>OW285242.1:114264145-114857988 GCA_935421215.2 Melolontha melolontha | reverse complement strand
GTTATACCGCAAACATCCTCAGCTCTATTTATGTACTACATCACTGAATGAAAACATGCATACTAGGGTAAAATGGCGTGTTTACCACTTGGTTAAAATGACACACTCTGTCATTTTACCCTACCTGAGCAAGGACAACATATCACTATGGTAGCATGCATAAGTTCTGTGGGCAATAACATTCCGCCCACCTTAATTTTTCCTAGGAAGAACTGGAAGAATGAATTGATAGATGGGACTCACTTGGAACACTGGGCATTGCTCAAGAAACCGGATAGACGACTTCATTGTTTTTCTGAGGTGGATGAAGGTGGATGAAGCACTTTAAAGAATTCTCACATGTAATTCCTGAAATAAAGTTTTATTAATCGTAGATTGGCACGGTACTCACAAGACCACCAATTATGCAAAGAAGAACGGGATTATTATGTTTTGCTTACTGCCTCATTGTACACATAAGTTATAGCCTTTAGATGCGTGCTTCCTTGTCCCAATGAAAACATACTACGATCAAGAAGTAACAACATGGATGATAAGCAATCTAGGAAGGAGCATGACACAATACAAAGTGGCAAGTTTATTTACAAAAACAAGTATATTACAAAGCCGCCACTCACCAAAATGCTGTAAACGGATTTAAAAACACCAGTATTTGGCCGCTGAATCCTGGTACATTTCCCGATCATTTATTCAGTTCGGCAACTGTAACTGATGTCGCAGAAGCAGCGGTTAGAGAAGAACCTCGTGCACATCATAATGACAAAAACACCCAAGAAGAGTTTTTGCAACCAATAGCATATGAAACTGTTTTGGAAATCCATAACGGACATGAATCAAGACAAAATATAACACCCTCACCAAAACTTGATACAGGGCTGGAAACCGCTAAAAAACGAGAAAGGGATCCAAAAGCGATATTGAAATACAATTTCAATCGTCTGACGTTTATCCCAGTGGCGGCTCTTTAATGAGAGCAAGTGAGCAATTGCACTGGAATTATGAAACAAAACAAACCAAGCGGCGACTAACTGTGAAAGTATTTATTTATGATGTATTCATAGTTATTGACGAGGAACGTGGCACGCTAACAACGTACATACACCGAGCGTCGTCACAGATATACTGAGCAAAGCCCTACCGTTGCTCTGTTAAGGCATTAACATTACATTGATGGTGGGGAGAACTGTATTTTGCCGTACTTCAATGTCGTATAATACATAGCGTTGGAGAAACTAAACCAGACTGCTTTCGGGCGTTATTGCGATGAACTCCGTGTCTTTTTTAGAAAACAACGCGTTTTCGTGTTTAACGTATAATGAAAAAATCGCAGTAAAAAATCTTAAACGGCCGATGCCTCAATTATGTTTAGAAAATAAACAATCTGTTAAAGGTAAAGACGTTATAAGAAAATTCAAAATGAATATTTATCAGAAAAATGACTGGATTTGTGGTTGTGAAATTTAAAATACTTTGTTTTGTTTTCCGTGTCTTTTGTTTGGTGGTGAACCGTCTTGGTCAAAGAACGGAATAAGAGACTTAATTCATCTTAGTGCGAAAATTAGTAAACATGAAAATTCCGAAGGGCATTTGAAAAATATATTTAGTCTAAGAATGTTAGGAAAAAATAACATTCAGAATGTTTTAGATTCATCATATAGAAAAGCAATTCAACAACACTATGAAAAGATAACACAAAATAGGCATGTGTTAAATTTAATAATAAATTGCATTAGATTTTGTGGCGCGTTTGAAGTGGCACGGGGTCATGATGAACAGCAAACGTCGAATAACAAGGGCATTTTTCGGGAATTGATAAATTTTACGGCAGAATTGGATAAATCGCTCAGAGATCACATCGAAGCAGCACCGGTTTTTAAGGGATTATCAAAAACGATACAGAATGAGCTGCTTGATGCAATGTTGAACGTGTGTCATGAACAAGTTGCCAGTGAAATTAAAGCAACCGAGTTCATATCTGTGATAGCTGATGAAACAATCAGTTTCAGTTGGTGGTTGTTTTAAGATATATTGTGAACGTGAGACCAGTCGAAAGATTTTGTAAATTTCTTCTGCCTAGTGGACATGATACTAATTCTTTATCTGCCTCCATCCTTAACGAAATTATTTGCTTGTTGATGACACAGAAAAACTGATTGCACAGAGCTATGATGGGGCAGCAGTCATGAGTGGTGCTATTAACGGCTTGCAAAGACATGTCCAAAACCAGTATCCAAGGGCTAATTTTGTACATTGTTATGCACATCATACAAATCTAATAATAATCTAATAAATCACATGCTACATCGAGCAGTAGTAATTGCAGATTTTTTTTTGCCAATCTGACGGGATTATGTACATTTCTCTCCACTTCACCACAACGAGCTGCAAGATTGGAAGAATTCCTTCAGAGAAAAAGCTTACCTCGTTCTTCAAAAATAAGATGGAACTTCAATTCTAGGACAGTGAATACAATATATGAGCACCGAGAAGAAATAATTGAAGTTCTAGAACAAATCGAGGGAGAAGCTAGTTTACAAACTACCATTCATCAAGCTAGTGCCAATTTGCGAATTTTAGAGGAGGAAAATTTTATCTGTTGGTTAACTTTCTTTCATAAAATTATGCCACATGTGGACATATTGTTTAATCAATTACAAAATGTCAATACAGATGCATTAAAAATCAAGAATAATTTAGATAATTTTGAACGTGCCATTGGAAAAATTCGAACCGAAATCGCTGACACAGATAATCAGTTGGTTAAACAAAATGACACAGAACTGACTCCTCGACCATCAAAGCGGCGAAGAGTAACTGATGGTAGCCAAAGAAGGAGAGAAACTATTGAAGTGTGCGATATTATTTTGTTAGATATAAAAACTAGATTTCGGTATACAGGGCACTTAATATTAGCAAACTTAATTTCTTTTAAACAGTTCTCCTCTTTTCAAAAAAAAAAATTCCGGAAGATTGCCTTAAAGAACAAGTAAAATTTTATCCATGCCTCAATGAAAGCAGACTACGAACTGAATTAAGCGTTCTATATTCTAGAGAAGAATTTAGGCAAAATATAGAAGTCGGTGCTGCTAGGCCTTCTGCTGGATGGATTAAGCGACACCTTTAATGATGTTGTTAAGCTTTTAAAAATTGTCATTACAATCTCAATGACAACGTCCGAAGCGGAACGCCAGTTTTCACGGCCGAAGAGAATAAAAACTTTCCTGAGAAATACAATGAAAGAAGAGAGATTAAATGCCCTTACTATGTTATCTTGTGAAAAAGAATGTATAAATGATTTCCCAAACTTTAATGAAAAAGTGATAGAACTGTTTTGCAAGTCAAAGACGCGTAAAATGGACTTCGTTTATCGTCAGATGTAATTAAACTGTGTAGTGTAATATTTACTATTCCCTCAAAACAAACTCTACAATGAACAGTACCTGTCTGGAACAGTACGTCGGTAAAATTTATAAGGATTAGGTAAGCGTTTTTGTATTACACTTTTTAATTTTGAAATTATGCACTCCCTATGTGAACCACCCCGAACCGCCACTGGTTTATCCTTTATCAAGCCGTTCAGGACGTTAACAATCTGAAAGAAGACGAAAGAGGATCATCAAGGCACTTCTGTACTTACAAGCACGCCTCTTGTTGAGGAAATTAAAGCAAAAAAAAAGCAAAGAAGGCTATTAAGCAACGGCGAGTAGTTAAAAGAGCTAAAATAGTATATTAAGAAACAAGTTTCATAAGACACCATTTTGCCACACGAGATCAGTTTAGAAAACGAGCCGCGATAGCGGCGAGTTTTCTAAAGAGCGAGTGCGGCAAAAGGCCTTATGAAACGAGTTTTTTATACTATTTTTTCTATTTTGCGTTTTTTACATTAATAAATTGCTTAAATTGGAATTATTTAATTTGAAAGTTCAGAGTTTAATTTTTATATAAAGCATGCAGTTGGTCACATTGATACTTGACATTTTCAAATTTAAATCTTGCTATCCGCGAAGTATATTATATTACATATTATTTACTAATTTTCGTTAACATTACTTGATACTTCATTTAAACATATAAACATGATTGACATAGAAACATGTTGTTGTTAATTGTATACAACATACGTTGTTTGTGTAAAATACGGACATATATCATATCTGTCAAATGTACATAAATTCTTAAAATCAAATGACAGCAATGATATTTATTTCTGTATTCGAACAACGCCAATATTGAAAAATGAAGCTCATTTCGATACTGTTTTGGGTTTCATAATGAGTTCAATTCGAACGCAAAATAGAAAAAGAACATTTTGCAGCTAGTCGAACCAGAAGAAGAAATAGAGGAGAAGTTATGGAAGAAGATAAGGACAAATCCTCCGTGTATATATTGCAACGAGTTATACTTGCACTCCAGATCCAGAGAATTCTGGATTAGATGTCATCAATGGTCCAGATGGGATCACTGCGATTGTGCAGATGTTCCAAGAAATTAAAGCAGTTTGTCTGCGAATGGTGCAATTAAATTGTTCCTGTGTCATTTTAACCAAGTCAACTTGTGTAAAATGACACACTTTTTCTTTTGTTTATGTTTTTGTTTATACCCACTTTTCTGATAGAATGGCATTTTTTTAGTTTCTACGTAAACCAATAAAGAAATGACGAGACAAAAACAATGTGATATATCATATTAGGCCAGGTTCCCCTACTTTTTTGAGCACCCATGGTAGCTTGTGTGTTGGTAGTGTCTTCATATTCTTTGGTAATGGAATGTTTACATCCCAGAAAATGGTGAGCATGGCTTTCTGCGCTGATGGAACTCTTTTCAATTTAGGTACACGTGGATAATCGGGACGACGATATTCCTTTGACAGCTGCTTGTTTTCGGGGCAACCAAGATTCGTCCTCAGTGGTGATGTTGATGAGAAAATCATCTTACTCACGTCGATACTGATTAAGAAATTATTGACAAATGTTTTTCTTTTGTTCTTTCATGACATCCGTTAATTGTCGCGGGACCCATCTGGCGCAAATTTTTCTGTAATTCAACGTCTGAATTACAATGTACTAGACTCTTTCTTGACTAATGCATAATTGCCGACAATTTATTTTTGCGTAATCCAGCGATTTCCTTGAATCAGTGCATTTAGTTGTCTTTGATTCTTCTCATGTGTCACTGATATTGGCCGACCTTAACGCTTTTCTTTAAACATCTTCGTTTTGCTTCTATAACAGTTTTGCAGGTCGATCTTTCCCGATTTGTAGGCCGTCAAAAATTCCTGCTTTTAACTTTTCATTGCTCAGTTTTATGAACGTTCTTGAAATGTATTGAAAGCATTTTCCGTCTTTGTTGAGAGCTTTTGCATACTGCTTAATTAGACTAAATTTAATGTGTAAATAGGGCAAAATTATACGTTCTCTGGGCTCGAGAGGGGCATCTATAATATTAAGTCTACCCTGTACAAAATCATTCCCTTCAGAAAAGAACGAAAGAAATTCCTTTGCGCGGTAATACGAGATATTCGTTTCTTTTGATCGGGAAGCTAGAAGTTCTGATGGAGTTTAGACAAACCAAGATTCCTTACCAAGTCATTTAAGTCTTTTTTTTGAATGGTCTTGGTTTCAAGAAACAATCAAAATCACTGTCATTACAATCGTCATTATCATTGATTTGATGGTCACTCTCGTCATGATATCCCTGTGATGTATCTGGATGTGGCTCTAATGCGTTAATGGAGTTCAGAATAGCTCTAATAGATGATAGTACACTAGGATAAATCTACTTAAAATGATGTTTGCGACTTATTCTTATAACATTAACAGAACAAGTGGGATGTAGACTAGCTTGCGTCTGTGGCAGATTGCTACACGCGCGCCCTGGGTATCGCTAAATGAGCTACAGCAAACTTTAATAGCCAGAGAATATCTTTGGATCTCCTGGCTACTACACATGAATCCACGTGCCTTAGGGTCTCTCAACTATGGCCCTTCTAAGAATCAAACGATAGAAAGTCTCAGAGAAACAATATAAATTTCATGCCATATGGCGTCTCTCACTATCCGGATATTCCAGAAGAAAGAAAGAATAAAGGGAATAAAGAATATAGTGGCATATAAAATTCACACCATCCAGTATATGCACTAAATGCTCTAAATAAATAAATAAACAGCACAAGAATAACAGTGATTTTGATGATTTGATGGTTCACGCCAGATTATTGGAGTTTTGTATTAAAGAAAATGGTTTTTCTTATTTGCCCATAAATGCAAAGATTCCACACAGCTTTTACACACCAAACTAGAAATTAAGGGTTTGTTACTTTTCTCTAATGAAAACCTCAAATTAGTCAATATATGCTTGTTTTACGAACTTTGACACTTTAAGCATGTAATCACCACAAATGTAAAAAAAAAACAATATGGACTGTTTACGCTGGTCTTTCTTAACGAAGATAACCTAACAAATGCACATACAGGGTGCGGCAAAATAACCTCCCTATTTTTTGACGTAAATAAAAAAAGCATTTTTCCAGATAAAACAATTTGATTTTTACCAACTTATTCTTTCTTTAACACGGGAATTTTTTTTTACTTGATTTTGAAAATAATATCTGACAAATGGTGGCCGTGGCTGTTGATACACTGCTGCAAGCGAACATTGAAGCACTCGTGGACCCTCTCAAGCATCGCTTGAGGTATGCGATGAATTTCCTCGCGAATTGCTTCTTTCAGGTCTAGCAGGTTTCCGGGACCATGTTTGAACAATGCTGTCTGGTGAAAGACTTTCCAAGATGAGTTGACATGCTTCCGTGCGACTCTGGCAATCACGTTGTGACAGTTCTTGCACAACAACCATCTTGTAAGGATGGAAATGAAGATCCTTGTGTAGGATTCGACGGACACTACGGTCAGACATTCGAAGGGCGGCTGCATGTTTACGAGCTGATCTTTTAGGAGACTGCAAAACTGATTGTCTAACCGCATTGATGTTTTCAGGTGTATGGGCACTACGAGGTCTTCCACCCCGTTTTTTAACAACAGAACCAGTCTCTCTAAAGTTTTTTACCTACAGCAAAATAGACTTTTTGTCCGGTACCGACTCACGTGGAGGAATTTGAAATCGCGTTCGAAAAGCACGCTGTACCGTGACAACCGACTCATTGTTGCGAATGAACGTTTCGACCGCATAAGCTCTGTGCTCGTTCATCCACGCCATGATGGCGACTGGTGCCTACGTGCTGAATGCAACGTAAACTTCCCACTCTCCTGCGTCGACTGCTGCTATCCCCACTACTCTAAGTGTCTCCAGTTACTTACTACCGAGCATCGAAAATAGGGAGGTTATTTTGCCGAACTCTGTACAACACTATTTAATTACTAACGCTACCCGACTAGTTAATAAATTTTACCTATATTTCAACCGTATTAGTAAATAGCACTTGAAAAATGTAATACAACTAAAAAAAAACTGATTTGTTTTTGTAAATATATTCTTCTAAACAAAAACTCGAAATTTTTTGAAAGAAATTTCTTGAAATTTGAAAGTCGATGTGAAATATGGCAATGAATAAGATTTCATAACAATATTTCTCAAAATTTGTGAAAACAAATTTATATATTTTTGATTAATACTTAATACAATGGAACCTCACGTTCTTTTAGCATTCCATAAGGCGCGTAACCAATATAGTTTATTCTGAGCATTCGGGCATAGATAGTAATGCTTACATTAAGTTAACACAAAAATTTGTATATTGCAGGCTAATTTGTAGACACCGAACCTATGTTGGTTTTGCATTATGTCCTAAGTACGCGTTATACATAACTTAATACCGAGTCTTGTGTTATCAAAGTCATGCAAATAAGACTAGATATCGATTTGTTTATTCGAGTATGGTAGGTGGATAACGGGGTCAAATGACAAATAGATAATAAGATTACGGTACATAAGATTATTGGTAAGTCTAGTATTGGCAGTTAACTACTTCAGCGATTAATACGTAGAATTGTAATATGATATCTTATTATGAACTAATTGTCTTGGTTTTCAAGTTTATGTAATATAATTAATAATTATTATATTTCATGTCACTATCCGGAAATTTCGTGATTTAACTAAATTTCTGTTTAGTAAGTATAATCGTTGAATTAATTCGACTTTTATTTAATGAAGATTCATTATTTAAAATAAAAATAAAACTAATAATTAAAATCTTCACTTTATTAATATTCATTCTGAAACCAAAAGTTTTTTCATTAATTATTGCATGGAGGTATGGTTGACGCAATCTATGTCTTTTTATTAATTTATATAAATTATCTAGATCAACAAACCCATTTTTGTTCTACAATTTTTTTTCACAAGAAAATAAAATAGAAAGAGACTTATTGTCACAACCAGTCAACCATTTGCACTTTTTATAATTTTGTTTTTGAAAATGTCTTACGTACAATATAGTTTGTTTTGTTAAATTAGTCACAGTTGGAGTTGACCTACACTTGGCAATAATTTGTGGTTTTTCTTCGAAATTATAACGTAAAAATCCTTTTGTCACTATAACAACACATTCACAATTAGACATATTGCCGCACGAATTTAGTTCCGAAACTTCTGAACGTCCGATCTTCATGCTTATAATCTACATGAAAACAGCTTTCACCATGGACTATTTTAATTTGATTTTCAAACGAAATAATCCATAAAAAAACGCAGGATTTTTGCGTTAATACAGTTTTTGTATTGTTTATAAACATTATAAATTGACAACTAACTAATTTCATGTGCATAATTCCATAATAAAACTTAATAAAAGGGTATTTATTTTATTTGCTAATATTCCTAGACACGTCCATTCAAACGCGATGCTTAAGAAACTGCCTATATAAGCCGTACGCTGTAGATATCTAGCGTACCAAGTTGTTCATTCGGGTGGACGCGTCGTATGGTTCGACGTCCTTCGCTAACGTCAGCATTTGAAAACGACATGGGTGCGCTTTAATTAGTGATATTGGGTAATAATTTAATATATAATATTAAAGTTTAATTTAAGCTTTCTTAGTTATGCTCTGTATCTTACTTGGTTAATGTAAGGGAAGTAGTTTCCACGGTATACGCGTCAATAGTTTTAACGCACCGTCCGTTAATAATCGCTGCACGAAGTACACCTACGGCCAATTTACTGTTGCGATTACCTTTAAACCATGTGATGTAAAATGCTCGTACCATCAATAGCGACATCACATTTATTGAAGAAATTATTTAATAGATTTATTTGTGTATTCCTCATTACTATTATATATTTTACATATAATTACAATTATATTATTTACAAGGGTTTTTTGTGGAAGAAAACCATCACTCAAACCAAGACTAAGCTTGATAAATGCTATGGGGACTCTGCACCATCAGATCAATGGTAAAGAAGTGGTTTATTAAATTTTGTTATGATTGCATAAGCATAAATGCCGCTGACCATTCGGGACACCCAATTGAGGTCCCTACACCCGAAACAATTGAAAAAATCCAGAATATGGCGTTGACCGATAGGAGATTGAAAGTGCGCGAGATTATAGAAGCTATAGGCATATCATATGGCTCACTGGTTTCGATATTGAATGATCACTTGCGTATGAGAAAGCTATCTGCAAGATGGTTGCCGCGTTTGCTCACAATTAATCACAATCACGATCGTGTGACAACTTCGAATAAGTGTTTGGCGTTATTCAACCGCAATCCGGGCGAGTTTTTGCGCCGTTTCATAACAGTGGAGGAAACATGGATCCACCACAACACACCGGAGACCAAGCAGCAATCTAAACAGAATGCCATCTGAGTCTGTCGGATAGTTTTTTGGGATGCACGCGGCGTAATCCACATCGACTACCTTCAAAAGAGAAAACTATCAACAGGGAATATTACGGCAACTTATTGGACCGATTCAACGGCGATTTGAAGAAAAAACGACAGCATTTGGCCTAGAAGAAAATGCTTTTTCTTCAAGACAATGTACGTGTGGTCACACGTGGCGAAATTTCATAAATTGGTCTACGAATTGCTCCCTCATCGCCATATTCTCCGGGCTTAGATTCTAGTAAGCATTTCCTGTTTCCAAAGAGATTTGATTCCAATGATAAAATCACTGCTCAAACAAACGTCCTGATAAAAAGGGATAAAAAAGAGATAAAAAAATTGAAGGAACGTTAGACGAACGTTTTTTTCCACAAAAAACTATCTTTCATTAAAAAAAGTCACGGGCATAATGATCCACCCTAGCATGTTTATCTGTACATTATTTAACGTGTAATTCTGATTTATAATAATAAGAAAAATATTAATTCACGCCTTAGCATCCCCTAACAGGTTGACGCCAATTACAACCACGCCCGTGGAGTGACTTAAGATGTTTAGCTGTCGGCATTTACTCTATAAGAGAAGGAAAACCACGAAAAACTTCTCGGACCTCGGGACCTCTGGCATGATAAGTTAGTGCGTTATCAGCCTGTATAATATACTCGTAACAAGTGTTCATTTGAAAAGTCAATCTAGTAGCATGTGATTTACTGAGAACATTTTGAAGTATGTCGTAAATTAAAATTTACTACTTAACCTACGAAGTCGTATATTTTGACAGTTTCATACATACAAATAAATAACAAATAATAGGTATTTATTGAAAACTATAACAAATGTTGAAAATGATGTCCTTCAAGATCAATGTAGGTACCTTAAAATCCTCCGTTCAAAATTTCTGATGATATTCTGCAACATTACTGGATTGTTATTAATTTTCATGGATTTCTGTTCGATTCTCTGTAGCAAATCATTCAAATTCAATATAGGTGTTCGAAATATGTTATTTTTTAGATAAGGCCACAAAAAGAAGTCGCAAAGTGTTAAATCGCATGAACGTGCAGGCCAGGCAATTTCAGTATTTCGACTAATTATACGCTCATTAAAAAATTTCTCTTAAATAATCCAAAGATTCTGCAGTACAGTGACAAGGTGCTCCGTCTTGTTGGAAATATGCATTTTGAAGTTCAGCATCATGCAACTGATTGACGAAATGGTTGTAAAATTTCCGTACGGTACCTTTGAGCAGTTAACGTTCCCTGAAAAAATATTGGTCCAATGATTCGCCTTTGGCTTATCGCTGCCCAAACACCAATTATCTCTGGATGTAGCGATTCTTCATTAATTACATGTGGATTTTCACTTCTCCAAATTTTTGTATTTTGTGAATTTAGGTATCCCGTTTTATAAAATCATGCTTCATCAGTAAACATGACTCTTTGCGAAAGTTCTCCATTATTATTCATATTTACAAACCAATTACAAAACTGTAGTCTACGTGGGTAATCAATTTCTAACAATTAACAATTCTTGTACTGCTGTGACACGGTATGGATAAAGTTGCATACTTTTTTAATAACTTGTGAGTTGTACCAACAGAAAGGTTTATTTGTTGACTCAAATGTCGAACAGATGTTTGTGGTTCATTTTCCATTATTTCTTCAACACGATTGACAACTTGAGGCGTACGTTTCTTAACTGCTCCGCTGCCTGATTTTCTTAAGAGACAACCAGTTTCAGAAAAAAGTTTCAAAGTTCTATCCAAAGTATTCTTAAATTGTATATAATCTATTACAAAATGTGGAAACTCAACTTGAAATTCTACCATGCAATCTTGAACTGAATAAACCCATACACCATCAATTTTATTACCATTTCGAAAATAAGCCTGGACTAAAAAAATTTTATGTTCTATAGTGAAAGCCATTTTAAAACTGAAGCAATTTATTTAAACCAGAATCGACGCACGATTATTTTATGCACTAACTGATATTTGTGATTGATATTATCAAATGTCATTTGGATTTACGTTTACGGAATAACAAACACATATTAATACATTTGCATCTTATTCCATTAAAATTTCAAAGTAACCTAGATCGACTTTTCAAATGAACACTTGTTATGTATGATTTCAACCAACAGACTCTTTGATATAATTTGATTTAATTAACACAAAATGGTTTTTTTCTTCAAGATTGGAAGACACTTATATAGTGCCTGTGCCAAAAATAAGTGGAACTCGTTTCTGTGAATAGTAAAGACCAATTAATACTGTGTCATGTTATGAAAAGGTTTTAGAGTTGTGTGTACGAAATCAGTTGAATGACTACTGCAAGAGGAACCTAATTATAGCCCCGAACCAGTCAGGTTTTAGGAAGGACATTCCTGTGAAACGGTATTGGTCGGTATATGTGATAGGTGGTTAAAGGCAATAGATACTCTGGTTAATTAGTGATAACGGTATTTTTAGATTTTAGAAGGGCGTTGGAAACTATTGACAGACAATTATTGTTAAGAAAATTAGAAAAGATGGGTATTAGGGGGAAGCTCTCAACTGGCTCGGATCATATTTGGATAATCGTCATCAGGTGGTCAAGTATAATGGCGTAATGTCGCAAACAGTAAGCACGCAAAACGGTGTTCCTCAAGGTACTGTGCTTGGACCATTGTCATTTAACTTGTATATAAATTATAATAATAATAATATCATATATATATAAAGTCAATCTAGGTTACTTTGAAATTTTGATAGATTAAGACGCAAATATATTAGTATGTGTTTGTTGTTCCGTAAACGTAAATCCAAATGACACTTGATAATGTCAATCACAAATATCAGTTAGTGCATAAAATAATCGTGCGCCGATTCTGGTTTAAATAAATTGCTTCTCAGTTTTAAAATGGCTTTCACTTTAGAACATAAAATTTTTTTTGTCCAGGCTTATTTTCGAAGTGGTAATAAAATTGATGGTTTGTGGGTTTATTCAGTTCAAGATTGCATGGTACAATTTCAAGTTGAGTTTCCACATTTTGTAATAGATTATATACAATTTAAAAATACTTTGGATAGAACTTTAAAACTTTTTTCTGAAACTGGTAGTCTCTTACGAAAATCAGGCAGCGGAGCAGTTAAGAAACGTACACCTCAAGTTGTCAATCGTGTTGAAGAAATAATGGAAAATGGACCACAAACATCTGTTCGACATTTGAGTCAACAAATAAACCTTTCTGTTGGTACAACTCACAAGTTATTGAAAAAAGATATGCAACTTTATCCATACCGTGTCACAGCAGTACAAGAATTGTTAGAAATTGATTACCCACGTAGACTACAGTTTTGTAATTGGTTTGTAAATATGAATAATAATGGAGAACTTTTGCAAAGAGTCATGTTTACTGATGAAGCATGATTTTATAAAACGGGATACCTAAATTAACAAAATACAAAAATTTGGAGAAGTGAAAATCCACATGTAATTAATGAAGAATCGCTACATCCAGAGAAAATTTGTGTTTGGGCAGCGATAAGCCAAAGGCGAATCATTGGACCAATATTTTTTCAGGGAACGTTAACTGCTCAAAGGTACCGTACGGAAATTTTACAACCATTTGTCAATCAGTTGCATGATGATGAACTACAAAATGCATATTTCCAACAAGACGGAGCACTTTGTCACTGTACTGCAGAATCTTTGGATTATTTAAGAGAATTTTTTGATGAGCGTATAATTAGTCGAAATACTGAAATTGCCTGGCCTGCACGTTCATGCGATTTAACACCTTGCGACTTCTTTTTGTGGCCTTATCTAAATAATAACATATTTCGAACACCTATATTGAATTTGAATAATATGCTACAGAAAATCGAACAGAAATGCATGGAAATTAATAACAATCCAGTAATGTTGCAGAATATCATCAGAAATTTTGAACGGAGGATTTTAAAGTGCATTGATCTTGAAGGACAACATTTTCAACATTTGTTATAGTTTTCAATAAATACCTATTATTTGTTATTTATTTGTATGTATGAAACCGTCAAAATATACGACTTCGTAGGCTAAGTAGTAAATTTTAATTTACGACATACTTCAAAATGTTCTCAGTAAATCACATGCTACTAGATTGACTTTTCAAATGAACACTTGTTATGTATTTATACAGTTTTACTCTATTATTGGATATGAACCGGTTGGGCAAATAGAACATTATTATTATTATTATTATTGTTATTATTACTCAGATTGATGTTGTGCATCAGTTAATGCATGCTTTCCTACACTTGAACCAACTTACGAATTTCTTTTTCCACTCTGAGCTGATACTTCATAAAACTACTATTCGGAATCTTTCAACACCTGCTTCGGGCTTATTTTTGATATTTGGGAACACAAGGTGATAAATCAGGGAAACGCGGACAAGGATTCATTAATCCAACATTTTCACTGTCTAAAAATTAACGGCTTGACGTCCTGAGAGAGAGCTGGCGTTGTCGTGACGAAGAATAACTCGTTGACTTCAATTATTTCCTTCTCTTATTATACTCTTGTGGCAAAGAAATTGCGATATCTCAATTAGTGTTCATGACTCTTCGATTCTCTAAAGCACCGTTTCTCAACCTGGGGGTTGCGACCTCTGAGGGGTCGCGGTGATATTAAAGAGAGGCCCTGAAATAGCCTAAACAATAACGAAATATCAATTTATGAGAAAAATCATTTATTATAAATATCTTACTTGCAATAAGTTCACATGTAAAGAAAAGAAATTAATGTGATGGTTGCATTTGTTTTTCATTTAAGTTTTTCCAAACGTCTTATTCATTCAAATTTTATTCAATATAATCCGAAGTGAGTGAGAACATATCCAAGTTTTTGCTTTGAAGGCGAATAATCCAGATATAAAACTTCTTAATGAAAGCATGGACTGTCTGTTATTAATACAATGTTTCTATCACGTCCTTGTAAATTCACACTCAAGTCGTTTAAATGCGAAAATACATAAGCTAAGTAAGCCAACAACAACGTATACTCATTATTCTGTAAAAACAATGAGAATGGCGTTTGTTTATCCTGGAAAAATATTATTAATTCATCTCGCAATTCCAATATCCGGGTTAACACTTTTCCACGCGATAACCATCTAATATCTAACTGTGAAGGAAGGACTGCTTCCATTTCGCTCTTGGTATTATTACAAATAAGCTTATTACAAATGAGGGTTTATGACTTGAGTATAATAATAAAGTTATTCTAAGATAAATAATAAAATTATATTTTTAGTTATTTTGTAATACAATAATTTGTGGTGTTGGTGAAGTCTCATCAAAGGTCCAGGACGTGCGTGATGGTGGTTAATTAAAATAAATATACAACAACTTAATACATAAAATAAAACACAGCGGCGTCCTTAAAGTTTATATTTATATTTACATAATAAGAAATTGAAACTCGTATATTTAAAAGCAATTAAAACAAAGTAATATGTACACGAGGAGCGGCATATAAGTAACTAAAATTAACACATAAAAATACTCTGAAACGAACGTTAAATGGAGTAGTAAATTAAGGGTTAATTAATTACGATGAATATAAAATAATCTCTGTATAGAACAATACAGTTACCTTTATGTGGCGATGATGGTCACGTGGCCTTCGAAGATATACCTTGGTCAAGTATATGCACAGCGATGTTGGCCGGTGGGATAAGAAATTAATTAGTTTAAATTAATTTGGATTCACTTAAAAGAATAATGTATAGAACAATACAATTTACCTTAGAAGCGGAAGAGCCTGGACGGCGTGGTGAGGTCCATTGTGTACTGGAACAGCACGAGAGTTGTTTTCTCACGAAAGGTTCGCAAGAGAAGAAGGAACTATTAGTTTGTGTCACTAGAAAAGTCTAGAACGGTCGGTTTTATGATCTATCGAAGAGGGGGTCGATATTTTGAATTATAATTAATTAAAAGCGCGACCTGAAGACGTCGTCTGTCAATGTCATAATTATTCTTAGAGTAACCCTTGTGACATAAGCTTCCTAACGATATCAAACACGACCCATAAAAGAAGATGTAAATAATATTAAATTAAAACAATTTAAAATATGGAATTTATCTAGAAGAAATTCGACATTAACGTTAGGGTTCTGAGAGTCAGGTAGAAAGAAGGGTCTCGGTCAAGAAGATGACAAAAGAAATACTTTCTCTTTGTAACGAAAATGAAAGTTTGTACAAATGTAAAAAAAATGTCTTAGTTAAATATAATTTAATGATATATTTAAAGACGAAATATATATGTATTTAAATAAGTGAATTAAACTTCTATACGCTAAGCGTAACAGTATAAGACGATCTTTTAATATTTTCATTAATCCACTGTTCTTTCCTGTCATAGCCTTTGATAACAGTTTACTTATTCTTGAAAAGCGCGAATATTGAGATTGCTGAAACTGCCAAACGTTTCCTTTTTAAGGTATTGGCAACACTGATACGGATTTAACAGTATGGTGGATTTTGTTTACCAACGGCACAGTGTATCGTTATAAGTTTTGTGTTTTTGTAGAAAGTGTGCATAATATAGGAATTTGAGGTGTGTAGAACTCTTAATGTACTTACAAAATTACAATAATTTTATTTTTACCGTCTTGGTCATTGATAATTACGGTTTCCTCTGAATACTGTTTATATTGACATATTTTAAAAAACTAATAGAGTCGCCATGTTTTAAACTTGAATGTGTATTTGGGTATTTTTGATCAGGTGTACGGGGTTACTTTAATCACATGATCAAAGTAACCCCACATGTTGAAGTAACTACGGTTTACGATATATTTTCGTAAAATAGTTTTTCTGCATAGTATTAACTGGGTTGTTCTTAGTACAGAATAATGCCAAGGACTTATACAAAGAATTCAAATAAATTTTACCTCAAAGTAGCCCTTGGAAATTATGATTATGTCTTAGCTTGTTACTAATTTTAATAGGAATTTTGTTGGTTATGAGATGAGATATTTGATTGAAATGACAAATGTCAAAATAATAAAACGAACATTTTTAAGTGAATGAAATATGTTTATTTCCAACAAACAAGCAAAATTTTATAAAAATTGTTCAACCACCACCTTGTTCGAAACATTTCTCACATCTTCTTCTAATGGAGGAAAAAGTGTTTTGTAGTATCGCATTGTCAATTCCATTAATTCTTTCAGCAATTCTGATTTGAAGGCCTGCATGATCAGGTATCTGTACTTGATAAATTGAGTTCTTTAAGAATGGCCATAAAAAAAAATCACATGGGGTAATGTCACAAGATCTTGGTGGAAATTCATGTTCAGTGTTTAAACTTATCAACCGATTTTGAAAAAATTGCTGCAGAATATTAATTGTTTCACCTGCTGTGTGTCCTCTAGCTCCGTCTTGTTGAAAGTAACCCTGTGTTATTTCTTCGTCGTCAAGCTGTTCGATAAATGGCATAATAATTTCTTGTCGATACCTTTCTCCTGTTAAGGTTCCGTTAAAAAAAATAGGGCCAATAATTCTCCTTCGACTAATCTCACACCATACACCAATTTTCTGCGGATGAAGTGCGGTTTCAACAAAAAAATTATGTGGTTTCTCATTAGTCCACATCCTCATATTTTGTGAGTTCACATATCCATTCAGATAAAACCATGACTCATCAGAAAAAAGGTTTTGTCAAGAAGGTCATTATCAAAATTATTTAAGAACCACTGACTAAACGTTATTCTTCTGGGATAGTCGATTTCCTTGATTTCTTGATAACAGGTCATGTGATATGGAAATAAATGTAAGTCCTTTTTCAAAATTGTATGACATGTGCCAATTGACACACCCACTTGTTGTGATAATGCTCGTACGGAAGTTCTTGGTGCATTATTTATAATTTCTCTTACATTATTAACTAGCTCTTCTGTACGCTTTTTCGCCCGACCTGCGCCTTCTTTCTGTTTAACACCCCCTGTTTCTCTGAAAACCATAACGGAATGTGTCACTGTGTGCCGAAAACTGTCATAATCAAAGATGACGTTAGGGAACTCATTTCTAAATTCTTTTAAACAATCTTGAAGAGAATACTGCCATTGTCCGTCAATCTTACGTCCGTTTCGAAAATAAGATTCTAGCATGAATGATTTGTGTTGTATAGTAAAAACCATGTTAAATCAATTTTAAATTACAAAGCAATTTTTGTCAACTATGCATCTGTCTAATTGACAACTAATGCAAATTTAAATTATTAATAATCATACGTTTTTGAAGGAATGGCCTACTAGAGGCAAAGCTTATTTGAACGCTTTTTAGAAAGCCGCTTGGAAGTCGACAGTACAAAAATTATTCAGATGCAGTGATTGAAAATGCGCTGCAATCTATATTAGACGGACGTTTGACGATTCGTGGCGCTGCAATAGAATTTAAAATCCCCTATGGAAGTCTTCACAATAGGTATAAAGGACAACACATAAATAAACCTGGAGCTCAAACTGTGTTCACTGACGCTCAAGAAAAGGCTATACTTAAATCAGCAACAAAGTGTGCGGAATGGGGGTTTCCTCTTAGTCTCTTTGACTTGCGTATGTTCGCTAAAGCTTGTCTACACCGAACTAGGCGAATTGTTGCCAAATTTTCCAATAATGTGCCCGGTATTGGCTGGGCCTACTCGGTTTTACGACGTCATCAGGATTCTTACAGTCAGCGTGTTGCAGCAAATATAAAAAGGGCTCGAGCTGGAGTTTCAAAAAAAACTATAGAAGAATATTTTAAACATTTCGAAACTGTTGTTAAAAACGTGCCTAGTAGTAATATTTTTAACTACGACGAGTCAAATTTAAGCGACGACCCGGACAAGAAACGCTATATATATCGACGAGGAGTCAAGTATCCAGAAAAAATAATAAACTTTTCCAAGAGCTGCGCGTCTATCATGGTTTGTGGGTCTGCAAATGGTATTCTTTTACCACCTTATGTGATATACAAGAGCACACATCTATATGACACTTGGAAGGAGAGAGGACCGTGTGGCTCACCGTGTTGCAATGAACCATGTTGCTCAAGTGGAACTAGATATATCCGAACTGCAAGTGGCTGGATTGACAGCGTAGCATTCCGGGATTGGTTTATGACATGTTTTTTGCCACACGCGAAAAGACTAAACGGTCGTAAAGTGTTATTTGGAGACAATTTGTCGTCTCATATCGATGAAGATGTGTTATGATTATGTGAAGAAAACGATATCAATTTTGTTTGTTTGGTACCACACTCCACCCATCTGCTTCAGCCTTTGGACGTAGCATTTTTTCGTCCGATGAAAGAGGCATGGCGAAGTACATTAACGAAATGGAAACTTAAGAACTTAAGGCTGACCACTGTTCCAAAAGACGAATTTCCGAATCTCCTCAACAAGACACTTCTAAGAATGGACGAAATTAAACCGAAAAAAATTGTGGTACCCCCGTTGGATAATGAAAACGGTGCCATCAAGCGAAATCTTATAAGTGCATTTAATGCAACAGGAATATTGCCGTTTAACCCTGATCAGGTGTACAAGCGCTTACCATCTGATGATAGTAACGTTGAGGCTGAAACTGAGAGCGTTCTGACTGAACTATTAAGAACTCAAAGATTTGGAGAATCATCCCATACTGTAAAAAGAAAGAAAATACTAAATGTTGCTGCTGGAAAGAGTATTTCGATAGCGGATTTAATAGATGACCCCTCGCCAAGTGTAGAAAAAAAGCGGAAGACAAAGAAAACTAATCAGACGATTGACACACCACTTGAAGAAAACATATCTGATGACAATGAGACTGTAGAGGAAACATTCGAAGAAGAGGAAAACGAGAGAGAGCATGAAGAGGAAGAAGATAATATATTGACCGAGGGTCGTTATGTATTGGCAACATTTACTTCTCAGCGAGGAAAAAAAACATATCGTTACGTATGTTACATTAACGAAACCACTCCGCTGGTAGTTACCGGCTTAAAATCGTGCCAAAACAAAAAAACATTCAGATTAATTAAAGACGACATTTCTGAAATTGAACAGTCTGCTATTGTTGCATACCTGCCTATGCCTACCTTTCAAGAAGGGACTGAATTGGTCGTGTTTCCACACGAGATCAATGTTAATGAGGTTTAGAGCTCAAGAATTTGATTTTCTGTGTTTCAAAATGTTAATTTCAAATAAAATGATAACTAAAACATTATTTTTGTCCATATCAAAGTCACCCCAAGTGTTTTAAACAGCTTTATTAAAAAAACCTGCGGACAGATTTCAATTTGTTTTTAAATTTTATGTTCATTTTGGGTTTACTTTCAAATGACATGGAAATAAGCATGGCGATCAAAGTCACCCCGATCAGTGTATAAATTTGATCAAGTGGTTTAATTTTTTTTTCTCAAAAACTAAATAAATTGATAATTTTTTAAGTTAAGTTTCTGGTAGAAGACAAAAAACCGACATTTTGTTTTTTTAAGTATTTTTCTGCCAATTTATACAAAAGATACAGAGTTTTTAAAATAAAAATTGATCAAAGTATCCCCATTTTACGGTACTGCAATACATTTTGTCCAATCTATGTTAGTATAGTTTCTAGTAGCTTCACAAAAAAAGTAAAGTAAGTAAGTAAAGTGTTATTTGGAGACAATTTGTCGTCTCATATCGATGAAGATATGTTACGATTATGTGAAGAAAACGATATCAATTTTGTTTGTTTGGTACCACACTCCACCCATCTGCTTCAGCCTTTGGACGTAGTATTTTTTCGTCCGATGAAAGAGGCATGGCGAAGTACATTAACGAAATGGAAACTTGAGAACTTAAGGCTGACCACTGTTCCAAAAGACGAATTTCCGAATCTCCTCAACAAGACACTTCTAAGAATGGACGAAATTAAACCGAAAAAAATTGTGGTACCCCCGTTGGATAATGAAAACGGTGCCATCAAGCGAAATCTTATAAGTGCATTTAATGCAACAGGAATATTGCCGTTTAACCCTGATCAGGTGTACAAGCGCTTACCATCTGATGATAGTAACGTTGAGGCTGAAACTGAGAGCGTTCTGACTGAACTATTAAGAACTCAAAGATTTGGAGAATCATTCCATATTGTAAAAAGAAAGAAAAGACTAAATGTTGCTACTGGAAAGAGTATTTCGACAGCGGATTTAATAGATAACCCCTCATCAATTAAAAAAAAAAGCGGAAGACAAAGAAAACTAATCAGACGATTGACACACCACTTGAAGAAAACATATCTGATGACAATGAGACTGTAGAGGAAACATTCGAAGAAGAGGAAAACGAGAGAGAGCATGAAGAGGAAGAAGATAATATATTGACCGAGGGTCGTTATGTATTGGCAACATTTACTTCTCAGCGAGGAAAAAAAACATATCGTTACGTATGTTACATTAACGAAACCACTCCGCTGGTAGTTACCGGCTTAAAATCGTGCCAAAACAAAAAAACATTCAGATTAATTAAAGACGACGTTTCTGAAATTGAACAGTCTGCTATTGTTACATACCTGTCTATGCCTACCTTTCAAGAAGGGACTGAATTGGTCGTGTTTCCACACGAGATCAATGTTAATGAGGTTTAGAGCTTAAGAATTTGATTTTCTGTGTTTCAAAATGTTAATTTCAAATAAAATGATAACTAAAACATTATTTTTGTCCATATCAAAGTCACCCCAAGTGTTTTAAACAGCTTTATTAAAAAATCCTGCGGACAGATTTCAATTTGTTTTTAAATTTTATGTTCATTTTGGGTTTACTTTCAAATGACATGGAAATAAGCATGGTGATCAAAGTAACCCCGATCAGTGTATAAATTTGATCAAGTGGTTTAATTTTTTTTTCTCAAAAACTAAATAAATTGATAATTTTTTAAGTTAAGTTTCTGGTAGAAGACAAAAAACCGACATTTTGTTTTTTTAAGTATTTTTCTGCCAATTTATACAAAAGATACAGAGTTTTTAAAATAAAAATTGATCAAAGTAACCCCATTTTACGGTACTGCAATACATTTTGTCCAATCTATGTTAGTATAGTTTCTAGTAGCTTCACAAAAAACATAAAAAAGACATTGTCCTGTTGCATGACCCGGTATTGCTGTGCTAAACAACATATTTTATTATTATTACTTATTCTCATATTTATTTAGGCGTTTATGTCCCCTCTATTATTTATTATTCCCCGTTATGTGCAGATTTCGACTTGAATCCTTTGGTTATTTATAGTTTGTTTGCCTTCACAACTTTCCTTTTTTGCCAACGACCGTAGTTTTTGTTTCCTCTACATTAAGAAATAAATTATGTGTTGCTGATATGGAACAATGACAAATAGAGACCGGACGCATCAGGCCGAAATTAGGAGGGACTATATAAATAGTCTATAACTTCGCTAAGTACAATACGCAATTGTTGAATAGCACTATGCATTCGGTTAACCACACATCTGTTTTTTGTCGTTGAATTGTGACGCAATTACTTCAATATTACAGCGAAATTCCTTTCTCCATGGGCGTAGAGAGAAGGGTGAGGAGTTTTAATAATTTAATATCGTTTCATCGAATCTACTTCTTCCAATTATTTTGACGTAAGTGTGCAGTGAATTTCGTTATGTTTCAATAACTTACGCATACATTTTTAATTTCCATTTATTTAGAGCTAGAACATTGTTTAAGTTACCTTTTCAGATATGACATGGAACATTGTCGAGAATGGCATCGAAACAATGGCGAGTTGGATTAAGGGTCATACTGATTGTATGTCTATTGCTAGTGATGCCCAAATTTATTGCAAAGTCTGTAAAATATCATTAAAAAAATCCAGGAAATCGCACGTAAAACGTCACTTAGCATCGCAAAAACATTCACAGAAATTAGACCCGTTGGAATCTGACAATTTTAACGAAGAACTCTGTGAAACTTTAATGACGGCAAATATTCCATTAAATAAACTTACCAATCCCACCTTCAAAACATTTCCTCAAAAATATACTGGTCGAAATGTTCCTGATGAATCCACCTTACGCAAATATTATCTTGATAAGTGCTACACGATAGCAGTAGAACGAATTAGAAGCCATCTTTCAAATCAGTACCTCTGGATAAGTGCCGACGAAACTGTCGATATATATTAGGACGCTGTGTGGTAAATGTTGTAGCTGGTGTACTACATCCAACTATCCCATATAACGCATATGTAATAACAACGAAAGTTATAAATACAATTGATGCGGAAACAGTAGTTAAAACCATTTACGAGAATATACACCAAATGCTTCATTCAGGCGATAGGTACAAAGAAAAAATACTTTTATTTGTCAGTGATAGTGCTGCATATATGTTAAAAACAGGCAGACTATTAAAGGAAACATATCCTAATATGCTGCATATTACTTGTGTAGCACATGCTCTCCACAGAATCTCTGACTATATCAGAGACACCTTTCCGGAAGTTGATAGAGTTGTATCCGCTTTTAAAAAAGTTTCAGAAAAGCAGCATTGAGAGTAGCTCTTTACAGGGAAAAACTTCCATCTTTGTTTTTGTGTGAGAAGCAGGCAGTGGCCTACCTTTCCAGTAATAACTAGATGGGGAACATGGTTGGGAGCTACTAGTTTTTATGAAGACAATTTCGATAGTTTACAAAACCTCGTTACATGTTTAAATGACGATGCTCGAAGTATTTCTGATTGTAAGGAACTAATACAAATTCCAAATTTAAAAAATCAGTTGTACTTTCTTCAGGAACACTTTGGAAATTTGCCAAAAGTAATCATTTATTTTGAAAATAAAAATCTCAAATTAAATGATGGATTAACCATATTAGATGTGGCTATTAATAAGTTGAAAAATATTCCAAGTGACTTCGGATGTGGCCTTCGGCAAGAGTTAGACGCAGTTTTTGATAGAAGTCTAGATTTAATAACATTGCGGCAATTGTATATCGGGGCAATGCCTCAAAATCTAAATGCTAAATACGCTGAAATAAAAGAATATTTCCAGTATACACCTATAATGAGTTGCGATGTAGTAAGGGCATTTTGTAAACAAGGATGTATACCATTCAAAGAGAACAAATTTTACAGAAGAGAACCTTAAGATAGTATTGCTAGTTAATGTTAATACTCCTTTACTCAACTTGAACTACAGAATGAACAAATAAAAATGTATTTCGTATTTTATAGATCTCCACCCGCTTTTTTTCCAATTATATAAATAAAATAAAAAACTATATAAAAAAAAACAAATTTTCAATAGTACGCCCGTGGGCGATGAGTCATCGGCCTCTCTTGTCCGGTCCTTAGTTATCACATTCAAACTTCATAAAACATAAGAACTGAAATGTGTTTGCTACATCTTTTGATTCATCTAATAGAATGCTAAAAAATTCACTTGAACTCATTTGCTGAATTATTTGACCGTGAACATTGGCGCCATATCAACGATTCATCTTGCTATTGTGTCGTTAGAAAGCGGAATTTTTTCCATTTTTTTTGCTTGCTACACGCCTATTAAAACACTGACCATATCAATTGCAGCAGGCAATGTAAGGTTATCGGCGATTGTACGGAGTTTCGACATCTTAGCTACTTTTAATGCTACGAGATAAGATGCTTCAAGTACACTTTTATCAGTATTGCTTGACTTACAAATAGAAGTTTCTTGATTTCTTCTTAGCTTAATGCTTTCATCGGAGAGGACATGAAAGTCAACAACGCACTGTAGTTTTTCATTCAACGAGGTAAAACCGTAATTTAAATAACTGTCATTGTCAAACCTTGTCTTTTTACCAACCGATTCACTGG
Source organism: Melolontha melolontha (assembly GCA_935421215.2). Taxonomy (NCBI): domain Eukaryota; kingdom Metazoa; phylum Arthropoda; class Insecta; order Coleoptera; family Scarabaeidae; genus Melolontha; species Melolontha melolontha. The sequence goes on along the minus strand of OW285242.1, from coordinate 114,833,314 downwards.
ATGTAGATAGCGCACTTCGTTTTTTCACAAATTTATCCATTTCGCATAAGAAATGAAAAAAAAATCAATTCAGTTTCACTGTCGACCGCACACTAAAATAAATGCACCAGGCGCACGCTTCGGATTTGAAACTTAACTGAAGTTATGCAATCGCAAACGCTTATTTTATACTGGTAACAGAAGTCGTTCGGTCAAACGTATCCATGTGCATGTTCAAACATGCTCTTATAGCGCGTATTATAGAAGACGACCAAATTATAAAGAGCACCTATACATCAAGTTGGAACTTGTAAATTGCTCATGTATATACAGGTTATACATGCATGTTCATGCTTGTCGTAGCGACATAAAATAATAGAAATAGTCGTAGTGTAGTAATAAAATCGTAGGTTTTCAACAACTTTAATAGGGTTTGATTCGTTTTCAAAGATGCAAACCGCAGATCGCACACAGCTTCGTACACAAGTTTCGTCACCAATAACGATGTTGTAGAAAAAATTGGAACGACCTCGGGTGGACTTTTTTAGTGTGTCATGCCGTTCTATCTCGTTTAATCATTTCACGCACCGCATCAACATTAGTGGCAAAAACAGACGTCGATGGACAACCTCCAAATTTATCTCTGAGAGTGTTGAGTCCACACTGAAATTCGGCAAACTAATTGGAAGGTACTTCATCCTTAAAATTCAAGTAAAGTCGATCGATGCATTGTGATTACTAGAGAACGGACACGCTTACCACATGACGCAAAGCCCAGTGCAGTACTGGCGAAAGGCTGTATTTCTAAAATATTTAATTTTATTTATATAATTGGAAAACGAACGGGTGGTGATCTATAAAATTACAAAATACATATTTATTTGTTGAACAGTTGTATTTATAAAGTTTTTAATTTTATTTATATAATTGGAAAACATACGGGTGGTGATCTATCTATCTAAAATTACGAAATACATATTTATTAATTAATTTTATTTATATAATTGGAAAACAAACGGGTGGTGATCTATAAAATTACGAAATACATATTATTGTTGATTTTTCCCCGAAGAACAATTTTTAAAAAAACATTTAAGTATATTGAATTTATTATTCAAGTTATTATTGTGTATATTTTGAATTCTGTGTATATATTTATTTGGTTTTGTTTTATTGACCGAGCCTGTACATTTATTTAAATTGAACAGGAAATTGTATCGACTCGGGGAATTTTATTGAACTATATGTGCCCGATGTCCGATCTTTCCGGCCAATCATCGACAGAGATATCTGGTTCTTTGATTGATATAGTTGGAAGTAAAAAAACATCATTTTTTATTTCTATATTTTATTTGATTTAACTTCGGTATTTTGCTTATTTGATTGGATGTGTTATTAAATTTCATTTTCGTTTTATTACGAGTGGTGGTTTTCTCGTATTTTTATAACTAATTTAAATTATACTTGATATCTCTCGCATTGGTTTTTTTTTGTGTGTGAAAAAAAGTTTGCGTACGTAAGTACTTTTCACATTAATTTATTTAAATATTATTTTTACTGTAATTCTATAATTGTGGTTATTTGTAATTTTGTATTATTATTAATGTCATTAGTTGTTAAAATATAGATGATTAAGAAAATTACCATATTTTTATGAGGGAGTTTTTTGTCACGTTCTTCTAGAACAATTTTGAAAATCAGGTTGGTGGGAGTTTTGGATACTTGTGTTTTAGTGTGCATGAGTAAAGTCATTTACGTGTTGACATTTGGTCTAGTAACGTTTGAATGTTGGGGCTTATTAATTAATTTTTGAATCTGAGAATTTTCTTAACAATCTATTAGATAAATTGCTCGCGATTCACAGGAGGCCTTTCTTTGTGTGCGTGTCACACAAACTTTTTCCTCCAAGCTTTTGTTCTATATTGCAATAGCCCTCTTTACACTTTGAAAAGATTTTTTTTTTCTTTTTTTTTTTTTAATAAAATAGTTAAGTATAAGTGTGACTTTTTTTGACTCTTTAATTTGTCCACATTTTCACTCGAGAAAAAGAGGGAAAGCCCGGGAGCAAGCTGTCTCAAGTAAGGAGTATATCGATTGGAGCTAGATCGGACATATATTGTGGTGGAACAGTGGACTATATTTTTAAGCAAACCCACTTATCACAGCAATATGTATTTGTTGAAAAGTTGTATTTTTTAAGTTTTTAATTTTATTTCTATAATTGGAACATTTTTATTTGTTCATTTTGTCGTTCAAGTTGAGTAAAGGAGAATTAATATTGACTAGCAATAGTTTCTCAAGGTTTTCTTCTGTCAATTTTGTTCTCTTTGAATTAAGTACATCCTTATAATTAGAAAACGTCCTTTCTGCATCGCAACTGGTTATAGGTGCATACTGGAAATATTCTTTTATTTCTTCATATTTAGCCGTTAGATTTTGTGGAATTGTCTCCATACATAATTGCTGCAATGTAATTAAATCTGGATTTCTATTAAGAATTGCTTCAAACTTTTGCCGAAGGCCACATCCGAAGTCACTTGGAATACTTTTCAAATTATTAACAGCCACATCTAATGAGGTTAATCCGTCATTTAATTTGAGATTTCGATTTTCAAAATAAGTGATTAGTTTTGGCAATTTTCCAAAGTGTTCGTGAAGAAAGTACAACTGATTTTTTAAATTTGGGATTTGTGTGAGCTCCTTGCACTCACCAATACTTCTAGCATCCTCCTTTAGCAGTGTTACGAAATGTTTTAGACCATCGAAATTCTCAGCATAATAACTAGTAGCTTCCTGCCATGTTCCCCATCTAGTTATTACTGGAGTGGGAGGCAGTGACAGAGATGGAAATTTTTCCCTGAAAGGAGCTACACTTAATGGTGCTTTTCTGATAACTTTTTTAAAAGCTGATACAAGTCTATCAACTTCCGGAAAAGTGTCTCTGATATATTCACAGATTCTGTGGAGAGGATGTGCTACACAAGTAATATGCAGCATATTAGGATATGTTTTCTTCAATAGTCTGCCTGTTTTTAACATATACGCAGCACTATCACTGACAAATAAAAGTATTTTTTCTTTGTACGTGGCGTCCGAATGAAGCATTTTTTGGATATTCTCCTTAATGGTTTCAGCAACTGTTTCCGCATCAACTCTATTTATAACACTTGTTGCTATTACATATGAGTTATATGGAATAGTTGGATGTAGTACACCAGCTACAACATTTACCACACAGCGTCCTAACATATCCCCCGTTTCGTCGGCGCTTATCCATATGTATTGATTTAAAAGATGGCTTCTAATGCGTTCTACTGTTCTCGTATAGCACCTAGAAACATAATATTTGCGTAAAGTTGATTCATCAGGAACATTTCGACCAGTATATTTTTTCAGAAATGTCTTCAAAATTGGATTGTTCAATTTAAATAATGGAATATTAGCTGCCATAAAAGTTTCACAGAGTTCTTCGTTAAAATTGTCAGATTCCAACGGATTCAATTTTTTTTCGTGCTTTAACGATCCTACGTGACGTTTTACGGTTGATTTATTGCAATTTTTCAATAACGTTTCACACACTTCACAATAAATTTCGGAATCACTGGCAATGTACATACAATCAGTATGGCCCTCAATCCAACTCGCCATTGTTTCACGATGCCATTCTCGACGCTCTTCCATTGTCTGAAAAAGTAAGAATATTCTAGATCCAAATAAACGAAATTAAATAACGAAATTTTATGCACACTTACGTGAAAATAATTGGAAGATGTTGCTTACATGAAAAGAAAAGGAATGTACGTGCTATTTCTCTTACTAAATACGATAAACTTATTTATTTTATCTACGTACACGACAACACTGAAAACACTATATTCTCCGAATACAATAGCTGGGTTGTCCATTGTTATCGCTGCGAGACCAGGTGGCCGAGTAAGTCAAACAAATACTTCATTGAATTACGCCGGGATGTACTGAGCGACGTTATACACAATTCCAATTGCCGATTGCGTTTTATGGAAATTGCATCCGTTCTCTAGTGATTACATTTGAAATCATAAAAAATCATGGCTCAAAAATTTTCACTCAAAAGTTCCATTTTCGCACAAAACATTCTTTTAAAAAATGGCTTGTAAACAAAATTTGTTCACAAGTACTCGTATAAGCTGTCAACTGAATTAATCGTTATAAATGTCAAATTTTACGAATAGATAAAAAATACGGGCGGTACTTAAATTATTAGATTTCAGAAATTTTCGTAACTGCCCTCGTAGGTATGCACATATGATAGCTTTTTGAAAAATTACTGTACACTTAGATGAGCATTTATTGTCCTTTAAGTTAAATAACCTAATATAATTATATATTTCTGATTCCATCTTTTCATTGGCCATAAATCTTTTTAAGTATTTTATAGGATACAATTATTTTTCATTGGGCATTACTCGCTGAAATCAAGATAATTAACAACGCGAATTACAATTACTGAATATTCGGAACCGAATATCACAGTAACGACGAAAGGACATGGTTTAGAGAAAAAAACACAATTCGAACAGAGGGGAACTATTTAGATTGGCTTGTTTTCTTTTTTTTGGCAGAGCGTCATTTTGATGAAGCCACAATTTAATTCTTCCGATCGTTAATTATGTTAACGCTTTTTTTTTTAATTGACATCCGTTCAAATTGATTCGCATTTTTGGGGAATACTATTTCGAATGCAAAAATTACAATCAAACTGCATTAATTAGTTTAACTTTTATGTTGCAGAATAATAATTTATAACGTTCCACACTACAATATTTCCTTGTGTAGAATACGAGAGATGTTTCCAAAGTTCTTGGAATTTAACTATAATTTCTTTATTTTGTCAATTTTCATTAATATTAGAATTTAGTTTTTCAATATAATCGCCATTTAATTGAATACATTTATCCAAACGATAAATTAATTTTTTTAAGCCGCCCTCGAAGAACTTCATAAATAGGTGGATTGAAGAAACACCGAAAGTTTCTTCAATCTACCTATTTATTTTGATAAAGCCACAATTTTATTCTTCCGATAGTTAATTATGTTAACGCTTTTTTTTTTTTAATTGACATTCGGGCAAATTGATTCGCATTTTTGGGGAATACTATTTCGAATGCAAAAATTACAATCAAACTACATTAATTAGTTTAACTTTTATGTTGCAGAATAATAATTTATAACGTTCCACACCACAATATCTCCTTGTGTAGAATACGAGGGATGTTTCCAAAGTTCTTGGAATTTAACTAACAAGTGTTCATTTGAAAAGTCAATCTAGTAGCATGTGATTTACTGAGAACATTTTGAAGTATGTACTGAAGTATGTACTTAACCTACGAAGTCGTATATTTTGACAGTTTCATACATACAAATAAATAACAAATAATAGGTATTTAATGAAAACTATAACGAATGTTGAACATGTTGTCCTTCAAGATCAATGCACTTTAAAATCCTCCGTTCAAAATTTCTGATGATATTCTGCAACATTACTGGATTATTATTAATTTCCATGCATATGCGATTCCAAAGCATCGATACCTATCGATACTTTACCGATTCCAGTACTCGCTAAGTATCGATGTATCGGTGGCCATGTATCGGGTAGCTTACCTTTGTGCATATTTTTAAATGTACATAAAAGATGCAACAAATTTTAAGTAAAGAATTTTTAAGTATATATAGCATTATATATATATATATATATATATATATATATATATATTATATAGTATATATTTCAAAGGATGTTGTTGAATTTTATATTATGCGTAGCAAATATCCATATTATAACATAAACATAATAACTATAATTATTACAAAAAAAATATATATTGCAAATTTCACACCGTAGATATGGTAGAATCGATAAATTAATTTTATATCTCTTGAACCCGATATCAAATAAACGATACCTAGAAAACGGGTTATGAATACTGATTCCTAGGTATCGAATCAAGGTATCGATTCCAAGGAATCGATTCCAAAGTATCGATTCCAAAGCATCGATACCTATCGATACTTTACCGATTCCAGTACTCGCTAAGTATCGATGTATCGGGTAGGTTACCTTTGTGCATTTTTTTAAATGTACATAAAGGATGCAATAACTTTTTAAGTAAAAAATTTTTAAGTATATGCATTATATATATTATATAATATATTCAGGCTTCATCCCCTTCTTCTAATGTGTGAAGAAATCTAACTTTATATGGTTTAACTTTTTTTGCTTTAAAAACGCGTTGCAAATGTGATTTGCTAATAATAATCTGCTCTGACCGCTTTCTTAATGACAGTTTGGGCTGTTCGCGTACTGAATCCATTGCTAACATAGTACTAATGTCATCTTCATTAAAGTTTTTTCTTTTTTTCGGTATATTACGTACACTGCCGGTAGTTAGAAATTTTTGAATCAGTCTGGATGCTGTAGATTGGACTAATACTTTGTTTGGAAACTTCTCATTAAATAATCTAATAACTGCTGAAATAGATAATTGCCCAATACCATAACATTGAATTAGGTAGATCCGTTCTGGTAGAGTAAGCATAACTTTTGTGATATTTCACAGTCGTATTTACGAAATTTAATGTGAATTTTAGAGTACGGAAAACACTACGTCTACTTAAATTAAATATTTTTGACAAGTGTCAAAACGTTATTTTATATTTATTTTCATATCACACTTAAAAAATAAAACAACCCAAACATTTCCTTGGCATACTCCTTGGCACAACTTATTAATCTGAACAACTTTTCTCAACAACATTTCATTGTATCTCCTGCAGAAAAAGCACTTTATTAGTGGAAAGAATAATTTGTTTGTAAATTTTCAAAGTATGTTCGATCTTGTTAAAATTTTGCATACTTGCATAGTTTATTATTCTGAATAACTTTTCTTAATAGCATTTTGTCGTATCTCCTACAAAAAAGGTACTTTATTAGTGATAAAAACTACCTTTTTGTAAATTTCCAAGGCATCCTTGATTTTTGAAAATTAAAAGTATGGCAACAATTACTTTCTACCCAAGCAGGGCCGAACCCGAGAAGATGAAATTTCAACTAAAACATTTACAGACTCTTATACCTATTCATGCGTCGATCCGGGGACACACGGTATATACTGGAAATTAGTATAAGTGTTTTACTTAAATCCCATTTACAAAATCATATCTGTCCAGGATACTGTGTGTTGACAAGCTCTAATAAGAGCGAAATTCCAGGATAGGATAGGTGTGATTTTTCACGAATTTTGTATTTATACTTCTAACCAGTTTAATCGACTAATTTAAAACCATATTTCCCTGTTTGACATGTTAGGACATAAATTCTACCGGATTAGAGTATTTGCCTGAAGAATAGCAATGCTGATATTTCGACAGAAGGCTATTTAATTTGTGTTATAAATTACGTTTTAAATTCCTCGGTAGTTTTAATCTTGTTCTTACATCCGAACTTACTTTGGATAACAGAAAATAACTACTTTTGCACACAATATCATCTATTAGGGGTTAATTGGAAAATTCCACACTATAACATAAAAAAATATGTTGAAAATAAATTACATTTAGAGGATAAGGGTATATTTCTAAATTATACAACGTTTATTTTCCATTTAAATGTAAATTTTCTATGTATTTTTATTTCACTTTGATATATAACTGGAAAAATTTTGTCTAAATTAACTGATAAAAAGGCTGCATTAGCAACTTCAATTTAAATCGCGAATGTCGTTTTCGTCATAAACGTACAGGACTTAAACGGAATGCAGGTTCGTAATTTAATACAAGAAAAGATGAATAATGTATGTAAGAAACGAATCAAATTCAAATTATGAACTTAAATAAGTTTTCCCAACATTAAGAGAATGTCAATTTCGCTTTACTGCCAATATACAGGTATTTAGGTAAAGACGTTTTCGCTTTTAACCAGTTAACCTTTTTTTTTATAATGTGTTTGTCCCAATCCGGCAATATATTTGAATTTAATTTAGTATATATATAAGGAGCTTAAGGACATTATATATCTTGTAAAAAAAATGTTTTCCGTCGTTTCTCGTGTTCTCGGGGCATTTTTACGATCATTATGGTAAAATTTATTTACTGCTTTCTACATCCTACACTCTGTCATAAAGACAGACAATAAAATTTTCAGCAAAATATTTTCACGAGTTACCTTCGCATTAAGTTTTCTTTACTCGTATACGAAACAAAAAAGAAATATAAATATTAATATAAAGAATAACATTTATCGGAATATATTGCGTTTATACATGAAAATAGAAAGAAAACAGGAAAATAATTTAATCTTAAATATTACGTTACATGTCTAAAATTTATTATTGCACTATTGCGGATGGAAAAGATGAATTACGTTTATGTTTTAGTAGTGCGAATCATGGATTTTTCATGTATATTCATTAAATACATGGATTACTAAATTCGTTGAGATACAACAAGATATAATTTGTATTATTCGACAAGGATGCTGACGTGATCATTGATAGATAACACTGGCCTACAACCATTTTGGTGCTGGAGATTTTAGACCCGATTTTAAGCATGCCTTACATGGCGATATCAAAAATGTTACCCGTTTTCTTCTGTCAGCTCTAGTTCCCGAGAAAAAAAAACACAATTCACGAAAAAATATATATTTTATTGACATTAAACATCAAGAAATTGTCTTTTGAGTGATTTTCTAGAATGAAACTGACTCGGGCAATGTCGCATGATTCCCCAGCAATAGTCAGCCATCATATGACTGTCCCACCTTCCTTGGTATCTATTCTCCATTGTTTTTAGGTCTTGGTGGAAACGTTCCCCTTGTTCTTCGCTTAGATCTCCTAAATTGTGTTGGAAATGATGTAGATGACTATTGAGATAGTGTAATTTTATACTCATATTACAGCCTAAATCTTTGAATCGCACCAGCATTTCCTCTACTAGTTCTACATAGTTGTCAGCCTTATGATTTCCGAGGAAATTTTGTGCAACTGCTACAAAAGATTGTCAGGCAAGCTTCTCCACATCATTCATACAAGTCTCAAAATTAGTTGTGTCTTTCATTAATTTACGTATTTGAGGTCCATCAAAGATACCTGCTTTTAGTTTTTCAGTACTTAAACCAGGAAATTTGTGAGAAATAAACTGGAAACATTGACCATTTCTATCGAGAGCCTTAACAAATTGCTTCATTAGCCCTAATTTTATATGCAACGGCGGAAGAATGATTTTTTCTCTTGAAACAAAGGGTTCATTTATAACATTTCTTCCCCAACAACAAGAGCATCTCTCGCAGGCCAATTTTTTGGCCTCTCTGTTGACCCAATAAAAAATTAACCATCTTCAAGTCGACGCGGATCACCCAGTTATGTTCAATATATTTGTTTTTTGTAAAAGATTTGAAATTACCTCATATTCTTCTTTTACACATGTTGAGTGAGCAATTGGAACGGGAGCATATTTATTTCCATTATGTAGAAGAACTGCTTTTAGACTTCGTTTACTACTGTCAATAAAGAGACGCCATTCATTGGGATGATAGATCGTTAAACCCATGAAAGCCAGCAAACCACTCACATTACAGCAATACACAAAATTTTCATCAGATGAAAAAAACTTCAATAACTTTCCCTCTCTCGTGCGATATGTAGACACTCGAACATCTGAGGAAAGACAATTTTTTTCTTTTAATCTTGACGCTAGTAACTCAGCACGTTCCATCGAAACATCTAAGTCTCTGATGAGGTCACTAAGCTCATTCTGCGAAAATGGCTTAGGATCTGATGTTATTCCGCAGTATTGAAAGTCATCATCTACTTGGGAAGAAATTGGTATTTCAGCTTCATCCTCCTGAGATTGCTGCACTACCTGGTGAAAAGTTGGTATTGGAACATTTTCTGAATGAGGAACAGGTCTTTGTACTGAAGAAATATTGGGGTATTTCCATTTATGGCGATTGTTTTTGTTGATGCCCACTATATTAATCATACAAAAGTAACAGTTGTCATAATGATTTTTTTGTTCTCGCCATATCATAGGCACTCCAAACTTCAAAGACTTACGTTTCCCTCTCTCCCATTGTCGCAAATGGTCAACGCATATTTTACAAACACTATGAGGCACTCACACTTTATCTTGGCGTAGAATTTCAATACCGAAGTAAGCAAAATACAAACGACGCACTGTGTTTGTAATCGATTTACGCTGATTTTTCAGTATGTATTCACCACAAACATAACAAAATATATCAGGATCGTTAACACAACGTCTGGACGTACTAGCCATAATGAAATAGTAACACAAACTTTATCGATGATATTGTAATAATGACTAGTTACGAACAAGACCATAACAAGACCGACAACAATTCACAATGAGGGTAGTAGGTAAACTAGAGCTGATGAGTTAAAATGACGTATGTCAATATAATGTACATTACCTACTTTATCGACTATTCAAACAAACAGAGATGCACCAAAAAACATTTTTTTGTAGGCCTGTGTAATTTAAACAACGGTTAGAAGAAAATTTATGAAATTGGATACACTCGTTTCTCTTTAAATTAGGATTACTTGGAAACAAGCAGCAGGGGTTTAGATCGGGATTATTGACTACCTTTGTTATACGTGATACAAGCTGAAATTATTGAGAATAAAAGACACGGTAGATATTTTCTAGGATTTTATTTTAAATATGCTCAAAGTAATTCCATTCTGCAATAATACACTTGACTATTCTTTCTTTCCACTGTTTAAAAGCTCCCAACCAATATTCTATATATAATTTTAAATCGTCTACAACCTTGGACAATTCACCCCAAGAGCCAAGTCGTTAATGAATAAGATAAACAATAAAGGACCTAAATTAGTTCCTCGAGGAACACCTGAATATGGCGAAAAACTTTTGGAAACATGAGCGTTATAAGCTACATAATGATTACGATTGGTAATGTACGATTTGAAGAATGTAACAAGTGACAGGGAAAAGCCAAGAGCATCGAGCTTAATTAAGAGTAGAGAATGATCAATGTGGTCGAAAGCTTTTGTCATATCGGTGTAAATAACGTCGATTTGTTTATTATTATCAAGTTTCTCGGATATGTATTGGGTAATGGTAGTCAGATTGGTAACAGTGGACCGTCCAGCCATGAAACAATGTTAAATGAAGGTTGGATCTTAGCATAAATGATCTTATACAAACAAGATTCAAATAATTTGGTTACGTTGTTAATAATAGCTATAGGTCTATAGTTTTAAAAAGAGTGATGATCACCTTTCTTGTAAATAGGAGTAAGTCTAGGAAACTTCCAGATATCGGGGAAAGTGCAAGTTTTGAGCAATGAGTTGAATAAACAGCTTAGCAGGTTAGAAAAAACAGTCTCAATTGCGAATAGCAGTCCGAACTTCAGTGTCTGTTGAAAAATGTTGACCTTTCAATACCTCATCAATTATAATGTTTCTAGCACAGAAGTCATATACAACGTGTTCACACTTAAACCCACACCATTGGTAACTCCTTTATTATTGGAGCTAGGAAGTCGTCTGAATTAGCAAACTAGTAGGATTTTTCCTGGCGGTTACGACGATGAAAAAAAAAAACTATTGAGCGTCGCGTTTTTCAGATATTTGACAAAATGTAATTTTTAAAATGGAACACCCTAATTATTTTTATGCGGTTGAATAAAGAATTTAGTTCTGAATAAAAATGTTTCAATACATTACCTCAAAAAAATTGTAAATAAAAAAGTTATCACGTGATTTCTTAATCATTGCATTTTGTTTAAAAAAATTGATGAAAGACGTAGCATGTTTAACATGTTTATCCAATTGAAGTCATCTTCACATATTAAATAAAATAATATCATAAACATCCTTAAAATTTGCTTACTTTATCACTAAAACGTAAGTTTTCAAATGAGATACCATGCATTTTTAGGGATTTAGGATTTGTTTTTAGGGATGCCTAACGAAATTTGTAATTAAATAATATGTACCGATTATTGTAGACTATTCTCTTGTTGAACGGATGAAAAAAAATTTGTATAGGTCCGAGAAGGTTTGTTCATAATATTCCTAAATGAATTCAAACGAAACGTTGTGTTTTTAACGAAACTTATTTTGATTTCGTCCACGAAACTTAAAAATAACAAATAAAAGAATAATGAACACTATCAATCAACATACATAACTAAAATAATTGTTCGACGGTACCACCTTCTTGGTCCAGACACTTGCGGGCTCTTTTCTGAGTGCAGCGCGTGGCTTTGAGAAGGGTCCTTCCATCAATATTCCGAATAATGGCCGTAATGCTATTTTGAAGTTCTTCCACATTTTGGTAACGATGTTTGTAAACTTCATTTTTCACTCGGCCCCATAAAAAAAATCTAGCGGAGTTAGATCTGGTGAACGTGGGGCCCACAGAACTGGTCCATGAGTTCCAATCCAATGGGGTCCAAACAGTCTCTCCAGTAATGCGTTAACGATATGGTGATTATGAGCCGGTGCACCGTCTTGTTGGAAATATATCCGCGGCCTATCCATCAAGTTCACGTTGTCCACGAAATCTTCCAATACACGAGACATAAAGTCCTCATATCTCTCTCCCGTCAATGAGCCGCGGTAAAAAAAAGGACCCACAATTTTAGATCCAATCATACCACACCAAACATTAAGGCTGAACCGATGTTGTGGATTAGTGGGATGAGCCAAAAAAGGATTTTCCCGACTCCAAAAATGATAGTTTTTTCGATTAAACATTCCCTTATTAGAGAAGTTACTCTCATCCGACCATAAAACATATCGAGTAAAATTTGGATCTTCTTTACATTTATGTAGGAACCATTCACAAAATTCCATTCTTCTTATATCATCATTAAGATGCAAAGTTTGTACTGGCCGATATTTGTATGGCTCAAAATTATATTTTTTCAAAATTTTATGAATCGTTCCCAATGAAAGGTCTATTTCTCTTGCCAATTCTCTAATTGAATTGTTAGGATGCGCCTCAAAATATTCCAGTACATTTATCTCTACCTCCTCACTAACCACAAATTGCTTCTTCGTTCTATTCTTCTTGAAAACCTCTTCGTTTCGCCGAAATTGTCTGTATAATTCCAAGAAATATCTTCTTTGAGGAATCGCGCGCTCGGGAAACATTGCACTATAATGTTCGCGAGCTCTAATAGTGTTTTTTCTCTGAAATATGTAAGCTTCCATAATATCACATTTTTCCTCATGTGTGAAAACCATTTTTATTAGAAGAAAACATGAAGAAAAAAGCAAAATAACAATGCGAATTTTAAAACACACAGATTAATTTGACGGATTGTTATTGAATATTTTTTTTTTTTTTTTTATAGGTGCCTACTTGATCTAAATTGTAACAACTATTGTAATGTAGGCTAATTTCATTTTCTCCTTTCCTTTTTTTTCTGAGTGGAGTTTTAAATTATACTGTGTCCCATTTTAAAATGGGTACTTTTCTGATTATCTCGGGAATATGCCCCTTTAAAGAAATCACGTGATGACTTTTTATTTTCAATTTTTTTGAGATAACGTATTGAAACATTTTTGTTCAGAACTATATTTTTTATTCAACCGCATAAAAATATACAGGATGTTCCATTTTAAAAATTACATTTTGTCAAATATCTGAAAAACGCGACGTTCAATTGTTTTTTTGTTTTTATCGTCGTAACCGCCAGGAAAAATCCTACTAGTTTGCTAATTTGGACGACTTCGTAGCTCCAATAATAACGGAGTTACCAATGGTGCGGGTTTAAGTGTGAACACCCTGTATATTCAATCCACGACCAAAGGCGTACCATAAAATTTCCTAATAGTCCACTTTTGACCAAGATAGCATAGATAACTGATAACACTGTCACAGTTTAGGAGCCACTAATCCAGAGAAATGAAGCCATCGGCTATGGTGTATATTGAACAGGTTTCAATCTACCATCGAACTTGTGCCAGAATACAACAATCAGTTGCGCCATTTCGCAAAAATCTGGTATAATTATTTTTGAAGGTTGTGTCCATAATACACACATTAAAATTATGTACAATTAGTGTTTATTAACAGTAGGTCATTCGGAAAGGTCATCATGTGTAAACAAGTGTATTATTGAGAATAAAAAACACGGTTAATCTTTTCTGGGATTTTATTTTAAATATACTCAAAGTAATTCCCGTCAGTAATGATACACTTGACCATTCTTTCTACTGTTAAAAAGCTCCCAACCAATCTTCTTTCGGAATACCTTCAAAATAAGGGGAACTGCGGTATCAATCTCTTCTTCAAACGAAAACCTTCTACCTCGTATTGCGTTTAAGCTTAAATAATTGCCAAAAGTCACACATTGCTAAATCATGTGAGTACCGCAGGTGTTCTATTACTTTTATATTTTTTCCAGACAAAAACTGTACCTAAAGTTAAAATTACCGTATGGGACGATGTATTATCATGGTGCAGCATAATTCCCTTGTCTGGAACTGTACTTAACACTTCAGGCAAACATTTTTCAGTGTACCACGTAGCTGTTGTAACTGTCTTTTGTCCATCTAGCTTAATTGCATTTAATAAGACCGTACTTCTGAAGAATACCTCATACATAACCTATTTCATAGCTCGCTGCTTCTTAGTCATGGTAGGAGTTTCCTCATCTTCGTGAATCCATACACGACTCTCTTGGCGGTTAGGTCGAAAAGGTGACTACAAGTTTCGTCACCAGTCACTATCTTGGGAAAAATTTGGTGCCCACCCTTATTTAAGAAATTTAAAGTGTCAAATGGCAAATTCTTACACGCTCTGCTTTTTGGAAGTCAGAAAGGTGATGCGGCACAAAACGACTTTCCAATTTTTGTTTAAATGCAGGTGATCATGTATGATTGTTTTAACAGCTGAGGATCCAATCTTGAGTTGATGCTCTATTACCGCATAAGTTGCTTTATTGTTCTCTTCAATTATTTTTTTAACAGCAGCAATATTTTTGTCGGTAGCAACCGTAGGAGGACGCTCTGCTCGTTTTTGATGAACAGAATTCCTTTCGCGTTCAAATTCCTTATACCATTGCCAAGGAAGGTGCTTGTTTACTAAAAACATGAATCAAAACTCTCTTTGCAATCATAGGCGCTTAAACCTCTCTTAAAATCATAATAAATTATAATTCGATCCTGATCTGGTTAACTCTATTTTCTTTTACTTTTAAAAAATAAGTAGCTGAGTTATAACTAGAGTGGACCAATTCGGAGCGAAAGCAGAGGCGTGACTAACGAATTGGTTCCCGCATGCGAAACATTATTAATATCTAGAGATATACTACCACGAACGGTGCTGTTATTATGTTAGATACAAAAAAAATGTAAGACGGTTTTTCTAGATTATGAAAAGTTCTAGATGATACGTATAAAAAATAAAATCTAAAATGTATGTAATTAGATTATTAAAAAAAAACTTTTTATTAAATTATGATTATTTCTGTAATCATCAAAAGAGAAATTTAAAAAAAGTTATAATACACTTTTTCTTATATAAATAAATTATTAAAATTTATTGTTAATATCTAAATTTATGTTACTTTTTTAATGAAAAAATAATAAAATAAGAAACGTTTTTCACTCTATTTATTCGTATATGTTACAACCAATTAAAAAAAATTTATTCCTTTAATTCATTAATTCCCTTCCCGTTTGAAGCTGATAAATTATCAGCTTCAAACGGGAAGGGAATTAATTAATTAAAGGATTTAATTTTTTTATCCCGTTTGAAGCTGATAAATTATCAGCTTCAAACGGGAAGGGAATTAATGAATTAAAGGATTTAAAAAAAGTTTTTTTTTTAATAATCTAATTACATACATTTTAGATTTTATTTTTTATACGTATCATCGAGAACGTTTCATAATCTAGAAAAACCGTCTTACATTTTTTTTTGTATCTAACATAATAACAGCACCGTTCGTGATAGTATATCTCTAGATATTAATAATGTTTCGCATGCGGGAACCAATTCGTTAGTCACGCCTCTGCTTTCGCTCCGAATTGGTCCACTCTAGTTATAACGAATATAACTTCAACAACAAAACGTAAAATGATGAGGTAAAGAGTTGTTCTAACTAAGTATACATTGTATGATTGTTTTCAGTCTACTAGATTTTCTTATTCTTAATAAATTGAGCCTATCCCTTGCATTGCAACTAATAAGCAGTGCGAATAGTGAATTTGAGAGATCGTAGTTGGCATGTTGATTATCTTGTGACCTTTCAAAGGCTTTCGACTAGTATCATACTAGAAAAGTTGGAATATTACGGGTTAAGGCATGTGAGCCTGCAATGGTAAATTGTGGGGTGACACAGGATTCCATATTTGGACCTCTTTTGTTTGTACGTAAACGATTTTCTTACAATATCTCAGAACAAACAATTTTATTTGCCGATAACAGAACCTTCTTAACTGTCAACAAAAATGACGATGATTTAAATCGTTATGGTTTGCATCAAATAAACTAATATTAAATGCTGCTAACATTTCGTATGAGAAGCGAAATCCAAATTTAGATATTAGTCGTATAAATAACTTTTATTAAAAATTCGTGTAAGACACATCTATTCCGGAACGTATAGATGCATTTCCTTCTTCTTGGAACTTGTCAATCTACGGTGTCCTACAGGCATGACCTACACTTCCTTCACTACTTGTGTATACGATGTGTCCGAGATAAAGAGGGCCACTATGGGGATCTCGGAAACCTTAAGGGATACAGATTTGATTAAATAGGAAAAATGTTGCGTAATCAAAGGTCTAAGAAATTGGCGTTTAGATTTTCCTGAAAAATTTTTTAATTATTTTGAAAATTTTGAAAAAACAGAATTTTTCGATTTTACAAACTATTTTTTCCTGGCGTTAATATTTGATCTAGAGTAAAACCAATGACACTTCTCCACATCAACTTTTAATGCTGTTTAAGGTGGCGTTGTTAGTTTTTTAATCCAACGTTTCGTATTTGCGGAACCATCATAAACTTTTTTTTAATACGACCCTGATGTGTTTATATTAGATTCCGAAAACCCTTTTTATTGCGAATACAACGACCTATCATACTTTATCATTTAATTGCGGTTTCGTCATTTTTTCGATTTTCTTGCGTTTTCAAAATGTATGATACACCATTATCACCAAGCAAATGGAAAGCAAATGTGGTACTATTGTATTTGGAGTGACAGTTGCGTTGGTTTTTTGAGACATTAGTTTGGTGTTTAATTTTTTGTGCAATAATTAATTTTTTTTTCTATTAATTATGTTTTCTAACGAAGAAAAGTTTGACATGGTGGCATGTTTCATTTCATCCAACCAAAATTGTTCTGTTACAGAGCGTATGTATTTGCAGAAGTATCCTGAAAGGAGGCAGACAAATAAATATACTTTTGGAAAATTAGTAGCAAACCTTAAAGCATATGGTTCTTTTAGAAAACCTGTAGTTTCCCGACGAACAACGGGCAATGAGGAAACCGTACAAAATGTTCTTTTGGCCGTCACTGAGGATTGATATACCAAAATCAACGACACATTGTAGTTAAAAAAAACAAAAATTACATTCGTACAAGTATAGAATTTAATATTCTCGGCTGTTGTTGCAGATACTTCTTGGTGAAACATTTTAACTTCATACAGTAAATAATAAAAATAAATTAAAACACTTGGCTTGTTTCACTATGAGATTTATTTAAATTCTCTAACAATTGTTTCGGCTGTTATGCCATTCTCAAAGAGATCTATAAATCTAACTTAAAGACTATCGCACTTGTTCTTATATGTTGTCTGTTCTTGTGTGTAGTGGGGGTGGTATTATATTGTGTATTACGGTGTCTATAAAGGGTGTATTGGCATATTCTATCTGTGTGTTGGTGATTAATAGATTTTGTTTTTTCGCTATTTTTATTTCTAATATTTCTAGGAGGTCCAATCTCTTGCTTTTTGTGATATTGTGTATTAAGTCGCAGTTATCTATATCGGGGAAGTGGTTGAGTTCTATACAGTGTTCGGCAAAGCCTGTGTTTTTCTCACTATATAAAATTGACTTTTTGTGTTCTTTAACTCTGTTTTTAATGGCTCGTCCACTTTGGCCGATATAGATAGCTTCACAGTCTTTACATTTTAATTTATAAACACCTGATTGGTCCATTTTATCTCTTTTATCTTTGTTGTTGCTAATCATTGTTCCTAAATTTGTTTTATTTACCCAGCTTATTTTGATATCTAATCCTTTTACTATTCTGTTTATTTTATTAGTGAGTTGTGGTATGTATGTAATTTTGTGCCATCTTTGTATATTTTCTGTTATTTTCGGGTATAGGTATTTGTTCTTATTATTTTGTACTTCTTTACGTTTTAACAGTTTATCTACGATTTTAGGGTCATATCCATTATTTCTTGCGATTAATTTAATTGTGTTTATTTCTGTATTAAAATCTGTCTTGCTTAATGGTGTGTTTGTGGCTCTATGTATATAACTATTGAATGTTGACATTTTTATTTTCATCGATTGTTTCGCGTTTGCATGTAATATGTTGTCTGTAAAAGTGGGTTTTCTGTAGATTTCGAATGTAAGCTTATTATTATGTCTGTTTATTGTAATGTCTAGAAAGTTTATTTTCTTGTCTTTTTCTGTTTCTTTTGTAAATTGTATCTTGTGGTTTATAGAATTTATTACTTTTAGGAACTCCGTTAATTGCCTATCTGTACCCTTCCATATGCAAATTACGTCGTCTACATATCTGGCCCAGAAATGGACTTGTTGAATTAATACCGTGTTTTTCTTGAATAGTTCTTCTTCGAATTTATTCATGTATATTTCTGCTAATAGCGGGCTTAACTTCAAATTCAACAATGAAACATACACACAAATAGAAGGATTACCGATGGGAAATCCGTTAAGTCCGCTATTAGCAGAAATATACATGAATAAATTCGAAGAAGAACTATTCAAGAAAAACACGGTATTAATTCAACAAGTCCATTTCTGGGCCAGATATGTAGACGACGTAATTTGCATATGGAAGGGTACAGATAGGCAATTAACGGAGTTCCTAAAAGTAATAAATTCTATAAACCACAAGATACAATTTACAAAAGAAACAGAAAAAGACAAGAAAATAAACTTTCTAGACATTACAATAAACAGACATAATAATAAGCTTACATTCGAAATCTACAGAAAACCCACTTTTACAGACAACATATTACATGCAAACGCGAAACAATCGATGAAAACAAAAATGTCAACATTCAATAGTTATATACATAGAGCTACAAACACACCATTAAGCAAGACAGATTTTAATAAAGAAATAAACACAATTAAATTAATCGCAAGAAATAATGGATATGACCCTAAAATCGTAGATAAACTGTTAAAACGTAAAGAAATACAAAATAATAAGAACAAATACCTATACCCGAAAATAACAGAAAATATACAAAGATGGCACAAAATTACATACATACCACAACTCACTAATAAAATAAACAGAATAGTAAAAGGATTAGATATCAAAATAAGCTGGGTAAATAAAACAAATTTAGGAACAATGATTAGCAACAACAAAGATAAAAGAGATAAAATGGACCAATCAGGTGTTTATAAATTAAAATGTAAAGACTGTGAAGCTATCTATATCGGCCAAAGTGGACGAGCCATTAAAAACAGAGTTAAAGAACACAAAAAGTCAATTTTATATAGTGAGAAAAACACAGGCTTTGCCGAACACTGTATAGAACTCAACCACTTCCCCGATATAGATAACTGCGACTTAATACACAATATCACAAAAAGCAAGAGATTGGACCTCCTAGAAATATTAGAAATAAAAATAGCGAAAAAACAAAATCTATTAATCACCAACACACAGATAGAATATGCCAATACACCCTTTATAGACACCGTAATACACAATATAATACCACCCCCACTACACACAAGAACAGACAACATATAAGAACAAGTGCGATAGTCTTTAAGTTAGATTTATAGATCTCTTTGAGAATGGCATAACAGCCGAAACAATTGTTAGAGAATTTAAATAAATCTCATAGTGAAACAAGCCAAGTGTTTTAATTTAGTTTTATTATTTACTGTATGAAGTATAGAATTTGTCAACGACTTAGACCAGGCGATTTAAAACGACGTCGCTCATTCTGTGAATGGTACACAAGAAAATGTCAAGAGAATATAAATTTTCCTTATCAAATAATATGGTTTGATGAGAGTATGATTACGAATAATGGCATTTTCAATAGACGAAATGTCCATTATTGGTCTGGACCCAATTCACGTTTAAACAAAACGTCAGGGCATCAACACCGTCTTGGTTTTAATATGTGGGCTGGTATTTTGGTTACAACGATTGTAGGACCGTTTATTTACCACCATACCTTAACATCAGAGCGTCACCTACCTATACTGCAAAACGATTTAGAGGATGCTCCGATAGCATGCCCCTAGCAATGATTCATAACTCTTGGATACACCAAGATGGTGCATCTGCACATAATTCTAGAGCCGTTCGGAAATATCTTTCAATGAGATTTCCAGAGAAAATCATTAGCACGCATTTGGAAACACACTGGCCAGCGCGTTCACCCGATATAACTCCGCTTGATTTGTTCGTGGGGAGATTCGTTAAGAATCATTTTTATCAGCAAAATTTTGCAACAGATGAAGAACTGAGGGTGTTAGTTCTGGAAGCATTTGCCAATATTATTCCACAAATGCTTATTAGGGTCTTAGAATCGACGTGAGAAGGTGCTATCTGTGCCTGGAAAATAAGGGAAATCTTTTCGAACATATGCTCTAAACTTAGCTGTTTTGTTCATATTCGTTTGTTGTTGTATTTTAATTTTTATGTCTTCTGTTAATTTAATTTGATTTGTTCGTTGTTTCTTTAAATGTAGCAATTGGATTGCTACTAAATATGTAAATGAAATAAACTGTTAATGAACATAACTAATAATTTATTCTTAAAAAATAAAAAAATTGGTACAGGTCCGTACTAGAAATTTTCTTGATTATGGTCGAAAATATGACGAAACCACATTTAAATGATAAAGTATTGTAAAGTTTGTCTTTTCGGGTTCTTAAATAAAACTATCGATAACTTTAGACACACACTATATTAATAATAAAACGTATAACAATATAAAACTAACTATTAACAATAAGCACATTTATGTATTTATGTAGTATAGTAGTAGTAGTATATATTTATGTAACTTTAATCCGCGATGATTCGGTATGGAATGATTACCATCCCTTCCTCGACGGCTTATATGTGGATGTGGATATTTTCTCTCGAGGATTCTACCTGTATCGAGAAATCGCTAGAGGTATGATGCACTGTTTGATGAGTCATCACATTGCCCCCTTCTTAAAAATGAAGTTTCGTCCCGAAATATGTAATGCTTTGGTTCCCTTAAACGATGGCGAAATCGACAGGTAGGGCCTTTGTTACATTGTGACGTAATATCGAAATAACAGTCCACGGTCTTATCTTGCCTGGATGTACAGGAATATTCAAGCCGGTAACTGCATACCAGAATTTCCATACCAGTATGCTGGAATATCACTTCTAACATGCTCCTTACAATTCTCCAGTCCAGGCGATCCAATCCACAACCCAATTTTGGAACTGCTAATTTCAAAATGTCTTGTTGTAACATTTGTTCACGTAAGTGGACTAGGGCCTCCCATAAGGCACGATAGGTTGGCTTCAGGTTTGACAGTTCTTTCGTGACCAAATAAAATATGGGCTGTCCTTCATTTATTATTTGGAGACTCTTCCCAATTGCTGGTCCCTGCTGCCTTAATTTTTCGATTCTGCCAAATCTCTCTTTAAATTCCCTGGCAATTCCTTTCGCCATTCGCAGATCTCGGATTATACATTGAGCAAGCGCGTATTCTGGCGGCACCGTAAACATATCTTGTTGTTTCTCGATGGTCACCCCAAATCGAGCTTTTCTCGAACCAGAATACTCTTCCATAAAGTCTTCGAAGGTTGCTTCCTGTTATTGGCTTCGTCATTATTGTCTCCAGAGTATGGGGCTAACCTCTTGGCTTAGTATGAGGTGTTCGCCTGATGCGGTATATTACATCGTTAATCCGCTTCAACACCTCGTATAGCCCCTCCAAATTCTTTTGAAGTTTTGGAGATAGGCCCCGTTGACGTTGTGCTTCGATGAAACCTGGGTCCACTATTACACTCCCGAAACCAAAGAACAATTCCAACGATGGACAAAAAAAAAGGTTCTCCTCAACAAAAGAACGCAACAACGATTTTGCCAGCAGGAAAAGTTATGGTAACTACTTTTTGGAGATTCTCATGGCATTATCTATGCCAATTTGGTGCAACAATTAAGTTACAAAATTAAATAGAAACGGTCCCATTTGGCAAAGAAGAAAGTGCTTTTCTATCAGAATAACGCACCTGCCCACAAGTCTGCTATTGCAATGGCAAAAATTCATGAATTGGGTTTTAGAATTACTACTTCATTCACCATATTCACCAGATTTAGCTCCCGGCGATTATCACATCTTTCAAAACCTGAAGAAATGGCTTGCCGGTAAGAGATTTTCGTTTAATTCCCAGATAATCGCTGCTGTAAATAGCTATTTCGAGGACTTGGATTCATCGACCCACAATGAAGGCATTACTAATTTGGCATATCGTTGGATTAAGTATGTACTATATTGAAAAATAAAATGTTTTTTTTGTCAAAAAAACTTTCAACTTAAATGATTAATTCGAAACTAGAGAATGTTATTTATGCTAGACACTGCCTTTTTAGAATTTGTTTCTTTTCCACAACTTGCTAGTTTTACATTGAATGTTTTTATTGATTTGTTTATAGCGTAAGATTGAAATATATCTGAGCGTATTTTTTTTTTTTTTGATACAGGTCAGTAACTTGATTTTAATAACGAATATTCGAAAACAAAAAAATCTATATATACAACGCTTTCAATTTTGATATACTTAATGAAAATTCTTCCAAATTAATAAAATGTTGTTTATACACAGCTGATATTAAAATATTACCTCGAGTAAATATTGATCTTTTTAATATTACTTCTATCTAATAATTACGTGGGTTTGATTTCCATAAATATTTAAAATAAACATAAATAGAGAGACTCATGTATTAATGATTTGTTTACATTATGAAAAAATACATGGACAATATATACATTTATAATTTATATATTAGTAAGCAAGTATGTGAAAAGACCGACAAATGATTGACGACGTGCCGTTCTATCGTGGTTATAAATTGAATGATCTCGATGGAACGAAATAAAGGAACGTCATACAGTTACAATTTCGGATTTGTTCCACGGATGAATTCGTTCCTTTGGAACGAATCCATCCGGATCGACACATCATTATTGTAAATGTGCACATTAGTAGAAAATAAATAAGATTTACAAACCTCACAATCGGGTAAATTAAACTTTTTTAGGAAGAATCCACATACATGATGCAGTGGATATTTCCCTGCAGAAGAAATTAAAGAAGATAGGAAAATTATTGTATTTATTTGTAAAATTTTATTCTAGGGAAATGACTTTTAAAATTAAAAAGTTTTATAATAATTTATTGTAATATGTATTTTGTCCATGTCTGTATATTGCACGAGCCTATTTAGATGTTCGAAGTCCGCGCCAAGTTGGAAGTCATAGTGATACAGATATATATATTATTATTATGTTGACTTATATATTTTTATGTTAGGTAGGGATGCCTTGCCGTTTGCTGGTTCTTCATCTTTAGAGATTTCGTAGCTCTTTAACAGATAGGTGGTTTTCTTTTTATTAATGTTGAACAGAACTTAATTTTGTTTAATATAGTTTGGATAACTTCGTTTGCTGATTTTTATAGTGTTTTGATGTCATTAAAATTCAATTACAGGTTATTACAAGTCTTTAAAACTTGTAATTTGAATAAATTGACCTATCTGGAATCTCTGATAATAGTTTTTGTGTAACGTGACGTATACAAAACTAAATGTATGTATTTTTAATATTATATTTATATAGATATATTTGTAGTAATAATTCTATTGAAATTGAAGCTTCGTAAATTTATAAATTTAATTTGTAATATTTTCTGTAATCATTTGAAATATTAACAAAACGTATTAGTCTGTTTTTTTTATGATAGTTTTTGTTCATTTAAGTTATCGTAGTATATTAGGAAGGGGGGAAAATTTAATTGTTACAAGCTTGACTTGCGCTTGTTTAATTTGAGTTGCGTGCGAAAAATAGTGAAAGTTCTATTTTGACGTTTGAATTTTTGAGGGAATAAAGTAATTTATGACAGCTAATATAGTTTGTTTATATTTATTTATATTTTGTTCGGAATTCAGTTTAGAGTTTTTTTCCTCTCTTGTACAGTCATATTTTACAAGAGTTTTTTCTCTATATTAAGACGAAATTTAGTCACAATTCTGCTTTATACTTGATAAAGTAGTTTTTTTTTTCTTTTGATATAAATTATATGTTTGTGGTGTTAATGTTAGTTTTATTTCTTGAGTTTAATTAGTATTATTTCTCTTTTATACCACGATATTCGTGAGAATAACCCTTACGATTAAGAAGCTCAAGGAAGGTGCCCACCCGATTGAGTCTAGTTCGGCGGAGTTACTGTGGATTGTGAACATAAGTCAATAAGCAAAAATTAAAACAACAATACAAAATCACAATTCACTGCAATATGTGACTTGATAATTGAGGAATTTGATAATTAAAATTCTAATTCATTCGTGTCTAATGTACTAATTTTACTACTTTTAAGTTCAATAGAAGACATAAATGATTGCAGATTCGTTAAGATATGCCCACTATACTCCTCACAATTGAACCCGATGGAATGAGAAGACACTAAATTATTTAGATGTTGTTCAAAATGATCCTCGCAAACATATATTTCTTTGAATTCGAAGAAACATCAGTACCTGAAAAATTTTTAATAGAGTTCAACCATACCTGTTTTCTACCATGATTAGAAGGGATAGTGAAGAAATGTTTATTTTGATAACTCGAATCAAGAAAAATATTGGAATAATATCGATTTTCGCAACCTGGAATTTTACATTTATATTTGTGGATACTTGGAAGAGCCATTATAAAAATAAATTTATATGCAAAATATTAAAACTAATTCGAAATTGGTGGAGACTGTGGTTTGTAATCTGAAACAGAAATAAGAAAAACACCCTAACCACAATATATATCAATAAATACTATATACGTATTTCGGCAACTAAGTTGCAATCTTCAGTAGAATAACCTTAAAAACTGAAAAATGTCAAACGTAGCGTTTTGGCTAATGTAAACCTTAGAAGATATGCTCTTCACCAAATCGCCAGTGGGATAACACTAAATTCCTAACATCGAAATCAACACTTACATACTACTTAAACCTAGCGTGAAATTTAGGGAACCGTGAATACATGAAGCGTAAAAAAAAATGCTATTGTCACAATAAGGCATACAAACTGGACTGAGGGATTGGTCCATTGTCAGAATTCATTAATTTATTCTTATTTGTATATACAGGCTGATTCATTTTCGGCCCTCACCATGGGGATCTCGCTTATTATTGGAGATAGAGTATAGGTTTAAATTTGGCAAAGTTGTTAAATTTTGTGTTTGTTATAAATCCGTAAAGAAAGTAGACCTGTGACAAATGACCTTCGTTATTAAAAAAAAAAACGCGAAAACCCCATTTTCTTCTTTTACCTGTAGCACCGACATTTGGCCTTGTAGAGAAAAAATAAAAACACATCCCTGTGGCCATTTCTAAACCTCTATCCAGTGGTGTACTCTAAATTTTTATACGGCGTTTCGTTTCTTTCTGGCCATCATCAACTATCTAATTTCTTATAGGCGCCATATTGGATTTAGACATCTTCAGAAAGAGTTTTTTTTCTGGTTTCAACCATGTACCACATGCTGACTAAAGTTTTTGACATTAGGTTTTATTTGAAAGAATAAATTATAAGATTAAATAAGGTAGCCATGGAATTTCAATCTGTCAAACATTTCATTTATTGTTCATTAATAATTCAAAAATGTCACACTAACGAAGAGAAACGAGATATGATAAGTATTTTTTATTCTTCGAACCGAAATTCAACAGTAGCGAGTACAAGATATCTACAATTATATCCACAACGACAACAGCCTCATCGTACCATTTTTCTAGATCTCGACAGAAATTTGGTCGAGAATGGCTCGTTTACTAAGCCGCGTAATGGTCAAGTCAACAGGAATTTAAATGAAAATCGACAAATAAAAGCGCGTTTTCAAATTACATGTTAATCTTGTATTTTTATAGATAAATAATAATCCATCAATTTCTACACGCGAAGTAGCGTCAGAATTAAATTTGTGCCAGTCCAGAGTTTGGAGAACTTTACATAAAAGTAGGTTTAAACCATACAGGATCCATGTTAGTCACACTTTACTGCCTGGATATAATTTGAGAAGGCTAGAATATTGTAATTGGTTAATGGGAAGGATAGAAAATGACGAAAATTTTTTAAGCAAAATCATTTGGTCAGATGAAGCAAAATTTACAAATTCTGTAATGTTCAACAGAAATACGGAGCACTATTGGGCAGTACAAAATCCCCGACAAAACAGGGCTAGAAGACCACAACATCGTTTTGGAATAAACGTTTGGATGGGTATTTTGGCAAATCGTCTCTTAGGACCAGTTATGTATGAAGAACATTTAAATGGAGAAAGATATTTAAACATTTTACGTACATACGTATCTGACTATCTTGACGACAATATCCCATTAAATCAATTACAATATTTATGGTGGCAACAAGATGGCGCACCAGCACACAATGCAGCTGTTGTTAGAAATTTCTTAACTCAAGAGTTTGCAAACCGTTGGATTGGAAATAGGGGAGTTGTTGAATGGCCTGCGAGATCACCTGATTTAAGTCCGCTAGATTTTTTTTTATGGGAATATGTTAAAAATAATATTTATAAAGTAGATGCGCCACAAAACATTGAAGAATTACGAGACAGACTTCAGAATGCCTTCGATGCAGTTCCTAGAAGAACTATACAAAGGGCCAGTACAAAATGCCAGAAGGCGTGCCCAATTGTGCATTATCGAAGATGGCCAGATAATTGAACATTTACTGTAATTGTTTATTGTTTACTTTTCTATGTATTTTTATTAATGTTTTTGTTATCTTGTACTCGCTACTGTTGAATTTCGTTTCGAAGAATTAAAAATACTTATCTCGTTTCTCTTCGTTAGTGTATGACATTTTTGTATTATTAATGAACAATAAATGAAATGTTTGTTATTCTTTCAAATAAAACCTAATGTCAAAAACTTTAGTCAGCATGTAGTACATTGTTGAAATCAGAAAAAAAAACTCTTTCTGAAGATGTCTAAATCCAATATGGCGCCTATAAGAAATTAGATAGTTGATGATGGCCAGAAAGCAACGAAACGTCGTATAAAAATTTAGAGTACACCACTGGATAGAGGTTTAGAAATGGCCACAAGGATGTGTTTTTTTTTTCTCTACAAGGCCAAATGTCGGTGTTACAGATAAAAGAAGAAAATGGGGTTTTCGTGTTTTTTTTTTAAATAACGAAGGTCATTTGTCACAGGTCTATTTTCTTTACAGATTTATAACAAACACAAAATTTAACAACTTTGCCAAATTTAAACCTATACTCTATCTCCAATAATAAGAGAGATCCCCATGGTGAGGGCCGAAAATGAATCAGCCTGTATATAAATACTTTCATAACTATCTAATTCTCTACAATTATTAACAGTTTTAATCAACCTAAGGTTATTTGCCGGCACAGAATGACCTGTGTCCCAAATATGTCGGGCAACGCTAGATTTTTCGGGTCTGTTAAATCTAAAGTGGGAAATATGTTCCTTGTAACATGTTGAAATTGAACGTCTAGTTTGGCCGATATATTTTTAGCTGCAATCGCTACAATTTATTTCATATACACCAGATTTATGTTCTACCTCAATTTTGTCCTTGGTGTTACCTAAAAGTGATTTTAATGAGTTACATGATTTAAACGCTATTCGAAGAAAATGGTTTTTGAAGATAGCGTTCAGATTGCTAGAGGCTAAATGGTACGGTAAACAAACAAATTTCTCACCTAGGTCTTTTTGAGGTAGTAAGCTCGTGGTATCATAAATAAGTTTTCTAAGCCTATGTTTCTTAATTAGGTTGGTTATTATTTTCGAATCGAAACCATTGTATGCTGCGATGCTTCTGATTAATCCAAGTTCTTTTTCATATCTATCTTTTGTAAGCGGGAAACTTAACAACCGATGGATAAGAAAATTAAAGGAAGCCATCTTTTGTTGGAAGCTGTGATTTGAATCCGCGGTTATAAACTTGTTCACATTGGTGTCTTTTCGGTAAATATCTATTTCTAAGTTATTATTATTCTTAATTACCAAAACATCTAAAAATGGTATTTGTTCATTGTTTTCTATTTCTATACTGAATTTAATTGTAGGGAATTTCGAATTTAATTCTATTAAAAAATCTTCCAAATTACACAACTTTACACAAGGTATTAAAAACCGCGAAAATATCATCGACATACCTAATCCATACTTTAGGGAAATATTTAGATGATCTCTTAAACTCTATCTCAAAATGACTCATAAACAAGTTCGCCATAAATGGAGACAAGCAGTTGCCCATTTCTATGCCATGCCGCTGTTCATAGAAGTTTCCTTCAATTTGAAAGCAGTTCTGAGCCATGCATAAAGTTGTCAACCTCAAGTATTCATTTATTTTCTCGCGTTCAATATTGTTTTTAAGCAATAAACTGTCTAAATATTTCAGTGTTTCAGGAATAGGTACAGAAGGGAACAATGAACTGACATCAAATGATACTAAAATTTCACCCTGTTCCAGCTTATAATCTTAGATTTTTTGAATAAATTCCAACAAATTTTGAATTGAAAAACTTTCTGGTTTCTCGGGTAAATTTTTAAACTCGTTTACCAACCATTTTGAAATCAAGTACGTCGGTGAGTTAATACCCGATACAATAGGTCTCATCGAATTACCTTGGTTTGTGAATTTTTGGTAAACAATACATTCTAGGTACAAAAGGGTTGCTTACGTTTAGTTTAAATTTGAGGGGAGCAGTTATTAATTGTGGACAGTCTTTTAACGCGCTTTTAGTTTCTCTAATCATCTTAGGGAGGGGATTTTTGTTTAATTTGACATAAGGTCCATCCAATATTAAGTGATTAACTCGGTTAAAATAGTCGGTTTTGTCCATAATTACCAATTTATTCCCCTTATCTGCTTTTAAGTAAAAGCAGTTAAGTTACGCTTCATATATTTACGCTTCACGGTTCCCTATATTTCACGCTAGGTTTAAGTAGTATATAAGTGTTTATTTCGATGTTAGGAATTTAGTGTTATCCCACTGGCGATTTGGTGAAGAGCATATCTTCTAAGGTTTACCTTAGCCAAAAACGCTACGTTTAACATTTTTCAGTTTTTAAGATTATTATACTGAAGATGGCAACTTAGTTGCCGAAATACGTATATAGTATTTATTGATATATATTGCGGTTAGGGTGTTTTTCTTATTTCTGTTTAAAACTAATTATTACTACAACAAATAATAACAAAACAACAATTAATAATAATAAAACTTACCCAAAAACTTGTTCCGCTTCAACAATAATTTGTAAGCACTACGTTATTATGACTTGCATTTTTATTGTACTCTCGATACCGTGGATACCGAAGAATATTTGGTGAAAATAACGCTAAAAACTATCTCATTACTCATACCGAAATCTTCTTTGATGTTTGATTATAATCCTTTTAGATACAGAGACTACAAAGACTTGGCAACAATACTATATTTAATACGCCATATGAAATCAACAAAGCGTGCACATCTTGCCAGAAATTTCGTATTTGATAGAATAGGCCGTAGTCAGACTATAACGGGTGTTCATTTGAAAATTCAATCTAGTGATTTACTGAGAACATTTTGAAGTATGTCGTAAATTAAAATTTACTACTTAACCTACGAAGTCGTATATTTTGACAGTTTCATACATACAAATAAATAACAAATGTGATTGACATTATCAAATGTCATTTGGATTTACGTTTACGAAACAACAAACACATACTAATATATATATATATATATATATGCGTCTTATTCTATCAAAATTTCAAAGTAACCTAGATTGACTTTTCAAATGAACACACGTTATTTGTTAGTGACGGACACGGGGTGTAATCTAACATATCCCGAAGTGGAAATGTCATGGCGAACAAGTTCTTCAGAATGTTGAGATTATCTATAGAGGTCTCACATAAAGTGTGTCAGTCGCTAGAAAAAAAGGCGTGCAAAATGCAAGGTTAGGTTGTGGTGGTATTTGTTTGAATTGGATGCTGTAATATTTGCTATAGTATTAGTTTTTATTTTGTAGATCATTATCTGGGTAAACATACAGAATCCAGCTCCCATCCGAATTTCCCGTTACAAACATACTAAATTATCCGCAACGTTGCCAAATTTTGGTAGTTTCCTCTTATTACAAGTCTATTACAAAGACTTGGCAACAATACTATATTTAGTACGCCATATGAAACAGAGATAGCGCGCACATCTTGCCCGAAATTTCGTATTTGATAGAATACCCGTTGGGGTGTACCGGTGAGCGTTTAGAGGTTCAAGTCATGTCATAAAGGCTAAATTGTTAAAAATTTATGCGCTAGTTCGTTTTTATGACAAGTTGTACAAATTCGTACCGAAGTGCGTTAAAGGTTAACGAGAATCAACTCGTAAAAAATAGCTGTCAAATAAATTCAAATTTTAGTTCTTTTAAGATTTTTTTCTATTTTGCGTTCGAAATGAACTCATTATGAAACCCAAAACAGTATCGAAATGAGCTTCATTTCGATACACTTTTTTTCATTTTTCAATGTTGGCGTTGTTCGAATACAGAAATAAATATCATTGCTGTCATTTGATTTTAAGAATTTATGTACATTTGACAGATATGATATATGTCGGTATTTTACACAAACAACGTATGCTGTATACAACTGACAACAACATATATATGTTTCTATGTCACTCATGTTTATATTTTTAAATGAAATATCAAGTAATGTTAACGAAAATTAATAAATAATATGTAATATAATATACTTCGCGGATAGCAAGATTTAAATTTGAAAATGTCAAGTATCAATGTGACCAAGTGCATGCTTTATATAAAAATTAAACTCTGATTAACTTCAAAGTAAATAATTCCAATTTAAGCAATTTATTAACGTAAAAAACGCAAAATAGAAAAAATAGTATAAAAAACTCGTTTCATAAGGCCTTTTGCCGCACTCGCTCTTTAGAAAACTCGCCTCTATCGTTGCTCGTTTTCTAAACTGATCTCGTGCGGCAAAATGGTGCCTTATGAAACTTGTTTTTTAATATACTATTTTCTATTTTGCGTTCGAAATGAACTCATTATGAAATCCAAAACAATATCGAAATGAGCTTCATTTCGATACGCTTTTTTTCATTTTTCAATGTTGGCGTTGTTCGATTACAGAAATAAATATCATTGCTGTCATTTGATTTTAAGAATTTATGTACATTTGACATATATGATATATGTCCGTATTTTACACAAACAACGTATGTTGTATACAATTGACAACAACATATATATGTTTCTATGTCACTCATGTTTATATTTTTAAATGAAATATCAAGTAATGTTAACGAAAATTAGTAAATAATATGTAATATAATATACTTCGCGGATAGCAAGATTTAAATTTGAAAATGTCAAGTATCAATGTGACCAAGTGCATGCTTTATATAAAAATTAAACTCTGATTAACTTCAAATTAAATAATTCCAATTTAAGCAATTTATTAACGTAAAAAACGCAAAATAGAAAAAATAGTATAAAAAACTCGTTTCATAAGGCCTTTTGCCGCACTCGCTCTTTAGAAAACTCGCCTCTATCGCTGCTCGTTTTCTGATCTCGTGCGGCAAAATGGTGCCTTATGAAACTTGTTTTTTAATATACTATTTTCAGTGTTCGCCTCGTATTGCATTATTTTTAAATATTCATATTTATGCATGAAACGCTGTATTATAAATTATTTAAACAGTTAGCCATTAATGAACAGTAGAAATATCGCATCCTAAATACACAAAAATGATCAATTCCGATCAGAGAATAATATCAAATAACCTTTCATTTCCCAGATTACTCAAATACGAAATTATTAAACATTTAAGATATATTATTTAAATTCGAATACTTGCAGATACTGGCATGTACTTACAAATACTTTTTCAATGAAAAAAGGAACACTAAAGGAGACTCTCATTGAGGGAATATAAAGTCAACAATGTTTTCATTGTTTTCCGAGCCCTACTTTTCCAATTAACCAGCACGGTGTATATTTTTCTATTAAAATAATTGTGTTATTTAAATATTTGCGTCCATATGTACGGAGTGTTATATCCGAGTGGGTTTGTATACTTCATATATTTAATGAGTTGAACATCTGCTGTCATCACCAGTACACAGTTTAGGTAGCTGATGAAGTATAATACTTGAAAATCAGACTAGATATAATATATTAGATAATGTTTATTATTGAATAAATATAATAAAATAAGGTGACACTTCGCAAATTGATTCATCAATATTTGAAAATCTCCAATGTAGCCGTGTGTAAATCATCGACACATGCACTTGATAGGTGAAATATTAGAATTTACACGTGAAAATTAGGTATTACTAGTGGAAAGATTGGCAAAATTTAATTCGTATGATTGATGATTTTAGATTACAGATAAGGGTTAATTTCTTTCTGTTAGATACTTATTTTCATTTATTAATTTTAAGTTTACTTAATATTCGTGTGCGGATTGATACATAAAGTCTCTAACTCCATAAACTAAGAATAAGAAACGACAAAATAATGAAATCATTCTCAAAATGAAGCAAATTTATTGTATTACCAATCTACATAATTATTTTTCCACGTAAATACCATTTAGTGGAATACATTCCAAACTCCAATCGTTGAATTCTTCATTCCGACCAGAACCCTCTTGTTTACTGTTTATCCAATTAATGATAATTAGAGTGGACCAATTCGGAGCGAAAGCAGAGGCGTGACTAACGAATTGGTTCCCGCATGCGAAACATTATTAATATCTAGAGATATACTATCACGAATGGTGCTGTTATTATGTTAGATACAAAAAAATGTAAGACGGTTTTTCTAGATTATGAAACGTTCCCGATGATACGTATAAAAAATAAAATCTAAAATGCATGTAATTAGATTATTAAAAAAAAACTTAGGATGTATTTTTATTTTCTCATGTTCTTTTTTTGCATTTACTGTATTTGAAATGAATAAAATTTTGTGTTTTGAATTGATACTTTACTTCGATGTATAAAGAAGTTATTATGTGTTTTCTTTGCTTAAATAAAAACGACGTTGACTCACATAGGTATACACATTTATACGAAATTAATAAAATTTTGTTTCGAATTAATATTTTACTTCGGTGTATTAAAACAGTGTATAAGAAAGACATTACGTGCTTTCTTTTATTCGGAGATTTTTTTGAAATACGGGTTCTAGTAGTGGATGGATAAAAATCAATAGAACTTTTACAGGACGCTAAAGGGAACTTATTCGAGTGTGAATTTATAGTGGGAAGGGATATTTGATTGAAAATAATATTTAAAAAAATAAAAACAATTTACTAACCTCGCATTTTGTCCATTTTTCAAATCAGGAAAAAAGGGCAATTTTCGGCTAATAGTGTCTTTCAAATTCCCTAATCTATTAAGTAAACATCACTCTTTCGTATTTTTGCTATATTAACCTTCAATTTGTTTAAATAATATTGTTAAAAAGATGTGAAAAATTGCTATTTTTCTACGGCATTTTCTCGTTCAAATTGACATAACTGTAACAACAGCAGTTACAAGCTACCAACTTAAACGTTTACATTAAAATGTTATTGACGCGATGTCTATCTATATCAATTTATTTTTTCCAATTGTCATATTTAAAATGGCGTTAGTTTTGGAAGACATAACAATGTTTAATATAAAAAATCTTTGCGAATCTTTGTAACTTGTATAAATCAAAATAAGAGTCTAACATATCATTCACATTGCCATTCAAAAAATGTCCTACTAATTTTTTTGAGTTATCAATGTATCAAAAATAGCATATGAATTGTTATAGGTTATAAAGAAATAGAAATACATATTGTAGATCCAAATGGCATATAATATATATATATATATATATATATATATATATTGTAGTGGTACAACCAGCTCAGGTATCCCAGCACCTACAATGGAAAGTACAGGTACACAATCAATATAAACACCTGTATAAACAATAAATTGGTGGACGGAATTTGTGAAACTAACATCGAAATGTAAATAAATTAATACGACGATAACTTTAAAATTCATCATTATCTTATTTTGATTTTAACTAACTTTTTATATTTTAATTTCATTTTTTCATTATTCAAATTATACGCGCGAAACAACAGGTATTTAATTTATCAACATCAGGTTTATATCGACGCTAGATAACCACGCCCACCAATTCAAAATTATATGAACCCCGCTAAAGCAAACTTTACGGTAGAAAACATTACTAAATTTATATTCAAATCATATTTTAGGTTAATGTAAAATATTAAATTAATTTTCCCTTTATGTTAAAATCAAAACATTGTATAAACTCACATTTTAAATTGATGTAATTAAACTAAAATTACGAGATTATTTCGATATAGAAATAAGGCTTTGGAATAAAAAATAAAACGCGATCGGCGTCATCTGATAAAAAACTTTCAACATAAATGGCCGTTTTTGAGTGTACTTCCTTAAAATAAATTTTTAAAACATCTTTAAAGTGAAAATCTCCTACCTAGTGTTGAATCATTCGATAACCAAATTAAAGGCCCACCTTTTGAAGAAAAAATCTCAAGAATACCTCAACGCAAATGTGAGATATCGTCCTAAGCATCATTTGAAGCAGAGAGCAGGGCAAGCCAACGATTTACACCACTCAGCTCGACGAACTCCGCCAAAGACGGTGAACGAGGCCGTGCTTCCTGGTCTACCGCATATCCACATATTGAGAAGTATATCAGATCTAGGAGATCAACATCAGGTTCACCTACAACGTTTATTCCAAATTATTTAATTTTAAAAGTTATAATTGCTCAAATTAATCGCTACAAATTATTATTTCATGTATTAAATTCAATTTTAAAGTAAGCATCAATTTAAAGCGTTGAATTTTACAGATATTTAGCTACAAATAAGCTTATACTCACCAAAATAATATAAGATATAAAAACTATTAAATATTTGTTTATTTTATCTCGTACACATAACCTCATCACCATTTCCCACATGTGCACTTATTAATTTCAATTTTTGTCACATCTTGTATAATTTATATAATATTAAATACAGTTTCCTAATTTTATCTCTCAATTTTGTTGTTACAGTTTTCTTATTTTTGTGATATTAAATTTTTATTTATTTATCTAATTCAATCTTTTATTTGTGAAGTGTGATTGTTGTGTTTGAGTGGAGAATACACTGATTGGTTTGTAGCTGCAAATAATACACCTGACCGACCGTGAACCCTGAGATTATTAAAAATTAACTTTTACACTCAAGCTCTACCGCAATTAGCTAGTTATATTAAAAAGGGTCAGATAGCGTTGATTCGACTAAGGATATTTGTATATTGGCGCCCACATTTTAAATTTAAAATCATTAACCTTTCATTCTTTTAGATTTTCAATTTTTATAATTAATTCATATACTATATTCTTAGTTAAATCCTACTCAGCGCGTCGATTGGCACTTTACATTTGACGCCCGAACGTGAAGGCCAAGTATTATCCTGCAGTTATAAAAATAGTGCTCAACCAACTTTTACACAGACAGATATTTGTTTAAAAAATTTGTGAACTGTATTAGGTATTTATGTGTATTGTGTTGTGTATCTGATTTGTCCATTGTATAGCTAAATCAATATCACATTTTACGAGGGAACCTCAACTTTAACCGGGATATTCAGGAATAAAAGGTTAGTGAAAGGGAAAATCAACTTGTGGGTATTTATTGTTTTCAATTCTTGCCAACTTATATTAATTTTGTGTGGCATATAACTATTCTGATTAATATCTAAATTCATACTTCTTTAATATCAATTATAATAATTCTTATCAATTTTTCAAAAAAAAAAAAATAATAAATTCTTTCTTATACTATAACAAATAAATTAACATTAACATGGACACCAGACATCGATCAAAGGCAACAAAAGATAATGTTGATGAGGACAGGTCCGAGCAAGGAGATATTCCAGTAGCTCAAACATCCGGATCAGAAGTGGTAAGTTCTCCAGAGGATAGCCAGGTAATGAAAATGTTAAACGCTCTAATGTTACAAATGAATCAAATAACTAATAAAATAGAAACCACTAATAATGAATTGAAAAATAATAACATTGACATGAATAACAAACTAGATGCTAATAACCTTGACTTAACTAATAAAATAGAAACCACTAATAATGAATTGAAAAATAATAACATTGACATGAATAACAAACTAGATTTTACAAATAATAAATTGGATATAACGACCAAAAACCTA
Source organism: Melolontha melolontha (assembly GCA_935421215.2). Taxonomy (NCBI): domain Eukaryota; kingdom Metazoa; phylum Arthropoda; class Insecta; order Coleoptera; family Scarabaeidae; genus Melolontha; species Melolontha melolontha. The sequence continues at coordinate 114,796,500 of OW285242.1, read as the reverse complement.
AAACAAGATAACATTGATTTAAAACAAGAATTAAATAACTTGAGTAGTAATTTAATAACTAAATTAGAAACCAACATGCAACACATTAATGAAAAATTCGAACTTAACAACGCCAATATAGACAACAAATTAAGTGCTTTTAAAATCGATCTGGAGGGAAAAATAGCAGAAATCTCCATCGCACAAAAAGTTATGGAGGAAAATGAGTTAAAATATTTAATTTAAACTGGACGAAACAGTCAATCTTCTAAACTCACAGTGGGCAAAACGATTAGGCAAAACCAACAAAATAGAATCCAATAACATTGAAAAACGATTAGACTTAAATAACATAATAGGATCTAGTTACAACAACATAAGCAAGAACTTAGATATCACAAAAAACATAATAGAAGCTAAACGCAATAAACAAAATAACAAGATAGATTTCAAAAATGCCGATCAAAAACCAACCAATAATAAAACAATTAATACACATAAAGAGGTACTGGATAAGAATACAATCAATAATATGCACAATATTAATAATAAGGAGACAACTAAGATAATACAAAATCATAATACTAACATACCGCTTAGAAGAAAAACTAAACCCGATTTTCCTAATCAATTTTTAATAAACGACAAAGAATATCAGAACTTTTTAATAAACAATGCAAGGGAGAATAATAACTTTAACATAGGGAAGACGGGGATTAATAACGTTAATATTAACTTACCCCATATTAACATCAAGAATATTAATCATAATTATGCAACCAACAACACACAATCAAAAATCACGTACATACAAAACATAGCTTTAATTTCAACAAACTTAATTATACATGATAACACAAATAAAATATTAAATAAAGAAGGCATGATAAACAACTCTGTAATATATGAATACTTAAATAATAACAATTTCCTTAATAATTTATCCAATATAAAAATCAATACTAATATACACATTCACACAAAAATTATAAATACATACTCACTAATTAACAAAAACCTCCATAAATCTCAAGGTAGAGGCAACATGATATTTCTACACAGGGATAACAACATTGATATCTTTAAAATAGTTCGTCGAAAAATAAATATTTAAAAAATACGATGACAGAATCTCGATGTTCTAATACACACGATGATGAACAAAGCAGAATACGGGGATACGAGTTATAATTACAGATAAATTAAAACAATTACACTTAGATTAAACATAAACAAAGAGATGATAAACACAATTTAATACGAAAGAAAGAACACAATATGATACAATAAATGAACATATAACAAGTCAAATAATAATGTATAAATTAAAGAGAAAACAAACATAACTGGAGCTCAAATATATCTACTAAATATCTATAATTAAGAGTTATATACTCTGAGAAAAAGAAGGTAACATCACATATTCAGATGATGAAAATAAATTACAATAGAACAATTATTTAAAATAATATTGGTATTATCAATAGAGTTTAAAAGGGGAACCAATTCACTTATAAACATGCGAAAGGTAAATAATGAAAGTTTAAACGTATTAGTATTGAAAAAGAGAGAGTATGATTGAATAAATAATAAAGGAGTGTAGATATGACATAAGAGGGACTAGGTAAAGATTTTAAAGTTAGAAGGACTTAATATATGATAGGGGTGTATAGAATTATATGAAAATAAATGAATTATTATTATTATGAAAATATTAAAATATAGACAAAAGTGTCTTCTTATAAGGTAGAAAATATATATTACTGAATGGCATTTTACGATAAGAGAAGTGAAGGTGAATGTAACGTCTTGTATGTATAATGAAAGTATTATTTATTATGGAAGATAAAGCTTAGATCAGTATATCAATTATAATTAAAGATTAAGAATAACTAGTTATAAAAAGAATTATTAAGCATGTACCATCAATGAAAGAAATAAACAAAATACCCTAACAATTATAACACTACAGTCAAATACCTGAATATTTAATGTAATTAGTACATGAAGTATATAACACCAATTTTTAAACACAGAGAAAAGCCCAGTATTACAACTATGTTACAGATCGAACAACAATACATTATAAAGTATAACACTAATAAAGAAAGATTTAACTAACACAAAAATATTACTAATACATATATACAAACTAAATATAAGAAACCTTATTAAAAGATATATAATAATGCTATTAAAATGTATGGAATATGTAACATTTATAAAGATATAATAAAACATAAAAGAAGTTAATAAACAAAACGAATACAGAAAGTATAATGAATATAAAGACAAATATTATAAAAAGAAACGAGATTTTTAAAATAAATAATCATGATTTACAATTAAAAAAAAAAGTTTGAAGTGAATAATAAATAATTTATATATTAGAAAAGAGAATTACATAATAATTATTATTTTGTTCCAAGTTGAATTTGTTTATTTGTTTTTTTTTAAATATGTTGACACATGATGAGGGAGATAAACAAGTTGATGTTCTTAATTCATTTTCCATATCTGGGAAAAGAAATAACTTCAGTACATTCGTTTTTCTTTTGACGGGGATAATGTAGTGGTACAACCAGCTCAGGTATCCCAGCACCTACAATGGAAAGTACAGGTACACAATCAATATAAACACCTGTATAAACAATAAATTGGTGGACGGAATTTGTGAAACTAACATCGAAATGTAAATAAATTAATACGACGATAACTTTAAAATTCATCATTATCTTATTTTGATTTTAACTAACTTTTTATATTTTAATTTCATTTTTTCATTATTCAAATTATACGCGCGAAACAACAGGTATTTAATTTATCAACATCAGGTTTATATCGACGCTAGATAACCACGCCCACCAATTCAAAATTATATGAACCCCGCTAAAGCAAACTTTACGGTAGAAAACATTACTAAATTTATATTCAAATCATATTTTAGGTTAATGTAAAATATTAAATTAATTTTCCCTTTATGTTAAAATCAAAACATTGTATAAACTCACATTTTAAATTGATGTAATTAAACTAAAATTACGAGATTATTTCGATATAGAAATAAGGCTTTGGAATAAAAAATAAAACGCGATCGGCGTCATCTGATAAAAAACTTTCAACATAAATGGCCGTTTTTGAGTGTACTTCCTTAAAATAAATTTTTAAAACATCTTTAAAGTGAAAATCTCCTACCTAGTGTTGAATCATTCGATAACCAAATTAAAGGCCCACCTTTTGAAGAAAAAATCTCAAGAATACCTCAACGCAAACGTGAGATATCGTCCTAAGCATCATTTGAAGCAGAGAGCAGGGCAAGCCAACGATTTACACCACTCAGCTCGACGAACTCCGCCAAAGACGGTGAACGAGGCCGTGCTTCCTGGTCTACCGCATATCCACATATTGAGAAGTATATCAGATCTAGGAGATCAACATCAGGTTCACCTACAACGTTTATTCCAAATTATTTAATTTTAAAAGTTATAATTGCTCAAATTAATCGCTACAAATTATTATTTCATGTATCAAATTCAATTTTAAAGTAAGCATCAATTTAAAGCGTTGAATTTTACAGATATTTAGCTACAAATAAGCTTATACTCACCAAAATAATATAAGATATAAAAACTATTAAATATTTGTTTATTTTATCTCGTACACATAACCTCATCACCATTTCCCACATGTGCACTTATTAATTTCAATTTTTGTCACATCTTGTATAATTTATATAATATTAAATACAGTTTCCTAATTTTATCTCTCAATTTTGTTGTTACAGTTTTCTTATTTTTGTGATATTAAATTTTTATTTATTTATCTAATTCAATCTTTTATTTGTGAAGTGTGATTGTTGTGTTTGAGTGGAGAATACACTGATTGGTTTGTAGCTGCAAATAATACACCTGACCGACCGTGAACCCTGAGATTATTAAAAATTAACTTTTACACTCAAGCTCTACCGCAATTAGCTAGTTATATTAAAAAGGGTCAGATAGCGTTGATTCGACTAAGGATATTTGTATATTGGCGCCCACATTTTAAATTTAAAATCATTAACCTTTCATTCTTTTAGATTTTCAATTTTTATAATTAATTCATATACTATATTCTTAGTTAAATCCTACTCAGCGCGTCGATTGGCACTTTACAATATATATATATATCGTCTCAATACATCTCTTAACATAGAAAAAGTTATATAATTGCGATTTTGATATGCGAAAGCTGCCAAAAAATAACTATCAGCTCGAGAAAGTTTAGAAAAAAATAACTTGCAAAAAACCAATTCCGGCACAAACACATTTCGGAGATTCGCAAGTAAAATGTGAAAAAAAGTGACATTATGGTTTGGATCATCAATAGGCACATAACGAAACATAAGCCAAGGTCGTTCAACATCTTGTTCCTGGGCAGGAATAAAATATCTGTCAACTCTTAAACCAAAAGGACTTTCCAAATTCCAGGTAGGCAATGACATAACCTGAAAAGTTGAGAGGAGGGTATTCAAGTAAAAATTATATAAATTTTAATACATATATTAAACATAACCTGAAAAGTTGAGAGGAGGGTATTCAAGTAAAAATCATATAAATTTTAATATATATATTAAACTTTATCAATCACATACACATCAATTAATATTATCACTCACAAATTTATTAGCAAATGTAAAGAAAAAATACATCCTCGTTCTAAATCTTATTTCTATTTGATGATCAATTGTAAATTTAACAAAGTTATGTCGTCCATAACAAACGCCATTTTAAATTTGACAATTCGAAAAAATAAATTGATATAGATAGACATCGCGTCAGTAACATTTTAATGTAAACGTTTAAGTTGGTAGCTTAAAACTGGTGCTGTTAAAGTTATGTCAATTTGAAAATGAAAATGACGTATTAAAATAGACACTTTTTAATTACTTTTTAACAATGTTATTTAAACATATTGAATGTTAATATAGCAAAAATACTTAAGAGTTATGTTTATTTAATAGATTAGGGCATTCGAAAGATACTTTTAGCCCTAATTTGTGCGTTTGTTCGTGTATTGAAAATGGACGAAATGTTAGTTTATTTTTTTTTAATATTATTTTTCTTCCAATTTCCTTTCCCACTATAAATTCACACTCAAATAAGTTCCCTTTACGTCCTGTAAAAGTTCTATTGATTTTTATCCAGCCACTTCCAGTACCCGTATTCTCAATTCTGGCCTTTTATTCAAATAATGAATAATAAACCAAGAGTACTTACATTTTTATCTTCACTGACAACGAAAGACACTGGATCTCAGTATTTATTTTATAATTTAAGTTAGCATAACATAACTAAACAATTCAGAATTCAAACCGCACTATTAAGGATTAATATCGCAAAGCTAGTAATTGACAATTAAAATACCGACTTATACTACCTATCGATGGCTTATCAAATTTTAAAACATATTTGTACTTGTCAAAAATTAGACATTAAGTTGAGTTGCAGTAATAAGTTATTACAAAAATTTTTTGACCCACCCTAGTGTATACCTATCGTATGAGTCAACGTCGTTTTTATTTAAGCAAAAGAAAACACATAATAACTTTTTTATACACAGTTTTAATACATCGAAGTAAAGTATCAATTCAAAACACAAAATTTTATTAATTTCAAATACAGTAAATGCAAAAAAATGAGAAAATAAAAATACATCCTAAGTTTTTTTTTAATAATCTCATTACATACATTTCAGATTTTATTTTTTATACGTATCATCGAGAACGTTTCATAATCTAGAAAAACCGTCTTACATTTTTTTTGTATCTAACATAATAACAGCACCGTTCGTGATAATATATCTCTAGATATTAATAATGTTTCGCATGCGGGAACCAATTCGTTAGTCACGCCTCTGCTTTCGCTCCGAATTGGTCCACTCTAATGATAATATAATATACAACGAGACTATAAATGATTGTAAATTTTCGACTTAAGTTGGAAACACTTCTGTAATTTTATCTTAGCACACCTGATTTTTGACGCATCCATATGATACAAATGACATAACCTTCAAAGTTTTACCTATGTACGAATATCCAGGCAAGCCAATTTTTCAGTGTTGCCAAAGTAAATATTTGTTACAAACATTTATAGTCACGTAGTACATTGTGTCTGTAAATGTTTGTGAGCCAATTAAGTTGGCATGCCTGCAATTATATCAAGTTTTAGTGGTAACACTGCCGCTTGAGCTGCTTTCATAGACGTAGATAAAAATTTGTCATTAATTGTATTATAGAAAGGTAAATACCTTTCTATAATACCATTAATAATATAAAATATTATAATATTTTATATTATTAAAAATACCTTTCTATTATACAAAACTGGTGGGGTTTACCTACTCATGTATGTTTCAATTATTCTGATATTTTATTGTCAGTTGTCATCGTTGGTTTTGCATTATCCTGCTAAAAATTGGATTTACCTGTTGGCCATTGACGTAAAGAATCGCATTTAATATTCCTTGTGAATTATTACTAGAGATTGTATACTTTCATGGCAGCTAGGCTTCCACGCTATCAAACCTTGAGTAAGAGCCGTATGTACAGAAAACTGCAAGTTTCTTAATACAAAGGTATTTTTAATAATATAAAATATTATTAAAAATCTGGTGTGAAGAACACAAATGCAGGTTCACTATTAATATTTTCTGTGAACGTGTCCGAATATATCCTATCTCCAGAGACGTAGATACGTATTTCACCTTTCTACAGGCTCATCGGTACGCCCCTGCTGGAGAAAGGATATTCCCAGACACATTCACAGAAAAGAACCACATCGCCCTATCACCGTAATTATCCAGACCGAGCGCAGAAGTAAATTCGGCGCTGCCTGTTGTCAGACAGCCGAAGTACCTCGCATACCGTCCACATAATAAATGTGAAGTAACGACGCCCTTCCAAAGGTTGGCACAGCCAATCTCTCTAGAAAACTGCATTTTGGTTTGTGTCTTCACTCATACTACGGCTTAACCGCATGTGTAATGTATCAAAATAATTGAAACATACATGAGTAGGTAAACCCCACCAGTTTTGTATAATACAAAGGTATTTTTAATAATATAAAATATTATTAAAAATCTGGTATGAAGAACACAAATGCAGGTTCACTATTAATATTTTCTGTGAACGTGTCCGAATATATCCTATCCCCAGAGACGTAGATACGTATTTCACCTTTCTACAGGCTCATCGGTACGCCCCTGCTGGAGAAAGGATATTCCCAGACACATTCACAGAAAAGAACCACATCGCCCTATCACCGTAATTATCCAGACCGAGCGCAGAAGCAAATTCGGCGCTGCCTGTTGTGAGACAGCCGAAGTACCTCGCATACCGTCCACATAATAAATGTGAAGTAACGACGCCCTTCCAAAGGTTGGCACAGCTATTCTCTCTAGAAAACTGCATTTTGGTTTGTGTCTTCACTCATACTACGGCTTAACCGCATGTGTAATGTATCAGAATAATTGAAACATACATGAGTAGGTAAACCCCACCAGTTTTGTATAATACAAAGGTATTTTTAATAATATAAAATATTATTAAAAATCTGATGTGAAGAACACAAATGCAGGTTCACTATTAATATTTTCTGTGAACGTGTCCGAATATATCCTATCCCCAGAGACGTAGATACGTATTTCAACTTTCTACAGGCTCATCGGTACGCCCCTGCTGAAGAAAGGATATTCTGGTGTTCTTCACACCAGATTTTTAATAATATTTTATATTATTAAAAATACCTTTGTATTATACAAAACTGGTGGGGTTTACCTACTCATGTATGTTTCAATTATTCTGATGCAAGTTTCTTATTTCTCCGAAACGTATTTTGATCATATTCCGACCATCACAAACCCATAAACAAAATCTAGATTTGCAGTTGAACACAACTCGATTCCATTCCTTATTTAAGAGTAACATTTCATTACACCACTCTAATTGTGCAAATTTATGGCGTGGAGATAAACAAAAAAATTTTCGATACAATCTAAGACCAAAAGATCGAAGTTTTCGATATACATGCTGAATTAAAATTCGTTGATTAATTAAACGTCTTCATCTATCACCCTTTTGTCATTCGTCATTATTTTCTAACTATCTTTACCAATACAGAGCAATTGTAGCGTCACTACGTGTTGCACTGTCAGCAACATTACAAGTGGATAATCTGATTTCTCGCAGGACGATTACCTTACCACGTTCATACTTAGTCAATTGATTAAAATTACCAAGTTGTTGAATATGAGGCATCCTTACACTCTACTAACGTATGTTGTGATGTTGCCTGGTCCAACGGGCTACATCGTTATGTAGGTTCGTGGAAGCGTGTATGAATTAAATAATACGCGTACGAAGTTGGTTTAACATTTGTATAATTAGTTAATACTTATAACAAGATAACAATACTATTTACATAATCAATATAATACAGTAGCCGAAAGAGAGTTCTATAACGTACTCGCAAGTCGTACTGACTGTCTAACTAAGACTGATCTCTCTTCTTTAATCGAATGTCTTATATACATTCAAAGATCCTTCTTTCGGCCATCTACTACTTAAAACATCAACAAGATTTGCAAGTGTGCAACTATGATTCATAACTAACAACAAAGTGTTTCCATCAGATGGCACTGCCGTATCTTTGGAAACTGTATTATCGTAGAGATACGGCAGTGCCATCTGATGGAAACATTTTGTTAGTTCTGCAGTTGTTATTAAGCGTTATTATGTGGAGCGCTAAATGTACTTCTACGCATGTATGTTTCAAATTATTCTGTTATATTAAGTTGTACTTTATGATAAGTGAATAAATTTGATCTTTAAAAAAATAATATTTTTTGCCAAAGCTTTTAGGGCATACGTTAGGACTAAATGAAGCTATAAGTATATATTTACAGCAACATTTAAGGGAATAACGTCAACAGAATTACTGTACTCGAACATCCGCCGTAATCACCAGATGTTTCTTCATGCGTCGTCTACCTGTTTCCAGTAGTAAAAAATGCATTAGAGGGCACATATTTGCAGTTTGTAAAAGAAGCTAAGGCAAAGGCGGCGGACTTGCTTTAAGAGGGTGATACCTGAAGACCTGTAGCGCTGCTTCAAACAATAGGAAACACGTATGCAGTAGTATATGTATAGACAGACAAGGAGAGTATTAACAGCTATTTGTAATACGTTTTCAATAAAGCTTATTTTTCAGACCAGTCTGGCTATTTAATTGTTACACCTCGTATTATAAAAACAAACATCCTTTCATTGGAATATCGAAAGGCAAAATTTGTTTTCCAGCAATTGCAGACATTCTGATATAGGAAACATAATTTGAGAATTTTACGTAAGAATCTTAGTTTTTATATTTCAAACTAATTTAATTATTTTACAAATGCGTTAAAGTGTTCCAGCTTATACACAATTGTTTTTACTATTGTCTGTTGCCATCGAAAAAAGTGTGCTAAAACTATCAAAACATTTCTGTAGCATCAAGGGAAATAACTTTTTTCTTTACGTGTATGTTCTATGTGACGACAAATTTGAAAGTGTCCGTGTGAAAGCAAATATTTTCCTTAGAGCTCTTTTGGTCCGACTTAGTCCTATCATATATTTTTACTGCGCGAGGGAAACAATTAGTCGAATTCTGTATTTAACAAGATGACATTAAAAGGACATTCCAGTGTTATCCTACCACATTTAATTAGAACCTTTACATCGTAAAAGATGGCATAAATGTATTGAAAAAAATCTCTATTCTTAAAGTGATACCTGAGTATGGCGTAATTAAATATACATTCTATATTGACATTTTAAGAGATGTAAGTCATAATAGCAATCATTATCGTTATTATTTATAATAACAATTATTATTACTATTATTCATTCTCTGTTATCTAATGATATCAGATTGATACATAATATTCTAAAAGTTTTTGGTTTCTGGGACAAGAGCGCCTTGAAAAAAAAAACGTTGGGCATATGCCTAAGTAGTTTTAATGTCGTATTATAGCTTGATTGAATAGTCTTTAAATTTGTGAATTTTTGCAAAAATTATATTAATTTTTGACAACAGAAAATTTAGCGTCAAGTAGAAAGAAATGAGGATTTTCGATATATTATATTTCCGACCGCCCCTTTCTAACCTCTGGTCGATCACTAACACCAACTATCCTGCTTCCTAAGACCAACCCAGCGCATTGTCGTAGGTGGCGGAATTTTTATGGGCTCTGGCTACCGCATTGGGTTAGCACCCCTCTGTGTGTTTATGACCGCTATGAAAACTAGGACTGGATGCCGGGATGGAATGGCGGAGCAGGCACCCCCAGATCGGAGCCACCATAGACTGCCTGCACCAGATGACGAACATGGCAATGGAAATGGACCCGGAACACACCAAGGCCAACCACAAACAGAAGTTCCAATCCCTGAAAGTGTTACTGGCCATACCAGTCAGCTCACCGAAGGGACCAGTAAGAGTAAGTGGTTGAGATGGACAAATGAAATGAATGAATACCTCTACCGAGCTTACTTGTAAATAACCAAAATGCAAACAAGTTCTGAACCATATGGAAATGAGCTACATACAACGATGGCAAAGAAATTCCCTGTGCTAGGAAACAAAACAACACAAAATATCATGGATCAGAAAAGGCAACTGCTAACACAAAACCGTCGAGCGACGGAATCAATAATACGAATAAGAAGAGAGGTAGAAGTAGAACTAGGAATGAGAAAAATCGAAAATATTCAGGAAACCTATGAACAAACAGAAGAAGAACAAGAACCTATCGACAGAGATATAATAGATACGTTGGAAAAAAGCACCATGTTATATTCTCATACAGAATCGACACGAAGGCCCAAAATACCCAGAATACAACCATGCCGTAAAACAAGAACACTGCTTGACCAAATCAAGGCAATAGCACCTGCTATCGAGAGCTGCGCCACACTCGAACAGCTACAAACGACAATATATATCGCCGCGATAACAACAACAGAGCTTCATGATAGAACAAAACCACAGAGGGAACAAACAACCACACTAAAACAAAATAGAATGCCACACTGGGAAAGAAGAATATCTACAAAAATTAACGTACTTCGAACACAAATTGCAAGACTAACGCAAGCAACACACAAAACAATTACCAAAACCAGTACAAAAAAAAAGTTGACGAGATAATAAAAGCACACAAAAACAACGAGAATACTACGACAGAAGAATTTCTAGACCTGCTGAAACAAAAACCGGCAGTCTATTCCAATCGGATCAAAAGATACAAAGAGAGTCAGCTACGGAAACAACAAAATAGGTTATTTAATATGAACCAAAGAAACTTCCATCGATCCTTAGAAGGAAAAACTGAGACTCAACCAACACAAGATACCACAGATATTTAAATACAACAAAACAATACTGGGAAAACATATGGTAGAACCCGGTGGCACATAGAACCAAACAGAAATGGACTCAGAAAGAACAACAGAGTCAACAGAAAACGAACTTAATGACACCGGTTCACATAACCACCGAAGACGTCACTAAAGCCACACACAAGACCCTCAACTGGCGAGCAGCAGGTATAGACCATGTCCAAAACTATTGGTACAAGAAACCTAACACGCATGCGAACATTGCTAGGCTGTTCAATGAAGCTGTTGCGGATCCTCGAAAAATACCTAACTTTTTCACAATGGGAATAACATATTTGCTCCCTAAAACCAAACCAGTTAGTCCGGACCCATCGAAATATCGGCAGCGATAAGCCAAAGGCGAATCATTGGACCAATATTTTTTCAGGGAACGTTAACTGTTCAAAGGTACCGTACGGAAATTTTACAAGCATTTGTCAATCAGTTGCATGATGATGAACTTCAAAATGCATATTTCCAACAAGACGGAGCACCTTGTCACTGTACTGCAGAATCTTTGGATTATTTAAGAGAATTTTTTGATGAGCGTATAATTAGTCGAAATACTGAAATTACCTGGCCTGCACGTTCATGCGATTTAACACCTTGCGACTTCTTTTTGTGGCCTTATCTAAAAAATAACATATTTCGAGCACCTATATTGAATTTGAATGATATGCTATAGAGAATCGAACAGAAATGCATGGAAATTAATAACAATCCAGTAATGTTGCAGAACATCATCAGAAATTTTGAACGGAGGATTTTAAAGTGTATTGATCTTGAAGTACAACATTTTCAACATTTGTTATAGTTTTCAATAAATACCTATTATTTGTTATTTATTTGTATTTATGAAATTGTCAAAATATACGACTTCGTAGGTTAAGTAGTAAATTTTAATTTACGACATACTTCAAAATGTTCTCAATAAATCACATGCTACTAGATTGACTTTTCAAATGAACACTTGTTATACTGTTAGAAGTTACTCTGTCATCAACTTCCGAGAAGTATGGCTTATTCAAATCACGAATTAACAGATATCGTCTACTAGACGGTGAAACAGATGGAGATGTTAGAGCTACTAGGCGTATTTATGAAGGGCGGTTTCCGAACCGATAATGTCCATTAAATTATTTACTTTTACAAACCGTGTATAGATTGAGAGATAGTGGTACATCGCAAGTTATGAAGGTCGTGGCCGTGAAGACGATCTTCAAATTTTTTAAGCAACGTATTTTTCAAGCGCCCATATTCGTGAAGACCGCGCTGTGTTTATGTTTGTACTTCTAATTTACGTAAGTGGCAATCACATTGAACATCTGCTTTAAGCATTCCACCTATTTCACACAAATCTGCCCCTTTTAGGGCAAAGAAATTGTTATTAAAAAAATGGGCAAATAGAACACAGAAAAAAGAAGGTGAACATTCAATTAAAATTACAAATGTAATTTATTATTTCTCGGCGTGAATTTAATATTAAGACAACTAAATTACAAATGTCATATCACCACAAAACATTTATAACTTTTTAAATTTTTAAAGATTTTGTATTTTTTTGGGATATCACAAAGTTCAGGCCATTGACCTTCTCATAAATAACAACAAACTACTGCTGATGCATAAAAAAAATATGGAATAAATACATGTCTATAGCATATAGCATGTCTGTAGCATATCATTCAAATTCAATATAGGTGTTCGAAATATGTTATTTTTTAGATAAGGCCACAAAAAGAAGTCGCAAGGTGTTAAATCGCATGAAGGTGCAGGTCAGGAAATTTCAGTATTTCGGCTAATTATACGCTCATCAAAAAATTCTCTTAAATAATCTAAAGATTCTGCAGTACTGTGACAAGGTGCTCCGTCTTGTTGGAAATATGCATTTTGTAGTTCATCATCATGCAACTGATTGACAAATGGTTGTAAAATTTCCGTATGGTACCTTTGAGCAGTTAACGTTCTCTGAAAAAATATTGGTCCAATGATTCGCCTTTGGCTTATCGCTGCCCAAATACCAATTGTTTCTGGATGTAGCGATTCTTCATTAAATACATGTGGATTTTCGCTACTCCAAATTCTTGTATTTTGTGAATTTAGGTATCCCGTTTCATAAAAACAATGCTTCATCAGTAAAGATGACTCTTTGCGAAAGTTCTCCATTATTGTTCATATTTACAAACCAATTACAAAACTGTAGTCTACGTGGGTAATCAATTTCTAACAATTCTTGTACTGCTGTGACACGGTATGGATAAAGTTGCATATCTTTTTTTAATAACTTGTGAGTTGTACCAACAGAAAGGTTTATTTGTTGACTCAAATGTCGAACAGATGTTTGTGGTTCATTTTCCATTATTTCTTCAACACGATTGACAACTTGAGGTGTACGTTTCTTAACTGCTCCGCTGCCTGATTTTCTTAAGAGACTACCAGTTTCAGAAAAAAGTTTTAATGTTCTATCCAAAGTATTCTTAAATTGTATATAATCTATTACAAAATGTGGAAACTCAACTTGAAATTCTACCATGCAGTCTTGGACTGAATAAACCCATAAACCATCAATTTGATTACCACTTCGAAAATAAGTCTGGACTAAAAAAAAATTATGTTCTAAAGTGAAAGCCATTTTAAAACTGAGAAGCAATTTATTTAAACCAGAATCGACGGACGATTATTTTATGCACTAACTGATATTTGTGATTGACATGATCAAATGTCATTTGGATTTACGTTTACGGAACAACAAACACATATTAATATATTTGCGTCTTATTCTATCAAAATTTCAAAGTAACCTAGATTGACTTTTCAAATGAACACCTGTTATGTTATGTTATATATTTTATTTGATACTACATAAAGTAACTGTATAGCTCAGATATGATTAAATAAATAAATAATTTATTGCTGTTAACACAGTAAATATTTGTATATTTTTTCATAAAGTATATATTTTATGTGTGTAATAACAATCAACGGATTCACATTGAAAAATTGAAGAGTGCTCCGTATTTTTCTAATTAATTTTTAAAATGGCGAAAAATAATTGCCCCAGAGATGAATTTAAAAAATTTTATAAAAAAAACTGGTCTTTTAATTTACTAATTAAACTTTTAGAAAAAATATTTAACAAATTGTAACACGTATACAGAAAAGTCTTTCGAACATATAACTACGCATATCACTGTTGAGTCGAAAAATCTCAAGAGAATGTTACTATTAAAAAATGAAGAATATGCTCTAATTATTCGCATTAATTTAATGGAAATTGGCCTACGTGTTAATTGAATATTATTAAGCGTATATAACGTTCTATGTATTATCACATATGGTTCTGCAATCTAAACCATTAATAATAAAAATATTATTATTATGCAGTAAATATTGTTGCTATAAATATATATTGACATCGATAGGATTAAATTAATTTCTTTCTAAAGCTTATCTTATCTGGTTAGGCTTTTCTGTGGAATTTTTGTTAGTTTTCCTAGATAAGATGTGAAATAACTTTTCCTTTAATTTTCTACAATCTGTCCTTGTAAAGGACTGTAAGTAATTTATGAGCGTTACACGCAACATGAAGGAGATTGTTCCAATGTACAATCCATTAAATAGTTTAATAAAAGTTAGTTTATAATATAGGGTTATTCTAAAGTAAGTTCCCAGTTTGAAATGGCCATAAGTTTGGCAAATTTTTAATATGTAAAAATAATAGCACTAATTAATTCATAAAGAAACGGGATTTTATTGTAACAAGAAGAAATAGGAAAAAGTTAAATATGACCACTAGCTTGTTGTTCAATAAGTATTAGAAAGCAAAAGCAAATTACAAAGCAAAACATACGAAATTTTTAATTGAAAAATATTGTCTATGTTGGGACTTGAACCCAAGTCTACAGTTTAAAAATTTCGTATGATTTGCTTTGTAATTTGTAGACAACAATGTTTACATCCCCACTTACTTTACAATTACATACATTCTAATTTGATATTTGTAAATATTTCATATAAAAGCCGAAAAACTCCAATAATTTATCAATTATATGGTAGTAGGTCCAATATTCCCATCTAATAGAAAATAAAAACAAAAAATCGAGTGTAACAGATCTTATGGATAATCCTTTCATTGTTTCGACCTTTGCTTGATATAAATCCATTTCACAAATAAATAAAACACACATAAGATGTTTTTAGATTTACACTTTATTAATAAGATAATGACAGCTGTTTCGCTAACACAGTAGCTTCTTCAAATTCAACTTAATGACTAAAGATTCATACAATATACAGCGTTAAATCAGGTAGTTGACCCAAGTTAAAATTCTGGGAACTATTACATTTATATTTATTGCTTTTTGAAAACTATACTATGTCCGAATTGTGTGACGGTTTAAGTTTAATAATATAGTAAGCAACTAAGAAAAAATATTTTAATGTGTGAACAGATTTAACAGTGGGGATGAATTCAAGTCTAATTTATCGTTTAGTAACATTTCTGAGTTTTTGAGTTTATTAATTTCTAAAGACTCTAAACAATTTAGTTTTCTACCTTTATTTTCTACATGTATAATATCGAATTGTAAATTGAATTCATGTTCATTCTCTATTAAATGCTTAGAGTAGGTTTAGTCAGTTTTCTTATTGATATAAGAATGATAGTGGTCTTGGATTCGTTTTCTAAAACGTTCTACCTGTCTGTCCAATGTATGTTTTGGTACATGATCCGCATGATAACTTATAGACTCCTGATTTATTGTCTTTGGTAGTTTTTTCTTTATTATTTTTAATATATTTAGCTAGATTATTATTAGTTTTATAAGCGATATTAATGTTTTCTTTTTTAAGGAATTTTGATAATTTAAGTTGCTGTTGACCTATGTAAGTAAATGATTTAAACTGCTTGTCTGACCCCACTTTAATAATAGGGTACACCTCCCTTAATAATTTATTGATAGATTTTTAAAAATTAATTTATCTATTAGATTTGGGTCACATCCATTATAGTGAGCGATTTGTTTTATAATATTATATTCTTTATTATAGTCTCCATTGGACATCGGGATATTAAGGTAGCGGCTTTTCACAGCATGACACATAGACTTATTAATATCCCGATGTCCAATGAAAACTATAATAAAGAATATAATATTATAAAACAAATCGCTCACAATAATGGATATGACCCAAATCTAATAGATAAATTAATTTTTAAAAAATCTGTCAATAAATTATTAAGGGAGGTGTACCCTATCATTAAAGTGGAGTCAGACAAGCAGTTTAAATCATTTACTTACATAGGTCAACAGCAACTTAAATTATCAAAATTCCTTAAAAAAGAAAATATTAATATCGCTTATAAAACTAATGATAATCTAGCCAAATATATTAAAAATAATAAAGAAAAAACTACCAAAGACAATAAATCAGGAGTCTATAAGTTATCATGCGGATCATGTACCAAAACATATATTGGACAGACAGATAGAAGGTTTAAAAAACGAATCCAAGACCACCAACACATATTTTGATTTTTTGGACACCCTGAAGTTTATATTCTAATCCTCCCAGGATTTGGCATAATCTCTCATAGCCCAGCAGGGGCGTACTGACGATCCTGTAGAAAGGTGAAATACGTATCTGCGTCTCTGGAGAGGAGATACATTCACAAATATGTAACTTGTATTGTGTTCTTCACACCCCATTTTTAATAATATTTTATATTATTAAAAATACTTTTGTATTATACAAATTGGTGTGGTTTTTACCCACTCAGGTATGTTTCAAATTATTTTGTTATATACCACTATCATTATTATATCAATAAGAAAACTGACTCAACCTACTCTAATCATTTAATAGAGAATGAACATGAATTCAATTTACAATTCGATATTATACATGTAGAAAATAAAGGTAGGAAACTAAATTGTTTAGAGTCTTTAGAAATTAATAAACTCAAAATCTCAGAAATGTTACTAAACGATAAATTAGACTTGAATTCATCCCCACTGTTAAATCTGTTCACCCATTAAAATATTGTTTCTTAGTTGCTTATGTTATATTATTAAACTTAAACCGTCACACAATTCGGACATAGTATAGTTTTCAAAAAGCAATAAATATAAATGTAATAGTTCCTAGAATTTTAACTTGGGTCAACTACCTGATTTAACGCTGTATATTGTATGTATCTTTAGTCATTAAGTTGAATTTGAAGAAGCTACTGTGTTAGCGAAACAGCTATCATTATCTTATTAATAAAGTGTAAATCTAAAAACATCTTATATGTGTTTTATTTATTTGTCTTATGGATAATTGTAGAAATGTTTATTTTTAATCGTTGAATTTATTCAAAAATTCAATTAAAATTAATTATTCATATTTATTAAATAAAATCAAACAATAACAACTGACTAACTAGAGATTTAAAGATTTAAATGTGTTAAATTAATTAAACGATAAGCATGGATAGTGCTGCTCTTTTTAAAGTGTGTATGGCGCGAAACGTCAATTATGTATATTCATTTAGCTAAAACTAAGCCATATCCCACATATGAAGAATTCCAAACATCTGGTATCCTGAGGTAATCTTCGTGGGATGTTTCCAAAGTTCTGGTAATTCAGATATTCAGGCGATATAGACGCATTTTAATAACACTGTTTGTGTAATCATGGAAGACGCGGCTAAATCTCAAAGAGCAATAATTTTCTTTTCGCGAAAAGAGGGTGTGAAAACTTCAGAAATTATTTAACGTCATACAGTGGTCACCCGTGCGCGTCAGTAAATAAAAGAAACATTACTGCCGTGGAGAACCTACTAAAAGAGGACTAGGAATAGGTACACGACAAGTTCATGAGATCTTACAGGATTGCTTGGGCGTAAGCCCGCTGGGTGCCAAGGCTGTTGGGACCAGAACAGAAATTCAATAGGTCTGACATTTGTCGTCAATTTCAAAAGCCGTTAGACCGTTACGGTGATGAATTTTGGCAACGGACTATAACCACTGACGAAACGTGAATTCCTTATTTCAATCCTGAGACCAACAGTCAAAACGAAGAATGGCGTAAACCCGAAGAAGGGCTCCTACTTAAGGTGCGTGCAGTTCCGTCTGTTGGAAAGGTAATTCTTACTCTATTCTACGATTGCGAAGGGATTATTTTTTTGGATTATCTGGCGAAAGTACTACAATTAACGCAGAATATTATTCGAACTTATTATCCAGACCACTGGGGCAGGCATTTATCAGAAAACTGCCTGGAAACTTGCATAAGTGTTCGTTATTGCAACAGGACAATATAAGACCGCACACCGCAAGAAATACGAAGGATGTTTTGAACGATTTACGATGGGAATTGCTTCCCCATCCATTTTATTCACCGGTTCTAGCACCGACTGATTTTCATCTGTTCCCAGATTTGAAAAAACCTTTACAGGGTGTTCGTTTTGAGAGTTTAACTGACGTAAAACGTGTCATAAATAGGCGGATTGAGGAGACATCGAAAAAGTTATTTAAGGACGGCTTAAAAAATATAATTTATCGTTGGCTTTAATGTATTCAATTAAATGGCGATTATATTGAAAAACTACATTGTAATATTGGTGAAAATTAACAAAATAAAAAAATTATAGCAAAATTTCCAGTACTTTGGAAACATCCTGCGCATATTTACAATTAAACATTGTTATTGGATCATAGAATACATTTTAACCCAAAGTGTTACAAAGAATAACAACAATCTTGTTAATTATCAGACAGAAAATATTTTGCATTCTACACGATCAAAATTCGTAACAATTAGCACCCAAAAGTGGGGCGAATATATTCAATCATACCTAGTTTATATCAAATTACACAATTATTTTTAATATTTTGCTGTAGTAAAATGTAAAATATTTTTTTATATATAAATAATTATAATAATTACAAATGAAACAGACATGCAATATACATATCTGTAACTGTACACATGGACAATACACCTCGTATTTTCAGCATTTACTGCTGCTTAAGACACGTGTTTCTGCCATCTATAGGCGCCATCAGTCAAGCTAGTGAAGCAATGTAATACGAATGATACAAATCTTTTTAAGAACAGATTTGTATCTGTATATACATTTACGCTGAAATCGCCTACAAGATATAGCAAATTTCGTCTTATAAGGTGGCACTATTTAATAAGTGACATCTGACGGACGAAAGAGACTATACCGAAAAAGGCGCTGGTACATAAGCGAAAAAGTACGTATAGGTGTAGTCCATTATCACGAGCCAGATGGCGGTAAATATTAAAAATGTTTAAGTATATCAATACGTTATGCACGTATTACGCATTTGTTACAAATGAAACAGACATGCAATATACATATCTGTAACTGTACACATGGACAATACACCTCGTATTTTCAGCATTTACTTCTGCTTAAGACACTATTTAATAAGTGACATCTGACAGTGACTGATGACGCCTATAGATGGCAGAAACACGTGTCTTAAGCAGAAGTAAATGCTGAAAATACGAGGTGTATTGTCCATGTGTACAGTTACAGATATGTATATTGCATGTCTGTTTCATTTGCAACAAATGCGTAATACGTGCATAACGTATTGATATACTTAAACCTTTTTGTATATTAAAAGCAAAAAAAAGTAACCTTTCTACAATATTTCGAGCCCTAATGTGAGAAAAGTTATATTTTTTCTCTGTCTGTATTCGTGAAATTAAAGCTGGTTTGTAAATAATTTTGCGATAAGTACAGGAAAGTTGTTTGGCGCGCAGAACGAAGTCAACCAAATAATATGAATTGCTTTTAAATTATAGTCGCACACAACTTGTACATTTACAGAAAAAGAAGCTTTTCTATATGGAAATAGTCTTGGCTGATCTCCTCCTGTTAAGAAAAAAGAAATTATGTTGGTGATAAATGTATCGAAAACACATACACTTACCTGGAGATTATAATTTAATATGGACACAAGCTATACATTCCATAACTTTTCTAAAATTTGTTACTTTTAAAACCCTTTTTGGTTCGCTTGAATTTTACGTTCATAATCTAGATTTTATAAATTCTCGTAGCAAGGATGCTATTACCGTCGACATTCTTTTTACAATATAGCAAGCTATTTGTAAAAAGCTGTCTGTGTTATAATATCTGAGTAATTTTTTTAAAAGGAAACGTAAATAAAATTTTACTTCTGATTTTACTTATATACCACTAACATAGGTCTACTGTGAAAGAATAATTTTACTAGAACGCATAAGTATTAACAAACACTAACTTTAATGGCAGTTCAAGGAAAAATTAAAACACTTACCTAACCTTCCTTTCTCAACCTAGGAACATACGCGCGTAAACAATATCTAAAGGATTATATTTATTAACAAACTTTTACCTTTAGACAAATTTATCTTGTAAAGTCTATGTAGAAGTGAAGTAATCTATTTATATGTTGTTAGAAGATAACTTTATCTGCTAGATATCTAAAGGTGAATAAAACGGGCATAAGACCGAAATTCATAAAAATAATAAAAGAAACAGCGTTCCTCGTCTTATGCCCTCTTGGCGACAAACAATTTCAGATCGCACACTCTTACTTCCAATACAGTTTCTAATCACTTTGTAAAGTGTGTTTTTTTAAGAGGTGTAGGATTATAAATTTAAATAAAAAGCAGAAGTGTTAGGGAAATTGGAATTTTTTTTAAATCAGTAATATAAGTTTCATGACAATAATGTTGGAAAATGATTTCGGGCTTATGGCCATCACAGGAGCGTCTTAGACACGTGATCCTGGAGCATTAATTTTAGATTACTTTTTAGAGCATTTGAGACCGTATGTTACGAATGGCTCGGTGTTGGTTTCCAAGGCTGCAATAGTTGTTGGCTTGTTTGTTTAGACTAATGACTTCAAATAGCCCAACAAAACATATTCTAGAGGCGTCAAATCACATGATCTTGAAGACCAATGTGCAGGTCCAGTTCTGGAGATAATCGTATCACCGAACACTTCCTTCAATAAATCGATAGTTTCGCCATGTGGCACCATCTTGCTGAAACCAAGGGGTTTCCAGACCACGTTCATGCCATTCTGCGAATAAAAAATAGTTGGACGTGCCTCTATACCGGCCGGCATTGTGGGAGACAGCTCGATTATCTTCGTTTTTGAAGAAGCATGGCCCGATTATGCTATCAGGCCACAAACCGCACCAAACAGTGAATTTTTCTGGGTGAATCTGTAGTTGATGAGTCACCTGTGGAATAGTGTCGCTTCAAATGTGACAATTTTGTCGATGGGCACAGGGCAAGTTCTTGTACACGATTAAGAATCGATGAATTTGGATCATCCTGGATGGGGATGGGATGGGAGTCCAAAAGAGTAAATTGAGTGCAAAATTTTTCAATTGTGTTGCGAATAGTCGTCTCAGTTGGCCGATGATGTATGTCGTAAATTGGGCGAAGCATTTTGTGAACATTTTTAAATGAACACTGATTTTAGAAATAAATTTCCACAATTTGTAGACGCTGCTCGGCTGTAAGTTTTTGCATTATGAAATATCAAACAATAGTGAATAAAATGGTGGTATAACTTGTCAAATTAACTGTTATAATATCAGAGTTTCTCTCTATTGAAAAAGAAATGTTTTAAAAAACACACATTACATACATACATAATAACTCTTATTAATTTCTTTTATTTATTGAATTTTTATTTAGAATTAAAGACCAAAACAATTTTATTAAAGTAGAACTGTAATTTATTATAAACAAATTAATATAATCATTCTGAAATATTAGATAAATGTTCTGGCTTTTAATAAAATCACTGTTTCTGTATCTATTTGTGTTATAATTATTAAAAAGCCTCTACATTTCCTCGTGTATGATTTTAAAAGACGCACCTTTTTGACTTCTCTTTATCTTTTATATTTTCTGGTAGGTTATTTCAAATATATGATGTCCGATAACGTAATTGCAGCAATTTTATTTAACGATAAGGATTACGTACAAACTTTCATGGAAATTAGTAATTTTATGCCGCCTAACTTTCTTGGAATGTTTGTAAGCAGTCCATTAAAAATTTTCATTATACGCTTATTATTATTCACGTTTTCGGTTAAGAAAATTAGTAAAATTGTTATTAACATTGCTTATTTATACAAGTTGTATTTGGTTTTTTTTAGAAGTAGTTCTTTCCATTAAAATTGTTTAAGGCAAACAACAATCTATCGTTTGTGAAATGTACACTTTTATTTCTTTTTAATGTAATAAATTTTCATAAAATTCGCTTCGTGAACGAGAATAAAATTATAAGGGACTAACTAATTAATTGTCGCTGCTTAGCAAGATAACTACCAATTCTCACACATTAGTTTATTCTTACAGTTGGTCTGGGGGAGCCGTTTTAACTCATCATAGAAAAAATGACCACAAGAAGACTTCAATAATTTCCAATAATAAAAATAAATATATAAAAAAGCTTCAATAATCTTGTAATTACAAGTTAGCAATGATATTACTCGAAAACCATTTGGATTCATTGATTTTGAAGAATATATGGGAACAGACCCAGGAAGTCATGGAGAACGTTAGAACTTCTTAAGAGTATAGTCAACATTAGTAAAATATACCAAAAATAAAATATAAAATTGAGAAAAATTAGCTTTACGAAAATTGTATCGTAAATTTTCTTTGAAGGAAATGCGTTGTCTGTTAAGGAAGTAGACAATAATTAAAAAAAATAGGTAAATTTAAAAATCAGGCATGTCAGCATGAAGTCGCAAAATTGTTGCCAGCTTAAAAAAAAAAATCAATTATTTATAGTCACTTAATATCTTCGATTTCGCTCCAAAAATAATTGATTAATGCTCCTATAGCGCTTACCGTTGACTGATACTGTCTGATCTTCATCGTTTTAAAAAAAACAAGACCCAATTACGCCACTTGACCACAACGCGCAACACACAGTTACTTTTTGGACATGAAATGGTGTCTCGTGTATCACATGAGGATTTTTCGCATCCCATTTGCGGAAATTTTGTTTATTAATATACACAAAGAGTTGGAAATGTGCTTCACCAGAGAAGAAAATTTTCTTTGAAAAATCAGCATCAACTTTCTGCTGCTTTAACACCCAATCTGGGTCCATGATTTCTGGGCTTCAGTTTTTATATTAACTGAATTCTATGCGGGTTTAGGTGCAAGTACGTAAAATGAGCGAAACAAAGCCATAAGAAAGGACCAAAGTCTGCGAACGGCGACGAATCGATAATTCCCTGTCTTCAGCCACATTATCACTCAGAGCAGCAATATTCTTGACCGAACGTGCGCCACAATGATGGACATGACTTACTCTATCTCCAATGTTTCCAGTTTACTCAAATACAACAAAAAGTAGGACGATTAAGTTGACCATAATCTTCTCGTAACCATCGATATTTAGTTTGTACAGACTTCTTATTGCTGCAGAACAACTCAACAATTTTAATATGTTGAGCGGAGGTTAAGCGATTCATTTCGTCATATGTGTTGTTTCAAACTAACATTTTATGTGTCAAAGACGCTCCAGTAATGACAACTCTCTAATTTACAGTGTAGCCAATATAGAAAACTCGAATTGGATCAGCCTTTATATTTTATATAAGTGTCCCGTATCGTTATGTTCAAATTTTAGGAGTGTAAAGTAGACTTCATTTCAAGTAACAAAAACGTAAAACTTGTATATCAATTTTTATTTGTTTCAAAGTTCCAGATATATGAATGTGATTGTCAGATCATGAAGAAAAATGTAATCCTAAAGTCAATACAAACTGATTTTATTTAAAAAAATTTATACGATTCAATAACAGGCCTGTGATTGTTAACGTCGCATAATAAAATGTTATCCTAAAATAAATAAACACGTGTCGTAGTGCATACAGTACTTTTTTGGAGATCTACAAAAAAGAGTACTGGAAATTGATTTATGATAAAGAAGGTTCTTACTTATTTCGTAAGTGCTGAACCATGAATATCATACAATAAACAAATGTTCAGATGACTGTTAACGTTGCATTTTTTAATAAAGGAATTACATTACGTTTCAGTTCATACAACAACTTATTAGTGAGTGGACACGTTTTCTTGATTGAAAATGCCTTACCGATTTTCTTCTCAAGAGTATGCGGACATGAATTTTGTGCATGGCTACTGTAACGGCAATGCACGTCAAGCAGTTATTGAATACCGACATCGGTTTCCCGATTGACGCATTTCTCATTACAGAACGTTTCTGGAAGTACACAGACAATTTCGGGAATGTGGACTGCGTGATTATCTTTCCGACCGAGGAGTAAATTTGCCAGCAGACTTAGAGGAAGAAGCAGTAGCTATTGTTATAAGGGATCCAACTCTCAGTGTACGTCGAATCGCTAGACAATTAGGAGTGCCACGAACGACAGTTTGACGAATTTTAAAACGTGAGGGCTTATATCCATATCACTATCGCAGGGGACGCGGTTTGCTTGAGGCAGACCACTATGCTCGTCTAGTTTATTCTACCTGGATATTAATACAGTCACGCCTTCACTTTAATTTCTGCAGAACAGTCCTCTAGACAGATCTACGTTCACGAGAAGTGGTGTTACAAATCTGAGAAACCTGCACAGGTGGTCATCAGAAAATCCCAAAGCTATACGCCCATCTAAATTTCAACATAAATTTTCTATTAACGTTTGGGCGGCCCTAATCGATGACTTGTTGATTGGTCCTGTCGTTCTTCTTGGGAGGTTAAATGCGGACAATCACCTTCAATTTCTTGTTGACGAACTGCCAGGTCTTTTAGAGGATGCCCTACTGAATGTTCGACGTGGTTTCACATGGATGGGGCACCACCACATTTCGGAATTGCTGTCCGAAATTGGGTTAACGTCAATTATCCAAGATGGATTGGTCGATGTGGTCCTGTTGACTTTTATTTATGGGGGTTTCGAACACAAGAGAAGAGTTGTTGGATCGTATTCACCTGGCTGCCGAGCAAATCCGACAAAACAAGTATGAAATTCGAATAAGTACTTCTTCTGTTGGCTTACGGGCACAAGCCTGCATTCAACAAGGAGGTGGACATTTCGAAAATATGATTAATTGAACTTTTTTAAATCAAATCAGTTTTTATTGACTTTAGGATTACATTTTTTTTCATGATCTGGCAATCACATTCATAGATCTGTAACTTTGAAACAAATAAAGATGGATGTACAAGTTTTGCGTTTTTGTTACTTGAAATGAAGTCTGCTTTACACTCCTAAAATTTGAACATGACGATACGGGACACCTTTGTATACACATGCCGCATACAACGAGATATATTATTGCCTTTATTATTATTAATGGTTGATTTTTAGACCAGTTTTAATATTTAAACACCAGAAGTCATTTCTTAAGATAAAAATATTTATAGATTATGGAATTTTGAGATTCAGGAACAATACATATTTTTATTACCCAAAGTTATTAAGAGCTTCAAAATATTCACCTTTAAGTAAATATATTTTAATTAAAAAGTGAAATTTCGAATTTTGTGAAATGCTGAATCTAGATACAGATCAAAAACAGTATTGCTGCATGTAAAGATTATCAGTGCGCTTTTCATATTTTCTGTTTATACATATATTTACGACTAAAAATAATAACACAGTTTCCATCCATTTCAGTGCTTTCTAGGTCTGAAACATTACTTTTAATTTAGAGCACGTGAACGTAATGTCTGCACTATATTAACTATAGTTAATGATAACCTTGCTTTAACATTTCTTTTTACTCAAATATATGTTTATATGTCATAGAGAGGTTTTACGCATTTCGGTAGTATTAAATAGTGTTATTTCCACAAATTAAGAATCCTCTAAACTCTGAAGTAAATTATTATTAAATTATGCTGGATTACTATCACTAGTTTGGTAATTGACTTTAGAACAATTAGAATTTACAGATCATTATATATTACGGATTTTTAGTTTAAATATTGCGCAGTTGAATATATGTTCGCTCTTGACACCAAAGGCATAAAAATAATTAAATTATGGCAAAGTTGCATAAAATCCTTTTAAAAAATAATGTGAAAGAATATTTTATGCTTCTTCACTCTTTTGATATAGAAAGTTACGAGCTGCTGCCAAATCTAACAAACACGCAAAGAGAATTTTTAAGGACCCCTATAAAATGGTCAAAATACCTACTTACAAAATACTTACATTTATACGAGGAAATATCAGAAAATAACGAGACTGGTGCTGTAGTATAAAAATTAAACATTTATTTAGAAAACTTCAACCAGTATCCTTCAAAGTACTCTCAAAGTACTTGTCCTATCGTTTTGTCCATTTGTCATAAATATCTAAGAAACCATTTTTTGAGAGCCTTTTTAGTATACCCAGTTGAGTTCTAAATTCGACTCAAATTTTCGATCTCTCAATTCTTTTTTGACTTCGGGAAATAAATGGAAGTTACATGGAGCAAGGTCAGGTGAGTAAGGAAGGTGAACCATAACTTCCAACCCAAATTCTTCAAGTATTCGTTGGCAAATCGCTGATCTGTGGGTCGGGGCATTGTCGTTAAGCAGGATCCAACTTATGTCTTCATAAAGCGGTCGTTTTTTCTTTAATTTTGCTTTTGGGGTTCGTCGAAGTACGTTAGAATAGTACCAGTTACTGTATGATTTCTAACATAAATAACGCCCCATTTACAAAAAAAAGTGCATCGCTTTACCGGCGTTTTTCACAGTTTTCGCCTTTTGCGGTCCTGGACTATCTTTGTGCTTCTATTGTAATAAGTAGAGCTGAGGATGTTTGCGGTATAACCATGGTTATATCATGTAACCATAGTAATTTACTATGGTTACATGATATAACCATGGTTATACCGCAAACATCCTCAGCTCTAGTAATAAGTGTTCATTTGAAAAGTCAATCTAGTACCATGTGATTTACTGAGAACATTTTGAAGTATGTCGTAAATTAAAATTTACTACTTAACCTACGAAGTCGTATATTTTGACAGTTTCATACATACAAATAAATAACAGATAATAGGTATTTATTGAAAACTATAACAAATGTTGAAAATGTTGTCCTTCAAGATCAATGCACTTTAAAATCCTCCGTTCAAAATTTCTGATGATATTCTGCAACATTACTGGATTGTTATTAATTTCCATGCATTTCTGTTCGATTCTCTGTAGCATATCATTCAAATTCAATATAGGTGTTCGAAATATGTTATTTTTTAGATAAGGCCACAAAAAGAAGTCGCAAGGTGTTAAATCGCATGAACGTGCAGGCCAGGCAATTTCAGTATTTCGACTAATTATACGCTCATCAAAAAATTCTCTTAAATAATCCAAAGATTCTGCAGTACAGTGACAAGGTGCTCCGTCTTGTTGGAAATATGCATTTTGTAGTTCATCATTATGCAACTGATTGACAAATGGTTGTAAAATTTCCGTACGGTACCTTTGAGCAGTTAACGTTCCCTGAAGAAATATTGGTCCAATGATTCGCCTTTGGCTTATCGCTGCCCAAACACCAATTTTCTCTGGATGTAGCGATTCTTTATTAAATACATGTGGATTTTCACTACTCCCAATTCTTGTATTTTGTGAATTTAGGTATCACGTTTTATAAAACCATGCTTCATCAGTAAAGATGACTCTTTGCGAAAGTTCTGCATTATTGTCCATATTGACAAACCAATTACAAAACTGTAGTCTACGTGGGTAATCAATTTCTAACAATTCTTATACTGCTGTGACACGGTATGGATAAAGTTGCATATCTTTTTTTAATAACTTGTGAGTTGTACCAACAGAAAGGTTTATTTGTTGACTCAAATGTCGAACAGATGTTTGTGGTTCATTTTCCATTATTTCTTCAACTGGATTGACAACTTGAGGTGTACGTTTCTTAACTGCTCCGCTGCCTGATTTTCTTAAGAGACTACCAGTTTAAGAAAAAAGTTTTAAAGTTCTATCCAAAGTATTCTTAAATTGTATATAATCTATTAGAAAATGTGGAAACTCAACTTGAAATTGTACCATGCAATCTTGAACTGAATAAATCCATAAACCATCAATTTTATTACCACTTCGAAAATAAGCCTGGACTAAAAAAAATTTATGTTCTAAAGTGAAAGCCATTTTAAAACTGAAAAGCAATTTATTTAAACCAGAATCGACGCACGATTATTTTATGCACTGAAATTTGTGTTTGACATTATCAAATGTCATTTGGATTTACGTTTACGGAACAACAAACACATACTAATATATATGCGTCTTATTCTATCAAAATTTCAAAGTAACCTAGATTGACTTTTCAAATGAACAGTTGTTATAGTTTGAGACTTTAATTCAAGATTGTAATGATAAAACCAACTCTCGTCAAATGTAATCACATTGTTTAAAAACTGTAGATTATGTTGCAATTGCTTTTCCATTGCTGGCAAATTGTCACTCGACTTTGTTCATCGGACATCCCTTTTGGAATCTATTTTGCCGCGACCTTTCGGTCTCCTAAATCTTTTTTTGTGTGTTTATTTAATTAATAAATATTATTATTATTATTTTTATTTTTGCTAGTGTTATATCTGGCTCAAAATCCTACGTTTTACACTATTTTTTAGATTTTTCTATTGAAAATGGAAACTTCACTGGCGAAATACATATTTGGAATTTATTAATTTATATTGTGATTAGTGATTTTTCTTGTTTCTGCCTATTTTATAAAATTTTGATGGAACCGGTATAATGGCACTTCACAAATTTAAGCAGGTAACCTATACAGGGTTGCTATTATGTATGGACCCAGTCAAATATCTCCAGAACGGTTCCATATATGTATATGAAATTTGTGTATGGATATAAAGAAATGTTTGGATATTTTTATTTTTTGTTTATCGCATATTTGCAACTTTGAACACCTTTTGTAAATACATAGTTTCTTATTTAATAAATGTTTTTTTATTATTGTTACCCCCAAAAGAGACCGAAACATTTTTTATCCGTTTTCTTTTAATCTATTTTGGGAAATAGACATACTATATTTACATCGCAGAATTCGGAGAAAATATCTTTCCAGCGATACCAAATTCAAGCACTGTTCCTATTTAAAAAAAAAAATCAAGTTAGCCTTGGATTTCAAATGTGCAAAGAAAAGAAATGAACATATAACCAAAAAGATCCAAACAATTCTTTATGTTCGTGCACAAAATTTCATTAAGATGTCTTGAACCGTTTTGGAGATACTTGACCATTTCCATACATAATAGCAACCTATATACTGTATTCATAAATTTGAATAATATTTTAATTTTTTTTTTTTGTAAATTAGTGTTTAGCAGGTAAGAAACGTTTAAAAGCTTAAGACTGTTACAATATCACATTCTGCCCATAAAATAATTATTTATTTTGTGTTATGTAGGTGGATCTATTTTAGCATTGTATTAATAAAATTGTTTAATTGCCGATTAAATAGTAGTAAATATTAAATATTTTAAAACACTATGGTAAATTAGCGTGCTTCATCGTGACGTTATTAAGGCAAGGGATGAAACTTAATAATAATAATATAACCTATGTTCCGTCATAAAACGAAATTTGTTCATTAATGTATGTTATAACAAGTGTTTATTTGAAAAGTTAATCTAGGTTACTTTAAAAATTTGGTAGAATAAGACGCAAATATATTAGTATATGTTTGTTGTTCCGTAAGCCAAATGACATTTGATAATGTCAATCACAAATATCAGTTAGTGCATAAAATAATCGTGCGTCGATTCTGGTTTAAGTAAATTGCTTCTGTTTTAAAATGGCTTTCACTTTAGAACATAAAATTTTTTTAGTCCAGGCTTATTTTCGAAGTGGGAATAAAATTGATGGTTTATGGGTTTATTCAGTTCAAGTTTGCATGGTAGAATTCCAAGTTGAGTTTCCACATATTGTAATAGATTATATACAATTTAGAATACTTTGGATAGAACTTTAAAACTTTTTTCTGAAACTGGTAGTCTCTTAAGAAAATCAGGCAGCGGAGCAGTTAAGAAACCTACACCTCAAGTTGTCAATCGTGTTGAAGAAATAATGGAAAATGAACCACAAACATATGTTCGACATTTGAGTCAACAAATAAACCTTTCTGTTGGTACAACTCACAAGTTATTAAAAAAAGTTATGCAACTTTATCCATACCGTGTCACAGCAGTACAAGAATTGTTAGAAATGATTACCCACGTAGACTGCAGTTTTGTAATTGGTTTGTAAATATGAACAATAATGGAGAACTTTCGCAAAGAGTCATCTTTACTGATGAAGCATGGTTTTATAAAATGGGATACCTAAATTCACAAAATACAAGAATTTGGGGTAGTGAAAATCCACATGTAATTAATGAAGAATCGCTACATCCAGAGAAAATTGATGTTTGGGCAGCGATAAACCAAAGGCGAATCATTGGACCAATATTTTTCAGGGAACGTTAACTGCTCAAAGGTACCGTACGGAAATTTTACAACAGTTGCATGATGTTGAACTTCAAAATGCATATTTCCAACAAGACGGAGCACCTTGTCACTGTACTGCAGAATCTTTGGATTATTTAAGAGAATTTTTTGATGAGCGTATAATTAGTCGAAATACTGAAATTGCCTGGCCTGCACGTTCATGCGATTTAACACCTTGCGACTTCTTTTTGTGGCCTTATCTAAAAAATAACATATTTCGAACACCTATATTGAATTTGAATGATATGCTACAGAGAATCGAACAGAAATGCATGGAAATTAATAATAATCCAGTAATGTTGCAGAATATCATCAGAAATTTTGAACGGAGGATTTTAAAGTGCATTGATCTTGAAGGACAACATTTTCAACATTTGTTATAGTTTTCAATAAATACCTATTATTTATTATTTATTTGTATGTATGAAACTGTCAAAATATACGACTTCGTAGGTTAAGTAGTAAATTTTAATTTACGACATACTTCAAAATGTTCTCAGTAAATCACATGCTACTAGATTGACTTTTCAAATGAACACTTGTTATGTAATTAAATGTATGATTTAAAAGTAAACATAATGTTGCCTTACAAATTCGCGCCCTTGTATGCAAAAATTTTATTATCATATTTAAAGTTATTACCTTATTCATAAGCCTGAGGCTACTTTAGTCGACTCAAACACTCTATCGTGATAAACTATCATCTGAGTATGTAGTTTTAATTATTTCAAAAGTTTCAGTTAGACGGAACACAAATTTTTATCGCCTTTGCTCCGCTCTCATTTTTTCGATGAGTACGTCAAACACTGACAATTCAGTAATTAATTTGTAATAAACATCAAAAGTTAAATCAAAGTCTAGTTGAAGGTAAGTACATTAGAGACTGGTGTTTCATGTTCTATTCTTTATGTTATAAAATTCTAGTTATGAAAGAAGTTAAAGCGCCAGTTTTGTTATATTTTGATATTCCCTCGTACATACATAACAGTTTCTTTGTGAATTATGAAAAATATTTGTATAATAATTAGGGACCGAACACGAGAGGCCGATGATTCATTGCCTACAGGTGAACTATTGAAAATTTGTATTTTTAAAGAGTTTTTAATTTTATTTATATAATGGGACAACAATCGGGTGGTGATCTATAAAATACGAAATACATTTTTATTTGTTCATTTTGTAGTTCAAGTTGAGCAAAGGAGTATTAATATTAACTGGCAATACTTTCTCTTCTGTAAAATTTGTTCTCTTTGGATGAAATACATCCTTGTAGATAGAAAACGTCCTTTCTACATCGCATGCCTACTGGAAATATTCCTTTAATTTCATCGTATTTAGCAGTTCGATTTTGAAGCATTGTCCCTATACACAATTGCCGCAATGTTATTAAATCTGGATTTCTATTAAAAACTGCGTCTAACTTTGGCCGAAGTCACTTGAAATATTTTTCAAATTAGTAATAGCCACATCTAATGTCCATCATTTAATTTGAGATTTTGATTTTCAAAATAACTGATTAGTTTTGGCAAATTGTCAAAGTGTTGCTGAAAAAAGAGTTTTTAAATTTGGAATTTATACTAGTTCCTTGCACTCAGAAATACTTCGAGCATCGTCACTTAAACATGTAACGAAATTTTATAAACTATCGAAATTCTCTGCATAAAAACTAGTAGCTTCAAACCATCTTCCCCATCTAGTTATTACTGCGGAGGAAGTCAGTGACAAAGATGGAAGTTTTTCTCTGTAGAGAGCTACTCTCAATGGTGCTTTTCTGAAAACTTTTCTAAAAGCGGAACAAGTTTATCAACTTCCGGAAAGGTGTCTGATATATTCACAGATTCTGTGGAGAGCATGTGCTACACAAGTAATATGCAGCATATTAGGATATGTTTCCATTAATAGTCAGACTGTTTTTAACATATATGGAGCACTGTCACTAACAAATGAAAGTACTTTTTCCTTGTACCTGTCGCCCGAATGAAGCATTCTGTGCATATTCTCGTAAATGGTTTTAGCTACTGTTTCTGCATCAACTGTATTTATAACTTTTGTTGCTATTACATATCCGTTATATGGAATGTAGTACACCAGCTACAACATTTAGCATACAGCGTCCTAATATATCGACAGTTTCATCGGTACTTATCCATAGGTACCGATTTGAAAGATGGCTTCTAATGCGTTCTACTGCTTTCGTGTAGCACTTAGAAACATAATATTTGCCTAAGTTGGATTCATCAGGAACATTTCGACCAGTATATTTTTGGAGAAATGTTTTGAAGGTGGGATTGTTCAGTTTATTTAACTGATTTTTGCCGCCATTAAAGTTTCACAGAGTTCTTTGTTAAAATTGTTAAAAAGAAACCAACTCACCATACTTTATTTGTCTTACGAAATATTAATTAATAAATAAAACAAATTATAAAAACTCTTCACTCTTCTACCTACGCCTTTGAAGAAAGGAATTTAAGTATTATATTGAAGTAATTCCACGACAACAAAACACATGTGCAGTTAACCGAATTAAAAGTGCTATTCAATAACTGCGTGTTGTACTTTGCAATGTTATAGACGATTTATATGGCCCATTGTAATTTGGGCCTGTGGCGCCCGGTCTCTAATAATAATCATCATATATCGTACATACAAGGTGCGCTTTAGATGTTCTAGCACGAGAACCCAAAATAAATACCGGCGCGCCCCCATAAATGCTGGGAGGTATATCTCTACGGAGTGTGGTTGACAAGTTTTATCGTGATCAGAGCAGTCTCCGCTATCATTATAATGGATGAAAAACATGTGCGTACATTAAATTTTGTTTTAAGTTCGGAAAAACTGCTTCTAAAGCATATGATTTAGCAAGCTTTAGGCTACAATCAATGACCTGAGTACAAACTTTTGAATGGTTTGCGCGTTTTAAGACCAGTAGAACGTCCATTCATGTCGACGATTGAACAAGAAGAGTTTAGAGGTCCACCATGCCCGAAAACATCGCAACAGTTCAACAGCTTATTCATGAAGACTATCCTCGGACTATTCTGGACATCTGCCTTAAAGTTATAATCGGATATGGTACATGTCAGCGAATTATGACTGAAGAATTGTGTATGCACTGCATTTCCGAGAAATTTATTCCGAGACTTCCGATTTACGATCAAAAGCAGGAACAAGTTCCCATTTGTAGCTTAAACAACTTGGTGTGAACGATGAAAACTTTTTGTCCAGGGTTATGATCCGGAAACTAAACAACAATCAAGTCTGTGGAAGAGGCCGAACTAAGAGTGCTTTTTTTAATGTGAAAGGCATAGTGCACAGAATATTCATCCAGCTGATCACACGGTCCAATTTTGAGCTCTATTGCAATGCTTTGAGGCGGTTGTGTGAGGATATCGTAGGCAAACGGATCAAACTTTGGCGAGCAGGAAATTGGTCGCTGCATCACGACAATGTGTCGTCTCGTCGTTCATTTTTCACATAGGCACTTTTTGGGCACTGTGCTGGCGAAACAATTGTCATATTACGAATAAATATTAATAAAGTGAAGATTTTAACTATTGGTTTTATTTCTATCTTAATATTTATGTGATGAAAAAATTGAAATCTCGGTGAAAATGTGTGAATAACCCATATTTCATTCAAATATTTACAGGTCTGCAAAAAATATATTTTTTTCAGCTGCATAGAATCTTTTTGTTAAATATTATGATTTCTAGTCTGCTGTATCCAAAAATAACCTCCATTTTCCTCCAACGTGTACAGTTTTTTTGCAAAATACGCAAACTTGCATTTTGCAATTGTTTCGCCAAAACAGTATTTTCGCTTGAAATACCAAAGAGCCGAAAAAGTTCTTCGGGCTTCTTTAAATAATTCGATTGATTACATAGATTTCTAATAGATTTATTAGAAATTCTAGAAATTAAAAAAGCCCACAAACAAAATGTAATAGGCACTAATACATAGCTAGAATTTATAAACACCCCCATTATAGACACCATTATAACCATCATCTAACCACCACCTCATCACAGAACTAGGTATATAAATTACACTATCGTTGTAAGAAACTCTTTGAAAATGGCATAACAGCTGAAACATATATGAAACAGAAATAAGAAAAACACCCTAACCACAATATATATCAATAAATACTATATACGTATTTCGGCAACTAAGTTGCCATCTTCAGTAGAATGACCTTAAAACTGAAAAAATGTTAAACGTAGCGTTTTGGCTAAGGTAAACCTTAGAAGATATGCTCTTCACCAAATCGCCAGTGGGATAACACTAAATTCCTAACATCGAAATAACACTTATATACTACTTAAACCTAGCGTGAAATTTAGGGAACCGTGAAGCGTGAATACATGAAGCGTAAAAATAATGCTATTGTCACAATAAGGCATACAAACTGGACTGAGGGATTGGTCCATTGTCAGAATTAATTAATTTATTCTTATTTCTATATATATAAATACTTTCACAACTATCTAATTCTCTATAATTATTAACAGTTTTAATCAACCTAAGGTTATTTGCCGGCACAGAATGACATGTGTCCCAAATATATCGGGCAACGCTAGATTTTTCAGGTCTGTTGAATCTAAAGTGGGAAATATGTTCCTCGTAACGAGTTGAAATTGAACGTCTAGTTTGGCCGATATATTTTTGGCTGCAATCGTTACAATTTATTTCATATATACCAGATTTATGTTCTACCTCAATTTTGTCCTTGGTGTTACCTAAAAGTGATTTTAATGAGTTACATGATTTAAACGCTATTCGAAGAGAATGGTTTTTGAAGATAGCGTTCAGATTTCTAGAGGCTGAATGGTACGGTAAACAAACAAATTTCTCACCTAGGTCTTTTTGAAGTAGTAAGCTTGTGGTATCATAAATAAGTTTCCTAAGCCTATGTTTCTTAATTAGGTTGGTTATTATTTTCGAATCGAAACCATAGTATGCAGCGATGCTTCTGATTAATCCAAGTTCTTTTTCATATCTATCTTTTGTAAGCGGGAAACTTAACAACAACTTCAAATCACAGGTTCCAACAAAAGATGGCATCCTTTAATTTTCCTATCCATCGGTTGTTAAGTTTCCCGCTTACAAAAGATAGATTTGAAAAAGAACTTGAATTAATCAGAAGCATCGCGGCATACGATGGTTTCGATTCGAAAATAATAACTATCCTAATTAAGAAACATAGGCTTAGGAAACTTATTTATGATACCACGAGCTTACTACCTCAAAAAGGCCGAGGTTTGTTTACCGTACCATTCAGCCTCTAGAAATCTGAACGCTATCTTCAAAAACCATTCTCTTCGAATAGTGTTTAAATCATGGAACTCATTAAAATCACTTTTAGGTAACACCAAGGACAAAATTGAGGTAGAACATAAATCTGGTATATATGAAATAAATTGTAACGATTGCAGCCAAAAATATATCGGCCAAACTAGACGTTCAATTTCAACTCGTTACAAGGAACATATTTCCCACTTTAGATTCAACAGACCTGAAAAATCTAGCGTTGCCCGACATATTTGGGACACAGGTCAATCTGTGCCGGCAAATAACCTTAGGTTGATTAAAACTGTTAATAATTATAGAGAATTAGATAGTTATGAAAGTATTTATATATATATATAGAAATAAGAATAAATTAATGAATTCTGACAATGGACCAATCCCTCAGTCCAGTTTGTATGCCTTATTGTGACAATAGCATTATTTTTACGCTTGATGTATTCACGCTTCACGGTTCCCTAAATTTCACGCTAGGTTTAAGTAGTATATAAGTGTTATTTCGATGTTAGGAATTTAGTGTTATCCCACTGGCGATTTGGTGAAGAGCATATTTTCTAAGGTTTACCTTAGCCAAAAAGCTACGTTTAACATTTTTTCAGTTTTTAAGGCTATTCTACTGAAGATGGCAACTTAGTTGCCGAAATACGTATATAGTATTTATTGATATATATTGTGGTTAGGGTGTTTTTCTTATTTCTGTTTCAGATTACAAGCCACAGTCTCTACCAATTTTAAAACATATATGTTAGAGAAACATAATCAAACTTGTGAAATATAGCCAAGTGTGTTATTCCTACCAAGTACATCAATAAGTAAATAAGAATAATAACATCGCTAATTACCAATAAGTTAAAAGAATATTTGAAGCAAGGGGTCAAAAGGATACCAGCCAAAAAGGTCTAAAGTTCTGTCTAGAGAAGATGTCCTAAAATTTATTCACGAGGCGCCGAATGAGACGTTTTTAATGAACAAAGTTGCATTAATATTTGGTGTATTTGGTGGATGTCGACGGCAAGAACTTGTGAATATGCTAGTTACTCACGTAGATAATAGAAAATCAGTTATCGTGGTAAACGTACCAAAGACAAAAACCGATAAAAAGCTCGTTTTTACCATGGTTGACGAAGACAAAATGAGCAGTTTGTAGCTGCTAAGAGGCTACATGTTTTTACGATCACGTGATTGTACTGGAAAAAGACTTTTTCTGGCCTATAGACAAGGTCGCTGTATTGGACTGCCAGTTGAAAAAAACACATTTAGAAAAAATCGTGTTTATCATTGCGAAATATCTGGGTTTGAGCGATCTTGACAAGTATACAGGTCACTGTCTGCGTCGAACATCGGCAACTCTTCTAGCAGAGGCTGGAGCTACGTTGAAGCACCATGGTGGATGGAAGAGTACATCGGTTGCCGAAGGATATTTAGAGGACAGTATATCTTCAAAAAATAAGGTTTCAAGGATGCTGGCAGGCATACCTTCTGATAACGCTAAGAAATAAGTAATTAAACTTCTAGTTTCAAAAATTATTTTATTGTAAATACCACTACAATATTGTTTCGCCATACAATGGCTTCATCAGGTGGATGAAATACTGAATATGTACAATACAACTTTGAATATTTATGTGAAAATTATTGGGGAAATGGTGGTGGAAAAATTTTTACAATCTTAAATTTAATAGAGGAGAGTTGTTTAAATCTAGTTTGTCATTTAAAGCTAATCCTAAACTATTGTATCTATTAATTTCTAAGTTTTCTAACAGGTTAAGTTTTTTACTTTTTTCTTAAATGTGTAAAATTTTGAAATCTATATTAAATCTATGATTGATATCTATACAATGACTTGCGAAAGTTGAATCTGTTTTCTTTTCTTAATGGCTTCTCTCGTGTTCTTTCATCCTAATTTTGAATGTCCTCCCCGTTTGTCCTATGTATACCTTATTACAATCTTCGCATGTTAACTTATATACACCAGAGTTTGATTCTTTGTCTATTTTATCTTTGTTGTTTTTAATAATGTTCTGTATAGTATTGTCTGTTTTAAATGATATATGTTCGTTATTAAGTTTTTTTAATGAAAGTACCAATTTTTTCCGAAATATTTCCTAAGAAAGTGATTGAATTATAGGAATTAATTATCTTGTATTTTAATTTTGGATAAACTAAGGAAAGGGTTTTAGATTTTTCTTGGCTATTTAGGATGTTATTGACAATATTTATAGAGTAACAATGACTTGAGAAAGTTGAATCTGTTTTCTTTTCTTTATGTATTCTCTCGTGTTCTTTCATCCTAATTTTGAATGTACTCCCCGTTTGTCCTATGTATACCTTATTACAATCTTCGCATGTTAACTTATATACACCAGAGTTTGATTCTTTGTCTATTTTATCTTTGTTGTTTTTAATAATGTTCTGTATAGTATTGTCTGTTTTAAATGATATATGTTCGTTATTAAGTTTTTTAATGAAAGTACCAATTTTTTCCGAAATATTTCCTAAGTAAGTGATTGAATTATAGGAATTAATTATTTTGTATTTTAATTTTGGATAAACTAAGGAAAGGGTTTTAGATTTTTCTTGGCTATTTAGGATGTTTTTGACAATATTTATAGAGTAACCATTGTTTAATGCTATTGTGTATATTCTATTATCTATTTTATCCAAAATTAAAATACAAGATAATTAATTCCTATAATTCAATCACTTACTTAGGAAAAATTTCGGAAAAAATTGGTACTTTCATTAAAAAACTTAATAACGAACATATATCATTTGAAACAGATAATACTATACAGAACATTATTAAAAACAACAAAGATAAAATAGACAAAGAATGAAACTCTGGTGTATATAAGTTAACATGCGAAGATTGTAATAAGGTATACATAGGACAAACGGGGAGGACATTCAAAATTAGGATGAAAGAACACGAGAGAAGCCATAAAGAAAAGAAAACAGATTCAACTTTCGCAAGTCATTGTATAGATATCAATCATAGATTTAATATAGATTTCAAAATTTTACACATTCAAGAAAAAAGTAAAAAACTTAACCTGTTAGAAAACTTAGAAATTAATATATACAATAGTTTAGGATTAGCTTTAAATGACCAACTAGATTTAAACAACTCCCCTTTATTAAATTTAAGATTGTAAAAATTTTTCCACCACCATTTCCCCAGTAATTTTCACATAAATATTCAAACTTGTATTGTACATATTCAGTATTTCATCCACCTGATGAAGTCATTGTATGGCGAAACAATATTGTAGTGGTATTTACAATAAAAGAATTTTTGAAACTAGAAGTTTAATTACTTATTTCTTAGCGTTATAATGAAGTTTCAACAAGTATCTCCTTCGTCAATTAACTATACCTTCTGATTCTGGCTTTTTCTTCCAGAAACTTGATACCCAGACAATGAAACGTGAATCAACGTTTGCTACAGGCAATCTATCACCGGATCCTTCCAGAATTGCCAGTTTTTTGTGAATTCTACTTTATAATGTTAAGTATTTGTGATTTTACTAATAAAGGCTATAAATAAGGTAATCAAAAACTGTTTTTTTTTTTGTACCTTTATGCCCGCGCGGGCGTAAAATATACTATTATGAAGTTGGTATCTAAGCAATAAAAACACAAAATAATGATACAGTATGACATAAAATGTATTGATGTTAGTGGAAATTATATTGAAAAAGAAAAATGTATATAATTTTTAAAAAATTATTTTTTTTAGTTAGTCCGAGGACATATGGGCGCTTATCTCGTTTGTCAATTAAACGGTAAATATTTACAGAAGTTATTCTGTTTTTAAGGACATATTTATGCTATAAATTGTTAATTCAAAATGATCTTGTATAAAATATCTTCTCCACTTTAAATATTTAGAAAAACAAGCCGATATAAAAATGAAAGAAGAAGCATCCCAAAGCGGTAGGCTTAATTCGCATAATTTCGCATTTATTGAAAAGAAAAACAAGAGAGACGACACTTCATATGTACTCTACCGGTGAATGCCAGGTGGGCACTTGTTAGTACTGTGTGACGTGTATAATTTGGCCCCACCTACCCAATATACTGTACCAGGATAACAGGGGAGAGAATCAGGATATATATAAAAGGATCCTCTCCGCGACTGTTTTGCACCTAAAAGCTTGCACGGTGGTGAGAGGTACAAATCAACATGTGGCAGATAATGTTCGCAGTCTTACTTGTCATCACCACCTTTGATAGTTTTAATGCTTATCCATCGGTGAGTAGTAATTTTACACATTTACTTATTCTGTGACTATTACTCAGAAAAAATTCTATATTTTATTGTAAAAGTTTTTTAAATTGATTAACTACATTTATTATAGAATTTTTTATTTTAATTACTTTTATTTTACTTCCAATGTTAAAAAATAAATATTTTTCTTAGTTTATTTTTTATATTGCTAGGGATATTTTACAAAGCTTGCATATTAATTTGTTTATTTTACAAAAGTTTAACAAACTTATAAAAAGTAATAAATTAACAAAAGCGAAAATTCTCTAAATGTATTTTTCTGATTCATTTTTCCTGTTTCTAAATGTGAAACGCAGACATGTATATAAACTTAAAAATATTTTTGAAAATCTCGTGACAACATTTGTAATGAAAAATTTATGTTTCTAGTAATATAGCGCTTCTGGTTACATGGAATTTTTTAAAATTTGATTTGGAAGGATTTCAGTTGTATTTACTGAAAAATTAGTTACAGTAGCTTAATATACAGGCTTAGTTAAAAGTATGGAGACGGCGATTTATTGTCGTTAATATTCATTTTAGGGAATTATGTTCAATATAAAAGTTTGTTAAGATATTTTGATCTACATTTGAGAATTTTGAATTTTTTCTTTCAATTGTTTTTTTAGATACGCCTGTCCGCGTATTTTTTTTTTAAATGGGAACTGGTAAATTTTGCTCTGCCATTCGATAGAGAATTTTTTTCTCTTTACAATAATATTTTTGTTTTTTTAAAATTCGTTTTAATAACTTTTTTACAAGAAAAATTAAACAAATTATTAACAAAGTAAATTAAAGTAAGTGTTCAAATTGTCGTCCATTAGTAATTTGACAATGACCCAATCGATTTACAAAACCCCGAACAGAGTTCTGTAAAAAATCTCGGGGAATTTCTTGTATCGTTCTGGTAATTCGAATTTGTAAATCTTCGACGTTATCAGGCTTATCTTTGTAAACTTTGTTTTTTACGTATCCTCAAAGAAAAAAATCTAAATGACTTAAATCTGGCGAACGGGCTGGCCATTCAATGGTTCCTCGTCTTACAATCCATCTGTGGGGAAAAACGTTGTCCAGATATTGACGAACATTTACACCATAATGTGGTGGGGCGCCATCTTACTGGAACCAGATACTGTCATTGGGCAGGTGTTCATTGTTTTCATGAGGATAGAGCGTAGCACAAGCAGGTATTATTTCATTTTGCAATAACTGCAAATACAGAGCCGAAGTTAAATTGCCATTGATGAAAAAGGGACCGATAATATGACCGCCTAGAATGCCAACCCAAACATTAACCTTTTGGGGGTACTGCGTATGGTGCTCCAAAAACCAAGAGGGATTTTCCGATGACCAGTATCTGCAGTTATGTCTGTTTACTTCACCGGTAAGGCAAAAAGTAGCTTCGTCAGAGAAAAGAATATTGTTGACAAAATTTTCATTATTATTGCAAATATTTAACATTTCTTCAGAAAATTGTAATCTCCTATCAAAATCATCTTCCGTTAACTCGTGTACAAGGTGTACCTTATAAGGTTTATACTTTTCACTTTTTGAAAATGACACGATCGATGACTGTGAAATATTGAAATTGGCCGAAATATTGATTGGTTGATAAATGGGGATATTCAGATATAGCCAATAAAATATCCAGTTTGTTATCAACGCTTTTTGCTGTTCTAGGTCTACCACTCCTTGGCAAATCTTTAACGCTACCCGTTTGTTCAAAGGGTCTTAAAGTTTTACCAACAACGGATTTAGATATTGGATTTCTATTTGGATGCGTATCATTAAATAAATTACAAACGTCTTCTAAACTTCTGCGTCTATCTCCATAACCCAACATCATAAGTATTTCAATTCGTTCATGTTCACTTAAACTCGCCATTGTTAATATTAACAGCAACAAATTGCACAAATGAATTATTTCTGCCAAAGATTTGACGTACACAATAACCACTGATAAAATTATATCTCTTAAGTTTGTTTACCGCTACGCTTCTGTCTATCTGCGATGTACCGAACATCTGTTAAACACATGAACCGGCCTTTTCTTATAAAAAAAGTTATTAAAATGAATTAAAAAAAACAAAAATATTATTGTAAAGAGAAAAAAAATCCCTATCGAATGGTAGAGTGAAATTTACTAGTTCCCATTTAAAAAAACTGCGCGGACATGCGTAACTAAAAAACAATTGAAGAAAAAAAAAATTCAAATATTCTCAAATGTAGAGCAAAATATCCTAACAAACTTTTATATTGAACATAATTCCCTAAAATGAATATTAACGACAATAAATCGCCGTCTCCATACTTTTAACTAAGCCTGTATAATTTATAAGAGATATCAGAAATGTAAATTATTTTTTAGAAATATATTTTAGAAAGAACTATTAAAAAAATATTTTTCTGACTTATTTTTGCTGTTTTTAAATGTATGTTTTGAAGTTAATGTAAACTTGAAAATATTCTTGAAAAGTTTGTGACAACGTTTGCAATGAAAAATTTATTTCTCTCCATTTTAACTATAAAATTACAAAATAAAAATTTTATAAAATATGTATGTTGCATTAGGTCGAAGAAGAAATTAAAGGAAATCGTTTCGAAAAATAGAATAGCACTTTATAACAGTAAAAATATCAGAACTAAGCTATGGTTGGTGAATGGGAAAGCAACCAATGAGTGATCCTCTTACACCGTATATTAATTAACATTCATTTTTACGAAAATGTAAGTGCATATATGTTTCGTATTAATTGCAACCTTAATTAAAATCCTCTAGAATTGTTGGAATCAAACTATTTTATAATAAACAAATTTGTGTTACTAAAAAGGAAATAAATAATTCGTTGTGATTTGAAGGTGATACATATTTAAAATGAAGAACAATTATTTCGTATGTGCCAATATTTAATTATATATTACGTATTTTGCTGGTCGGTGAAAAGTTGTACAGTACAGAAATTAATTTCCGACAGAAATATCATTTCGGTTTGATTAGATTCTGGATAAATATTCTCGTAAAAGCCAAAATGAAAATCTTTGTCTACTCCCTATTACCGAACATTTGGTCGGTAGTACGAACTATGCCGGTTGCTCTTAAACGTTTTAGCCACCTATACAGGGTGTAAACCAAATATCCCGACGTACGGTAATATACAGTGTGTCCGTGGATAGACTTGAGTGCATAGTCTCTATACTTGCCAAAAATCTTATTTTCAATTTTTCGAAAAAAACATTCTTCATAAGTTTCTTGCTTGTTATATAAAGACGAATCACGTTGACAAAACCCAATTTCGTTGTACAGGCTGCACAAGAAAAACAAAAATGCAGATTAACAAAATCAAAAATTTTTAAATTAAACTTTTTTTAAACACCGTAATCAAAATGCTTAACAGAAAAAATCAATAATATCTTTATTTAATTTAATACAGTGAAGTAACAAGTGTTCATTTCAAAAGTCAATCTAGTAGCATGTGATTTACTGAGAACATTTTGAAGTATGTCGTAAATTAAAATGTACTACTTAACCTACGAAGTCGTATATTTTGACAGTTTCATACATACAAATAAATAACAAATA
Organism: Melolontha melolontha; assembly: GCA_935421215.2. Taxonomy (NCBI): domain Eukaryota; kingdom Metazoa; phylum Arthropoda; class Insecta; order Coleoptera; family Scarabaeidae; genus Melolontha; species Melolontha melolontha. Next base: position 114,752,372 of record OW285242.1, on the reverse strand, counting down.
ATAGGTATTTATTGAAAACTATAACAAATGTTGAAAATGTTGTCCTTCAAGATCAATGCACTTTAAAATGCTCCGTTCAAAATTTCTGATGATATTCTGCAACATTACTGGATTGTTATTAATTTCCATGCATTTCTGTTCGATTTTCAAATGAACACATGTTATGTGCCCGCGATCCGCTACCACGACATTTAAAATATCCTTTTCCGCCACGACTTTAGAAACTGTATCCTGAAGTCGATACACAGCTCTCATAATGTCTCAGTCGAAAAAGACGTCGATTCGGGAAACGTTCTGCGTACAATTTTTTTGGCGCAAGACTATTTTATTCTGTTTTGACATAAATTAAAATCATTTCAGTATATTCAATATTCATATAGGATACCATTGCGGACGCACGTAGTCATAACGAAGACATGTCCATACTAAATGTAAATCCCAGCGTTGTTTATAGCGGTGGATACCCGTATTGCCACAAGTATATTAATATATTTGTGCAATATGGGTATCCACCGCTACAAACAACGCTGGGATTTACATTGTCGTACTTAAGTACGACAGGACCGGACTCGAATAAAGAAAACTCATTTTCTCGTTACTACATGAACACTGGACCTCGATTTCAAATTGTTTTTGCTATGTCATATTAAACGATGACATTAGGTCTCATGTTACTGGAGTTCTCCAATTCAAACGGCTCTAAAATAAGAAAAAATAATCTCCAAATAGTAAGAATAATTTTCATGTTATTTTTCAAAATATATTATTATATTTTTATGTATTGTATATTTGTTAGTATTTTTAGACTATATAAAAATATGAAAGGACCTTTTCAACCCATATTCGACAGGTATTATATTATGACTTTACAGGCCTGATCGACAAAAAAAAGATTATCGGAGATCTCCGCTGTCCGCTGGAAAATGAAATAAAAGTTGTACTATCGGTAAACATTTTCAAATAATTTATAGTAATATTCCCTTTCTTTGCTTTTGGAAATGAATCACTAACCGAAAGTATTGCGTACAATCGGTTTACTGAACTTCGCTCCACCCTCAAGCATAAAGATTTGGAATCTCCTAAATCTTTCAATTTTAAAGCTGGAGCATTCGCGGGTGAAACCAATGGTATAAGTGATATGACCTCAAGATTTGGAACCTCCTAAGTCAGTCAATTTTAAAGCTAACGCGCTTGCGGGTGGTATCAATAGATTCCATTCGGCGAGATACACTTATATATGTCTTGATTATAGATGTTAACAAATCCGTAGAAAAGATTTTTCAAAAAGAGTGCAGAAATGGATCTTTGCCTACTTTTTTCAGGGATATCGCTCGACGCCTGTATGATTTTTAAAATCTCTATGGTCGATAGCGATGGATGTATTTTTTTCGTACTGTAAAAGAATGTGTGTATATGTAAATATATAACAAGTGTTCATTTGAAAAGTCAATCTAGTAGCATGTGATTTACTGAGAACATTTTGAAGTATGTCGTAAATTAAAATTTACTACTTAACCTACGAAGTCGTATATTTTGACAGTTTCATACATACAAATAAATAACAAATAATAGGTATTTATTGAAAACTATAACAAATGTTGAAAATGTTGTCCTTCAAGATCAATGCACTTTAAAATCCTCCGTTCAAAATTTCTAATGATATTCTGCAACATTACTGGATTGTGTTATTAATTTCCATGCATTTCTGTTCGATTATCTGTAGCATATCATTCAAATTCAATATAGGTGTTCGAAATATGTTATTTTTTAGATAAGGCCACAAAAAGAAGTCGCAAGGTGTTAAATCGCATGAACGTGCAGGCCAGGCAATTTCAGTATTTCGACTAATTATACGCTCATCAAAAAATTCTGTTAAATAATCCAAAGATTCTGCAGTACAGTGACAAGGTGCTTCGTCTTGTTGGAAATATGCATTTTGAAGTTCATCATTAGTGTTCATCATCTAGTGCCGCCCACGTATTAACTATACCGGATTCTTCTTTTATCATTACACATAAATATAATACATTAATTTTCCTTCTTTTAGCTTTACACATAGGGATAAATGTATGGTGGCATAGCAGGCAACCAGTTATACACCAGTGACATTTTGCAATTGTCAAATAATTCTGATTTCTCATTCATACTTAAATTTTAAATTAAATACATTTGATTGAAAAATACATAATTTATTTAAAACAGTTAATTATTCCAATAGGCGGATACCTTGTGCCAAGACAATTTTAAATATTTTTAACAAATTCAAAAGAAATTGTTGTTTTCCAAATTCCCACAAAAAATAAAATAAAACCAATCACGTGTAAACAGAACACATGAAGCCAAATATCCTGTTATGTAGAAGAACTGTCTGTAGGATCACCTTTAAATGTAGCCAGGCATACTTCAAAATGTTCTCAGTAAATCACATGCTACTAGATTGACTTTTCAAATGAACACCCGTTATTCAGTACGTTATTGACATTTACAAAGGGCATACTATTTGTTCTGTTTAAAGTGAAAGAAGCCTACTACTGATTTTACAGAATGAAAGAGTATCTTTGATATCAACTAAATTCCACCGTAAATACTTTATTATTCGTTTTAGGACAATAGTGTTTTGAAACTTTTATATTACAAAGAACATTAGCATTCAGAATTTTAAAAAATATACAGGCTGTTCCATTTAGAAAAATTATAAATTTCAAAATATCTCGAAAATGCGTTATTCAATTTTTTTTTCATGAACTTTTCATGAAACCTTTTATAGACTTTCATGTGGTTATAAGGCTTGTTTAATTAAATTCAGTATTTGTTATGCCTGGATTTTTTTCAAGTCTATATTTAATACTTCTACATCCTATTGTGACATGATGTGGGTTTTGATGAAATTACTTTTAATATATTATGTCTGTGTGTAACAAGAACGCTTAGTCGAGAATGCTTTGGTAATTTGGCTTTTCCTTTATCAGATGACAGTCAGTATTCATCTTACATCTCCCATACATACACTAAGTTTAACCACATCGCACCATTGGTGTAAGTGTAATTATTAACTAAATCTGTTCACCTGTATAGTGTCAATACGAAGACATCTACGATTATGTATTTATCCGTTGCTCTAATTAAATTTCCCGACGTTGAGAATGATCGTATATCCAGAGTCGTCGCTCTTTATATATTACCGATAGCACAGTGTGAAAGAGTTATCCGGGTATACATTAACATGCATTTTGAGAGAAATGCATTACGTAACGTAAAAAACTTAGTTCAACAAACTTGTGGCCAGTTAATTAAATTAACTCGTTGTCGCAGTAAGTTTGATATCGAATTTATCGACGAAAACTCTTCAGCGATTAAGTGTTTGCGTCAAGAGAAGTGCACTCGTTTTAAACTTGATTCCCGTATATTTTTTGTGTGGTCGTGTTCAAATATTTATGGAACGAAGATTGAATTAGTTTCGGGATTTGGAAAAAATTTAAATTTTAAGCCCTTTAACAAAAAAAAATACGTAACAATTGCTTTGTACAATTAGCGATTAGGGATTCTATTGAAAAATATGAAATTAAAATAGTGTCAATTATAATATGCACTAGTTTCTTACAAAATGCCTCGATAGGACAGAAAACAGGTAAAAGACACTTCATGTGCTTGAATCTTTAAGCAAATAAGAGTGGTGGACAAGAAGGTGTTAGGTTGATAAAATTTGTAGATTCCAGATCTCAAAAGAAGTACCAAAAAATCTTCTAAATGATGTCAAAAACAGGATAAAATATACTTTTTTTGGCATCATTTTTAAGATTTTTGGGACTTTTTTTGGGAATCCACAACTTTTATCAGATTGACGCCTTCTTGTTCACGACTCTTATTTGCTCAAATACTCTAACACATGAAGTATATTTCCCTTTTTTTGGTCCCATCGGGCTATTTTGCAATAAACTAGTCCACAATATTTTCTGGGAATACATTGCACTTTGACAAAGAAATGTTACTAGTTTCAAAGCTATATAAAATTCAGGCAAACGCATGGGAAAGGAAGGGTAAATCAAAAGCTATTCTTGGGTCTAATTTATGGGTTTTGCAGGTTTCAAGTAAATTGATAATTACAACTGATTAATTATTTTTTTATCTAACGAAAACTTAGTTGGAGAGCAAAATAATGTTAATATTCGAAATCTCTGATTTACTTTACATAATGAAACATGAAAACAAAAAAATTGTGTCTCGATGTGCTTGGACTCGGATTATGCAGTGCACAACCAAACGTGATAACTGGAGAACGGATGAAATTTCCATAAAACGCAATCGGCAATTGGAATTGTGTATAACGTCGCTCAGTACATCCCGGCGTAATTCAATGAAGTATTTGTTTGACTTACTCGGACACCTGGTCTCGCCGCGATAACAATGGACAAGCCAGCTATTGTATTCGGAGAATATAGTGTTTTTAAAGTGTTTTCATGAGCGTAGATAGAAGCGGGGTTTTTATAATGTATTTTATTTATTAGTTTATATTTCGTAAGATAAATAAAGTGCTGTGCGTAAGTTTCTTGTTTTCATAGTTTTAACTGTTAATTACATCGTAATTTTTGTGATAGATCCTGTTTAATATCGTTTGATTGAATCTATTTCTACCAATTATTTCGACGTAAGTGTGCTTTGAATGTCGTTCAGTTTCAATAACTTACGCACACATTTTTAGTTTTCATTTATTTAGATCTAGAGCATTGTTTAAGTTACTTTTTCAGACATGATATGGAAGAATGTCGAGAACGGCATTGTAAAACAATGGCAAGTTGGATTGACGGTCATACTGATTATATGTTCATTGTCAGTGATTCCGAAATTTATTACAAAATCCGTAAAATATCGTCAAAAATTCGTCACTTAGGATCGCAAACACATCTGAACTCTGTAAAACTTTTATGGCGGCTAATATTCCATTAAATAAACTTAGCAATCCCACTTTAAAAATATTTCGTTTCAAAAATATACTGGTCGAAATGTTCCTGATGAATCAACTTTACGCAAATATTATATTTCTAGGTGCTATACGAGAACAGTAGAACGCATTAGAAGTCATCTTTTAAATCAATACATATGGATAAGCGCCGACGAAACGGTGGATATGTTAGGACGCTGTGTGGCAAATGTTGTAGTTGGTGTACTACATTCAACTATTCCCTATAACTCATATGTAAAAGCAACAAGTGTTATAAATAGAGTTGATGCGGAAACAGTTGCTGAAACCATTAAGGAGAATATGCAAAAAATGCTTCATTCGGACGCCACGTACAAAGAAAAAATAATTTTATTTGTCAGTGATAGTGCTGCGTATATGTTAAAAACAGGCAGACTATTGAAGAAAACATATCCTAATATGCTGCATATTACTTGTGTAGCACATGCTCTCCACAGAATCTGTGAATATATCAGAGACACTTTTCCGGAAGTTGATAGACTTGTATCAGCTTTTAAAAAAGTTTTCAGAAAAGCACCATTGAGAGTCGCTCTTTTCAGGGAAAAATTTCTATCTCTGTCACTGCCTCCCACTTCAGTAATAACTAGATGGGGAACATGGCTGGAAGCTACTAGTTATTATGCTGAGAATTTCGATAGTCTAAAACATTTCGTAGAAGTATTGGTGAGTGCAAGGAGCTCACACAAATCCCAAATTTAAAAATCAGTTGTACTTTCTTCACGAACACTTTGGAAAATTGCCAAAACTAATAACTTATTTTGAAAATCGAAATCTCAAATTAAATGACGGATTAACCACATTAGATGTGGCTGTTAATAATTTGAAAAGTATTCCAAGTGACTTCGGATGTGGCCTTCGGCAAAAGTTTGAAGCAATTCTTAATAGAAATCCAGATTTAATTACATTGCAGCAATTATGTATGGAGACAATTCCACAAAATCTAACGGCTAAATATGAAGAAATAAAAGAATATTTCCAGTATGCAACTATAACCAGTTGCGATGTAGAAAGGACGTTTTCTATTTATAAGAATGTCCTTAATTCAAAGAGAACAAAATTGACAGAAGAAAACCTTGAGAAACTATTGCTAGTCAATATTAATACTCCTTTACTCAACTTGAACGACAAAATGAACAAATAAAAATGTTCCAATTATAGAAATAAAATTAAAAACTTTAAAAATACAACTTTTCAACAAATACATATGTATTTCGTAATTTTATAGATCACCACCCGTTTGTTTTCCAATTATATAAATAAAATTAAAAACTTTATAAATACAACTTTTCAACAAATAAATATGTATTTCGTAATTTTATAGATCACCACCCGTTCGTTTTCCAATTATATAAATAAAATTAAATATTTTAGAAATACAGCCTTTCGCCAGTACTGCACTGGGTGGTAAGCGTGTCCGTTCTCTAGTGATAACCACTAGACCGCGCGCATTTTCAAATTTTTTCTACTGATAGTTCCTGAAAATTGTTAGTAGTTCAGCTTCCATTATTTCTTCAACACGATTGACAACTTGAGGCGTACGTTTCTTAACTGCTCCGCTGCCTGATTTTCTTAAGAGACTACCAGTTTCAGAAAAAAGTTTTAAAGTTCTATCCAAAGTATTCTTAAATTGTATATAATCTATTACAAATGTGGAAACTCAACTTGAAATTCTACCATGCAATCTTGAACTGAATAAACCCATAAACCATCAATTTTATTACCACTTCGAAATTAAGCCTGGACAAAAAAAAATTTATGTTCTAAAGTGAAAGCCATTTTAAAACTAAGAAGCAATTTATTTAAACCAGAATCGACGCACGATTATTTTATGCACTAACTGATATTTGTGATTGACATTATCAAATGTCATTTGGATTTACGTTTACGGAACAACAAACACATACTAATATATTTGCGTCTTATTCTATCAAAATTTCAAAGTAACCTAGATTGACTTTTCAAATGAACACACGTTATTTTGTATTCACACTTTGAAGTTAATCACATCAATATGCTATCTTTTCATGGTATATTGAAGCCATCTAGGCTACAACTTAATGGACTTTACATTCAAACTTATATTTTCTCTTCAATAATGGCTTCCATATTCGTGAGAAAATGCTTTTCCGGTGTCTCTCTCTTGGCAGTCAGATTCTCAAGACGTTCTCTTGACATTTGAAGAGTAATAATGTACTTTACTTAGCGGCAGTAACTAGCAATAACAACTTCAACTACTTATACGTCTAAGTAATCGTTGCTTATATGCGTTCTGTATGTCCACGTATGCATATACAGATATGTTTTTAACATATTTATATTTTGTACTAAACCTAGTATTAATCAAAACAGCTAAGAGTTTGTTTATATTTATTTATCTTAATATAATGCATTTAAAATTCATAGAGGAGGTATGTGAATAATTGTTAAGTAATCAAAAATCGAATTACGTTAATTATGTATGAAAAGATATGCATTTATATAATTAATATTGTCGGTCGTTACTTTGTGATATTTCACGGTGTAAAATAGTAAACTAAAACCAATATAGTGCTTTAATATACATTTAATTTGATGGTAAATTAATTAATCGAATTGGTACTTTAATTATTTCTAAGTATATTTTGGCTATAATTGATTAGTTAGAAGCAGTATCTCAATAGGATATTTGAGTAAATATAATAATATTTGATTTTTTACTGAGTTGAAGTGATATTTTTTAGTATACAAATACACTACTCAAAAAATAAAAGTAAACATCGATATTTTTTATATTTTGGGAGATTTGGAGCAAACCTGAAATATACATCGAACCGTCATTTATTCACGTAACTACAAAATTGTACTCGAATACTTCTTGTTATAGTCAACTTATAACCTCGAATATTCGAAAAATAGAAAAACTTAAGAATAAATGATTAAGCAGATTTTGAGCCATTTTAGTTTTAAACAATATTAGACTAGTTTGACAGTTTACTAACATTTAAAAGAAGCAATGGCTTAGCAATCAACGTCGATAGAAGTTAGTAAAGCTGTAACGTTAGTTGAAGATGGATAATCGCAACGTTGTTGCCCAACAGCTTGGGCTTGTTTAGGAAACCGTGTGAAAGCTTTGGAAACAATATCGGGAAACAGGTACCGTAACAAGGCGAGCAGGTAAGTTCACCTGAGGTTTTCCTCAGCTGACTCAGTTTGACTCAGCCTACGGCTGGTGATGATCGTTTTCTGCGATTGCAATCCCTTCGAAATCGGACACAAATTACGCATGACCTGCACGAACATCTAGTGAGGGCTAGAGGAACAAGAATTAGCGACCAAATCGTCGGCAATAGGCTGAGAGAGGCTGATTTGAGAGTAAGACGTCCTGCAAAAGTACCTAAATTGACCAGAAAACATCGTGGAAGAAGATTTGAATTTGGAAGAGAACACTTAAACTGTCAACTTCGTCATTGAACTCCTGTTATGTCTAGCGATGAGTACAAGTTTGTTCTATGAGATAATTATGGACGTGTAAGTGTGTGGAGGAGGCCTGGAGAACGTTTCATGCCCAAAATCGTCCCTTTTGGCGGTGGATCCACAATGGTGTAATAAACACCCCCACGGACCTTGTTGTTATTCGCAATGGTGAACTAATAGCTTGAAGGTACATTGATGAGATTGTAGAGCCTAAAGTAATCCCTAGAGCAATTGTTGTTGGTCAAAATTTTATTTTTATGCAAAATAATGCCGGACCCCACGTTTCTCAAATCGTCACTGATTATCTTGATGATAACAATATCCGTAAAATGCATTAGCCCGCATGCAGCGCAGACCAAAATCAAAACTAACATGTTTGGAATAAATTAGGGAAACGTGTTCGACGACGTCCAAATCCTGCAATTACAACTGAACAGTTGGCACAGTCCTCAATTGAAGAATGGGACAATTTTTCCCAAGACGCATTGCGAAGAATTATTTGTAGCATGCCATGACGCTGCACAGCACTTGTGCAGGTAAGAGGAGGTCACACTAGATATTAACTTCTCAATTTGTATAAATTACCTAAGTTTCTTTTAATTTGATTTTTAATTCAACAACTTTATTTTTGCACATTGCAGTTAGTACATAAAAGTTAGTAGTAGATTGTTACAGTGTTTTACTGTTTTTAATTTATTAGAATTAGTTCAATAAGTAATGGAATATTACAAGTTTCAAGTTACATCTAATATAAAAAAATATCGATGTTCAAAAAGGTGACACTTTTATTCTTTGAGTAGTGTATATAAAACGCCTCTCATCTAAAAACCGTAACTACGATTATTTGATCATTTTTTAATATACGACGAGGTATTGAAATCTAGTTAGTCTAGGCCATTTGTCTTGAACAAAGCAACATCTAGTTATAATGGTAAATGACATTTTAGGAAGTTGAAGTATTACTGTGCAGTAAATTTTGAAAGCAAGTAAGTGTTCATTTGAAAAGTCAATCTAGTAGCATGTGATTTATTGAGAACATTTTGAAGAATGTCGTAAATTAAAATTTACTACTTCACCTACGAAAATGTTGTCCTTCAAGATAAATGCACTTTAAAATCCTCCGTTTAAAATTTCTGATGATATTCTGCAACATTACTGGATTGTTATTAATTTCCATGCATTTCTGTTCGATTCTCTGTAGCATATCATTCAAATTCAATATAGGTGTTCGAAATATGTTAATTTTAAGATAAGACCACAAAAAGAAGTCGCAAGGTGTTATATCGCATGAACGTGCAGGCCAGGCAATTTCAGTATTTCGACTAATTATACATACGCTCATCAAAAAATTCTCTTAAATAATCCAAAGATTTTGCAGTAAAGTGACAAGGTGCTCCGTCTTGTTGGAAATATGCATTTTGAGGTTAATTATCAAGCAACTGATTGACAAATGGTTGTAAAATTTCCGTACGGTACCTTTGACCAGTTAACGTTCCCTGAAAAAATATTGGTCCAATGATTCGCCTTTGGCTTATCGCTGCCCAAACACCAATTTTCTCTGGATGTAGCGATTCTTCATTAATTACATGTGGATTTTCACTACTCCCAATTCTTGGATTTTTGTGAATTTAGATATCCCGTTTTATAAAACCATGCTTCATCAGTAAAGATGACTCTTTGTGAAAGTTCTCCATTATTGTTCATATTTACAAACCAATTACAAAACTGTAGTCTACGTGGGTAATCAATTTCTAACAATTCTTGTCCTGCTGTGACACGGTATGGATAAAGTTGCATATCTTTTTTTAATAACTTATGAGTTGTACCAACAGAAAGGTTTATTTGTTGACTCAAATGTCGAACAGATGTTTGTGGTTCATTTTCCATTATTTCTTCAACGCGATTGACAACTTGAGGTGTACGTTTCTTAACTGCTCTGCTGCCTGATTTTCTTAAAAGACTACCAGTTTCAGAAAAAAGTTTTAAAGTTCTATCCAAAGTATTCTTAAATTGTATATAATCTATTACAAAATGTGGAAACTCAACTTGAAATTCTACCATGCAATCTTGAACTGAATAAACGCATAAACCATCAATTTTATTACCACTTCGAAAATAAGTCTGGACTAAAAAAAATTTATGTGCTAAAGTGAAAGCCATTTTAAAACTGAGAAGCAATTTATTTAAACCAGAATCGACGCACGATTATTTTATGCACTAACTGATAATTGTGATTGACATTATCAAATGTCATTTGGATTTACGTTTACGGAACAACAAACATATATTAATATATTTGCGTCTTATTCTATCAAAATTTCAAAGTAACCTAGATTGACTTTTCAAATGAACACTTGTTACATCGAATGCAAATGTGAAAATCTATAAATTGGAGTATCGAGGCATCATCAAATACTTGTATTTGAAGAGATTAAGTGGTAAGAAAATTTACGAAGATATGCTTAACATACTTGGCGATCAATGCCCATCAGATCCGACTGTTAAAAATTGGATTGCGTCATTCAAAAGAAGAAAACTTTCTGTTGAAGATGAGAAGCGACCAGGAAAAGCGATTTTGGTGTCCACCCCGAAAATATTGACGCAGTTCATGACATGATATTATCAAACCGTCAAATTGTGCTGAAACATATAGCTGAGGCACTAAAGAATTCATATGAATCCGTCCATAATATAGTTCACGTCGATTTAGATATGAAAAAAATTGTTGCAAAATGGACTCCTAAATGCTTCAACGCCGAACACAAAGGAGCAAGAGTGAAAGCATCACGGTCTATCTGTGCCCGTTTTGAAGGAGATCCAGATTTTTCGAACCCTCTTGTGACTAAGGATGAAACATGAGTCCATTTTTACTACCCAGAAACAAAACAGCAATCGATGGAGTGGAAGTATCATAGTTCTCCAAGGCCTAAGAAATTTCAGTTCAAAAATCCGCTGAAAAAGTTCTTGGTTCAGTTTTTTTGGGATAATCGTGGAATAACTTTGATCGATTACCTAGAAAAGGGTCAGTCCATCACTGGAGATTCTTATACTAAATTACTAACCACCCTCAGGGAGAAAATTAAGGAAACAAGACGCGGCATGTTAGTGAAAAGTGTGTTGTTTTTGCAGGTCAATGCCCCTGTACATAAATCGCGCATTACCATGAATATAATTCGGGATCGAGGGTTCGAATTACTGGAACACCCGTTCTATTCTCCAAACTTAGTCCCCTCAGACTATTATCTGCTCCCTCGATTCAAAAAAAATCCCAAAAATTTATATCTACCCTGTCGAAGCTGTTCGACTTATAGTGGAGGAACGTTGATTAGTCCATCGATTATAGAATGGACAGCGTTTACTTTGTCTAACAGTTGTCATGATGAAGGCAATGGTTGATTTGGCGTTCTTGATATTGGCGGAAGTGTCCTGTTGCATTTTGTGACTTGATTGTAAAACTTGAATGAATTTAGTCTATCCCAGCATCACTGGCAAGTCTATAGCAAGACGATGCATATGTATACAGGTCTGGATAGCAATTTTCACGCAAATATTGTATTTGTATTATATTCTCCACTCCCGATTTTAATAATATTTTGATATTATTCAAAATGTTTTTAATTTAAATGAAAAATGGTGAGATTTTACCTACTAAATTATGTTTCAAATTGTTTTTGACATTACTTTATTTTGTAAGTAATATAATATTTATTTTTCAGGACTTTTATCCACCTTTCCAACCATATGGTAAGTCTTAATTACTCATTAGCTATATTGTTAATATTGTTAACATGTTTTTCCTTTCCAATTATTGCAAAGTTAGTGTGAAGTTTCATGTTTGTATTATTTGTAACATTACTGTAAATATGCTGTTTTTAGAGTGCTGTTTGTATTGCGTATGTATAAATATTGTGTATTTAATAACCATAATTTTAAGCAATTAAATGAATGAAAAGCTAGTGACATTGTTTGTTTATTTTATACGATACCCGCTTTTATAGACCGGTGAACATGTGGCTTGTGTTGAAGTATTTCTTTAGACGAATTTAGTTACTCGCGGAAGAGCGTTTAATCACAGATTATAGTTTAATGCCTTTTATATGAGCATATTTTTTTTAATTCTTGCATTTCCTCAGTTGTAATACACTTTTAGCAGAGATAGAATCGAGATTGGATGTGACTATTCCCAATTATTATGTCGAAAGTTAATATTCTGATTAACTTTTTCATAACATACGAGGATAATTTGACAAGAGAGTAACTTTTCAATAAAATATCTATTTTAGGTTAAAAAATATTTTTTATTTTTCAACATAATTCCCATGCAAATTCTATACATTTAGCGCAGCAATTTTCCAATTTTTTAAAATATCTAAAAAGTATTTTTTCAGAAATTAAAATATGTGTTCTTTGCCGCTGTCATCTCGGCATTTGTCCTGAATATCATTTCACCAAGCCATTTTTTTCAATTTGGGAACTAGTTCAAATTATTTCGTGTCAGATATAGTAATAGTAATAATTATAATATCCTTTATTTCAACACAAAAATTATTTCTCATTACCAGAGACCGGGCACATCGGGTTGAAATGACGTCGTAATTACGACGGACGATATAAATTCACAAATGATTACCTTGCAAAGGTAATCCCACGTGTACTGGAAGAATTAGATGGTCAAATTTCCTCACCAGTCAATACACGTTTAATCTTACAAAGGTATTTCTTGGAACCATCCAGAAAGATATTGTACTTTGGAGTCGCTGGGAGAACGAGAATCCCACCTAGTCAAGTTAGATCTCTACGATTTTCGATTTCGAAGTTTCGATTCGAATGAATTTATTAATGTTATCTCCTGTGGATTTGTGGTATGGTCAAGTAGACGAAATTTTCAAGACGCATAAAAAATATAAAAAATCGAAAGAATAAGTGAAAAAGAGGAATAATTATTGGAATTCATCTATCAATATTCGACAAGTCTCTTATTAAATATACCAGGTGTTTATTAAACATACGGCAAAAATCAAGGGGTTATTCCTTGGACTATTCTAAGAATATTTTGTTCGTCGATAATTTTTGAAAAGTCACTTTGTTTTGAAGATATAGGGCGAAACAAATTTTGGGTGAAAACAACATTTTATTTCTAAAAATTACATACAGGCTTAGTTAAAAGTATGGAGACGGCGATTTATTGTCGTTAATATTCATTTTAGGGATTTATGTTCAATATAAAAGTTTGTTAGGATATTTTGATCTACATTTGAGAATATTTGAATTTTTTTTCTCTTCAATTGTTTTTTAGTTACGCCTGTCCGCGCATTTTTCTTAAATGGGAACTAGTAAATTTTACTCTACCATTCAATAGAGATTTCTTTTCTCTTTACAAATTTTTTTTTGTTTTTTTTAAATTCATTTTAATAACTTTTTTATAAGAAAAGGCCGGTTCATGTGTTTAACAGATGTTCGGTACATCGCAGATAGACAGAAGCGTAGCGATAAACAAACTTGAGCGACATAATTTTATCAGTGGTTATTGCGTACGTCAAATCTTTGACAGAAATAATTCATTTGTGCAATTTGTTGCTGTTAATATTAACAATGGCGAGTTTAAGTGAACATGAATGAATTGAAATACTTATGATGTTGGGTTATGGAGATAGACGCAGAAGTTTACAAGACGTTAGTAATTTATTTAATGATACGCATCCAAATAGAAATCCAATTTCTAAATCCGTTGTTGGTAAAACTTTAAGACGCTTTGAACAAACGGGTAGCGTTAAAGATTTGCCAAGGAGTGGTAGACCTAGAACAGCAAAAAGCGATGATAACAAACTGGATATTTTATTGGCTGTATCTGAATATCCCCATTTATCAACCCATCAATTAGCGGCCAATTTCAATATTTCACAGTCATCGATCGTGTCGTTTTTAAAAAGTGAAAAGTATAAATCTTATAAGGTACACCTTGTACACGAGTTAACGGAAGATGATTTTGATAGGAGATTACAATTTTCTGAAGAAATGTTAAATATTTGCAATAATAATGAAAATTTTGTCAACAATATTCTTTTCTCAGACGAAGCTACTTTTTGCCTTACCGGTGAAGTAAACAGACAGAACTGCAGATACTGGTCATCGGAAAATCAGTACCCCCAAAAGGTTAATGTTTGGGTTGGCATTCTAGGCATATTATCGGTCCCTTTTTCATCAATGGCAATTTAACTTTGGCTCTGTATTTGCAGTTATTGCAAAATGAAATAATACCTGCTAGTGCTACGCTCTATCCTCATGAAAACAATGAACACCTGTCCTGAACACCTTCCAGCAAGATGGCGCCCCACCACATTATGGTGTAAATATTCGTCAATATCTGAACAACGTTTTTCCCCACAGATGGATTGGAAGACGAGGAACCATTGAATGGCCAGCCCGTTCGCCAGATTTAAGTCCTTTAGATTTTTTCCTTTGGGGATATGTAAAAAACAAAGCTTACAAAGATAAGCCCGATAACGTCGAAGATTTACAAATCCAAATTACCAGAACGATACAAGAAATTCCCCGAGATTTTTTACAGAACTCTGTTCGGGGTTTTGTAAATCGATTGGGTCATTGTCAAATTACTAATGGACGACAATTTGAACACTTACTTTAATTTACTTTGTTATTAATTTGTTTAATTTTCTTGTAAAAAAGTTATTAAAATGAATTTAAAAAAAACAAAAATATTATTGTAAAAAGAAAAAAAATCTCTATCGAATGGTAGAGTAAAATTTACTAGTTCCCATTTAAAAAAAAATGCGCGGACAGGCGTAACTAAAAAACTTGAAGAAAATTGAAGAAAAAAAAAATTCAAATATTCTCAAGTGTATATCAAAATATCCTAACAAACTTTTATATTGAACATAAATCCCTAAAATGATATTAACGACAATAAATCGCCGTCTCCATACTTTTAACTAACCCTGTATAAAGCTTCGTAATCTACAAGAAATGTTGAAAATGACTACCTCCAGCTAGGATGCCAGAATCCAATCTTCTCCTCATAGACTGCTGAACTCTTTAAAAAATACCAGTGTCGTTTCTTATTGAGTTACACCCAGAAATTATCAAATTTCTCAAATCTTCAACATTTGCCACTGGAGTAGTGTAAACTAATGGGTTTTCGATGACCCCATACGAAAAAATCCAGGGGGTTTAAGTCCGGGGATCGAGCAGGCTATAAGTGAGATCCACCTCGACCAATCCAGCAATGTTTCTGTTAAAAACTCACGTGCAACCACACTAAAATGCACTGGTGCATCATTGTGCATAAACCACATTACATTTACATTACATTTCTTGTTGGCAATGGTACATTCTTCAGAAACTATGGTAGCGATTATTCCAAAAAGTTGCGATACACCTCGCCGGTAAGTTTTCCTAGTAGAAATACAGGTCCGATTAGCCAGTTACCCACAATTTGAACAATTCAAACGTTCAACGAGAACTGATTTTGAAAACGATCTTCAAATACCTCATGTGGATTTTCGTCACCCCATACGTGGTTATTGGGAAAATTCCTTACTCCATTTCTTGAGAAATTCACTTCATTAGTGAAAAAGAATTAGCGCAAGTAGGTAGTTGAGTGATTTAAACCAATGTGTGCAAAGACCATTGACAGAATGTAATACGTGCAGGAAAATCAGCAAAAACAAGTGACTGAATGAGCTGTATGTGATAGGGTGTAATGTCACCTGGTTCCGGAGGTAACATTGCTGCCGAGGCAGTTTCATTTATACGGTAGGTTTAATAGAGACACAAATAACAAGCATCGGAACGATTAAATAACAATATCTAATGCAATAACAAAAACAATAATGATAAATGATACATGGTAAATAAGATTCACTAGACACTGTACTCACTCTGGCCTTGCAGTGAGTCTGCTTGTAGAGACTTCTCAGTGTCTCGTTTTATACCTTAAGAGTGTGTCATGTCCCTTAGCCTAGTGACCTGGTTACAAGATGAAAACAATGTGGTGTAAGATCATAACTCAACGAGACCGTGTTGATGAAATGGATGTTTTGAATACATGACCTAGTTCAGCTATTACTAGGGGTACAAAAAATAGTCCTTAACAATTTTACAAATAGTCCCATTACTTATATTCAAAGTATTTGCAATTTTTCGACTAGAAATACGTGGATCTTCCTCTATCATGTTCAGCGCATTCTCTTCTACATCCACCGTTCTTGCTATGATTGGTCTTCCTGATCCTCAACTTCGTTTCAATGTGCCTGCTTCACGAAGGCGCTGATGAATACTTTGGAAGGCTTTTCATATCAGGAACATTACTGTTAGGATATCGTTCAATGTACAACCTTTTAGTTTGTAATGAATTGCCTTCAGCAAGTCCATATATGAAATGCATGTCAGTCATCTAGGCGTTCGTATAACAATTCATGATATAGGACTTCACTAACAAAAACTTAACTTTTAATGACAGGGAACACACGTCAAACAGCCAAAAGTCGATCAGCCAAGCGTCAATCAACCGCAACAAATTCTACAGATACAGAATGGTCAATCACGAAACGTTTTCAAATGAAATCCACTTTAAAACTGATCGAAATAAAGCGGCTATTCGAAAATCATCGAAGGACAAAATATTCTTAGGATAGTCCAGGAAGTAACCCCTTGAATGTTTGCCGTATGTTTAATAAACAGCCTGTGTACTCATACTTCGTACTTCTACATGCGTTCCAATTTTTTCATTATTTTCATACTTCAAAAATATTGAAAAATTGAAAAAAATCGTAATCTGATAAGATCTGACCACCGGTTAACTATTCGTGCTATTGCTGAAACTGTAGAAATTAACAAATAATGCGTGAGGCAAATTTTACATATAAATTTAAACATACAAAAAGTATATGCGAAAGTGCTGCCGAAAATTCTCACAATTGAACAAAACGAAGTTCGTGAAAATATTTATACTGATACTTTAAGTGCCATTGAAAATAACCCTAACTTCTTGGAAAGAGTGATAAGTTATGATAAATCTTGGTTTTTTACCTATGATCCAGAGAAACTAAGCGTCAGTTAATGCATTGGAAGAGTCAAACTTCACCGAAAGCTTAGAAAGCACGAATGAACTAATCAAAATTCAAAGCAATGATGATTGTTTTTGCGATATCCATGGAATTGTGTACCTTAACTGGGTTACTGAAAGTCAATCTGTTAATCAGCATTACTACCTTAAGGTTCTTAACTCAACCCCGTGAGAAAATCAGAAAAAAAAAGATTTGAAGTGTCAAAAAAATTCATGGGTTCTTCATTAGGATAACTGCACACTACATTGTCTGTTAAGACGTTTCTAACCAAGTATAATATCCACCTTATTCACCTGGCCTGGCACCATGTGGCTTTTATCTGTTCCCCAAACTTAAATCTGCATTAAAAGTAACAAGATTTTGGCCTGTTAAAGCTGTGAAAGAAAAAGCAGTGCTCGTTATAAACGAGCTCCCAGAAGAGGACTTCCAGCACTGATTTGCACAATGGAAAATTCTAATTGAACGGTAATTAAATATGTATAAATTTAAAACAAAAAGTTTTATTTAACCCACTTACGAAATGTCAAATTCTAAATGCATTTTTGACGTTTCGAAACGTCATTTTTTTCATAACTGTCTATGTATTTCATTATATCACTACATAGTTATGTAACGATTTTTTACGTAACTGAATATAGACTTCACCACTTACAAATATTGTTCATGTATACGTGTTCAAAGCAACGCCCAAGTAAAGCGATGTAGTTCAATTTATTTGCGTTATTACATTTTTTATTCCACAACTATCTATTTTAAACCGGCCACATTATCTATTTTAAAACGGGGTTAGATCAAATTTTGTACTTAACATGTTACAATAATAACAATAATAATAACCTTCATTATCCAACAGCAGGCCATTTACAGGATAATAATTAGGATAATTATAAACGGTTGCTATCTTTCAATAACTGACATCTGCTATCAAAACTGGCATTAGCTTTCATAACTGACTACTGCTTTCAAAACTTGACATCTACATTCAATAACTGAATCATTAACACTGTTACCTTATATATGCATTTCTAAATATCTTGAACCAAGGTCTATCGTGGCTTAAGTGGTAAAGCAACGGTCCGGCAAACCGTAGACTTGGGTTCAAGTCCCAACGTAGACAATATTTTTCAATTAAAAAAAAAATTCGTATGATTTGCTTTGTAATTTGTAGACAGCAATGTTTACATCCTCATCTACTTTGCAATTACATACTAATTTGATATTTGTAAATATTTCATATAAAAGCCGAAAAACTCCAAGAATTTATCAATTGATATATTTAATGAACGGCTAATAAATTATCTGAACACTCATATAGCTATGGAGTAATAACTAGCAATTTCAAAACCTTCAAAACTGACATCCCCTTTAAAAAAAACTAACATCTGCTTTCAATAACTGATATCTGCTTTCAAAACAAACATCTGCTTTCAAAACTGACATTTGCATTCATAACAGACATCTGCTTTCAAAACAGACATCTGCTTTCATTAACTGACATTTGCTTTCAATAACTGACATCTGCTATCAAAACTGACATTAGCTTTCAAAACTGACTTCTGCTTTCAAAACTTAACATCTACATTCAATAACTGGCATCTGAATCATAAACACTGTTACTTTATAATGAGCGATCAAGATAATTTGTAATCGAGTCAACCTTGAAACCGAAATTGTATGTCGTAAATACATTCGTCCTCAGTTGCATAGTTTACATTAACTGTTGTTATTTTAGCTGTCAACTGACATTTTACTTGACGTTTGTAATGTAAGTGCAGTTCAAGTAAATACATACGATTTCGGATTCAAGGTTGACTCGATTACAAATTATCTTGATCGCTCGATATATGCATTTCTAAATATCTTGAACCAAGGTCTATCGCGGCTTAAATGGTAAAGCAACAATCCGGCAAACCGTAGGCTTGGGTTCAAGTCCCAACGTAGACAATATTTTTCAATTAAAAAAAAATTTCGTATGATTTGCTTTGTAATTTGTAGACAGCTATGTTTACATCCTCACCTACTTTGCAATTACATACTAATTTGATATTTGTAAATATTTCATATAAAAGCCGAAAAACTCCAGGAATTTATCAATTAATATATTTAATGAACGGCTAAGAAATTATCTAAACACTATTTACCTAAATAAAAAAATTTAAAAATAGAAAACGAAGAATTAGCGAAACACCAAAAAAAAAAAAGAAAATTCAAAATTAATACAAAATATGCTTATATAAAAATGAAAAGTTATGTAATGAAAACAGCCGTAACATAGAAAAGTAAGTGTAAAAGAGAACAATGCTAACTGCAGAATGGGTCCAGATCCAAAGTGTTGCAATTCCGCATCATGTGTACCAGAGGTGCCTTCTTTAAAACATTAGATCTGGCCGTTGGCAATAGAAACGTGGCACACGAGCGTGTACGGTAAGCCGGCACAAGAAAATCAACCTAGAGACAGCAGACCAGATACATTTATGGAGTTGTTGACCAGTTTCAAAAGAAAAGTGACACTTACTTCTTCCCTTCTACCAGTTAGAAAGCGAAAACATGTCTATTGAGCAAAACGCTGTAATCCGTCCCACGCATTGAATAAATTCCATCGCACCTGAAGGTAAGGTATTTAAGGAAACGTCTATGAATTTTCTCCAAAGCGATTTGTTGTATGGATACCACACAACTGCACCATACTCGAGCACTCTCACCACATAAGCACAATCCTGCCAATCTTCCAAAATTCAGGAAAAGAATCGAATTGAAAATTACTGGTTAGGGTTCACATAAAACAGGTCCACAATCCTTAATGAAAAAACTTGGTAGACCGTCGTGACCAGATGTTTGGTTAGATTTGAGCTTGTGGATGCAGTTCGAAATTGTACAGGGAGTAACAGGGCATATAGTGATACTATTAGTGCAAAAACACGTACACGACGAAGCTAGAGATTGCGAACGAAAGACCGATGAAAAAAATTCACCAAATATCATTTCATGATCGCTAAATACCATGCAACCAGGTATCCTAGAACTGGCCCTCCTGTTATTTACAAATTTCCAGAAGAATGCAGTGTCTTGAAGTATTTGTGTTTCTTCGCGGGACTGATAACACAGGCCTGCATAAAATTTGTGATGACGTGATTTTTGTTTGTTAAGCTCAGTTTTTATATAGCAATAACTAATTAAAATACAGTTGGTCTCTACCATCCACAGATTTTTTTTTTAAATTTGTCTTTAGTGTTGTGCGTGGTATTTGATAAATAAACATTGCTTAAAAATATGTCTAGCCGGTGTTGCAAAAACAAACCAGATGATTTCTGTTATATTTGTGGATATTTCGTCTTGAAAAAGTTTAAGAGACCAATTGGTGAATTTGTGAAAAATTCATATTATGCTTATTTCAAAATCAAATTAGGAGATCAAGATAAAGATTGGGCACCGCACGTTCTTTGTAAGGTATGTGAAGAAGGTTTAAGACATTGGACCAAAGGGAATAGAAAAAGCCTTCCTTTTGGAATACCGATGGTTTGGAGAGAACCGCAAAATCATCATGACGATTGCTACTTTTGTCTTTGTGATATTAAGGGGCATAATAGAAAAACTATGAAACATATTTTGTACCCAAACAATATTAAATCAGCTATCAGACCAGTTCCTCACAGTGATCATGTACCTATACCTATACCCCCCAAAGTACTACAAGAAGATATTGAAACCTCTTCAACTTCCGGCTCCGTACAGATGGATAGTGATTTTGAACCATCAACCTTAGGTCAAAACCAACCTCAGCTATTTTCACAAGCCGAACTGAATGATTTAGTAAGAGATTTGGGACTTTCAAAAGATCTTTTTGAAGTACTGGGGTCTACTCGTAGAGATCTTCCTTTAGCTGAATATGACAGAAAAACCACCAAACGAAGCTTTTCTGAAAAACGAAAATGTTTTTTAAGAAGCATAAAGAATAAATAACTATTTCTAATAGTTTCTATGTGTATATTTTTGTATTTTTTTTTAATATAATATAAAACTAGCTTATAAATGAAATAAATCGTGTTTTTTCTATATTTTTTGATTTTACTGGTTTGAAAAATAACCTTACGTGATACAAAAAAAAATAAAGGCAGATATGAAATCAGCGCTACCCAATTACTAGAAAACAGTTAAAATTTTTAAATCAACTTTCAAAGTGTTGAAAAATGCAGGCCTGTGTAATCAACGTAAGCTTTTCTGATCTCGCGCTTCGTGAAAGATCGCAGTTTACTAAATTCATTCCGGTGACAGGACGACCTACTCTTCTTCCATTTCCTAAAATAATGCTTCTTCATCCTTAAGAGGTATTTGATATCAGGATTGTACCATGGAGGAAAACGACGACGACCAGAAGTCCTAATCTTGGGAACAGAATTGTCCACTATAGAAAAAATACCATCATATAGTGCAGAAACAGCAACATTCACACCAGTAAAGGAGTTAATGAAAGACCAGTCAACACCAGCCAACTGACTATATAACTGCATAAAATTTGCACGACTGAAGTTGTACCGGATGTTATCGTTAGAAGGAAAATAAGCCAACTCCTTCCTAGAAATTTTGAAGACAAAGATGATGTCTAAAGCCGGGTGATAAAGATCCCTACCAACCGCCGGGCTGGTATCATGCAATAACTCGACTTTGATAAAAACTAAGTCGAGCAACCTGCCATAGGAATTCTTTATATTGTTGAGTTGACGCAAATCCAATGAAGACATGAATTGCGATAAGCACAAATGTTTACGGTGAGAAGTATTGTTATCAGCGTTGAAAAAAGGGCAGTTAAAGTCTCAATAATATTTCTGTTTAATCATTCCAGAGTCAATGCGTCAAAGAAGATCTCAAAGTCATTACACGATAAACTAGGAGGAATATAAATATTTCCAATGAAAAGCACTAGATTGGAAAGGTCGTTATGAAAAGTCTAATTTGACTCATTGTAATTTGCAAATCTCGCTCATTTCGTTAGCTCGTTTTGGCAAACATTACATTCGTCAAATAAAATTAATCTTTTCATAACTGGTTACATAAATAACTATTACAACACCAATCTCGTTATTTTATAGCAACGCTTCGTATCTCATCAATTAGTCATCATTGCGAAAGTGTTGCCAACTTTTAGAGAATCACTCTCTCGTCGAATCACCCTCGTGTATAGAAAAAGTAACATATTTACCTTTAATATTTGGTAAAACCGTAATAAAAAAATTATACTCGTAGCATTAAATTTAATGTTTTTTTTTTATTGAAACTCGTTATGTTTATTTGTGATTTCAAATATGTGCCATATAAAAATACTTTGGATGTAAAAATGGTTTCACAGTCACGTACAACGCTGATAAATACAAATTTATAGATATTTCAAGCAAAAATTTAATTTAAATTATATATTTGCATATACATGTAAAATTTTTAAACAAAAACAACCCATATTTATAACAAATTTGTGCAACGTATTGTATTGTAGCGGTCTGTTATTAATTTATGTACATTACCGTCATCAATTTTACAAAGCAGACGCTTTACGAATTTTTATCAGAATTTATATTTGCATTTAGGAGAAATATGTTGAAATAATATAACATTCTAATACCGTAAAGTGTGAGCTTTTTACATTTATAGTATGTTTATAGGTTTTCGTTATTTTTCGAAGGGAAACTCAATTCACGAAAATCTACAATCCATGCTTTTTCTAATTATACAAATCTGTATAATAAGAAAGGCATACCAATATCTTGTGAAGGAAAAGTTAATGGGAAGGTGGAAGTGAGAAACTAGGTAGAAATATCTTCCCCTCTAAAACGCCTAGTTAGTTTTAGTTCAGTTATCCGTTGTATATGTGCAACTTATGCACGACGTTTCGAAGCAGTGTTTTTGTGTCAGCATCGTAAAGTTCTTGAAATGACAATTGCAGCGGGGGCTAGGTATTTACACAAGTCGGAAGAGTGTATCAGACGATCGGTAAGGCGTTGTCAACAAACTCAAAATGTACCTCTCGGGTCTTTCAGCGCGCGGTGAAAGCCGTACTATATCAAAGCGGCAATTTATTTATTTATTTCGTGAAAAGCGAAATTTAAATTTAGATATTAGTTATAAATAGAGTGGACCAATTGGGAGCGAAAGCAGAGGCGTGACTAACGAATTGGTTCCCGCATGCGAAACATTATTAATTTCTAGAGATATACTATCACGAACGGTGCTGTTATTATGTTAGATACAAAAAAAATGTAAGACGGTTTTTCTAGATTATGAAACGTTCTCGATGATACGTATAAAAAATAAAATCAAAAATGTATGTAATTAGATGATTAAAAAAAAACTTACAGTCTTATGCGTTTTCCGTGACTTGAAAATCTGGAGAAGCGCGATGAAATATTGTTAACATAAGGTGCGTCTCCAAAGTTATTTCTCGAAAACGCGTCCGCCGTGAGGAAAATATGTGCTTGTATAAAGAAAACGATCGCTCCACATCTAGTGATGTGATGTTTGCATAATTAAAATAATCTTTGAAACAACTTAACACATATGTAGACGAACCTTCAGAAATTTGTCTAAGTCTGGCAAAATCTAAATCTTTATCTAAAACACTTTCAAACTTACTTAAAATACACTCATTTCTTGCGTCTTCTATCGAACATAGCTGTGCGTGTGTATCTTTCACAACTAGCACTGATTCCTGTAACGATAGGGAAGAATTTTGTAGGTTTTCTAATGCTTGCACTATTCCGAAGTAATTGTTGTGAATAGTTTGTAAATCACTTTTAACCTGACTATTTTGAAATTTTTTCCGACTTTCTTCGATAGCGGCACTATCTTTCGGATTTAATAATAAAACCACTTTTTTTACATCCACAAAATATTTATGATAGTAAAATGCCGCTCGTAGCCATGTTCCCCATCGTGTCAGAATCGGCTGTGGTGGCTCAGGGGTATGGGGACACAATTCGTGAAATTTCCGAATACGTTTTGGAGATTTCAGGAATACTGCCTTTGTACTCGATATTAACGTATCTACATTTGGGTAACATTTACGGATCCGTTCTGCTACAAGATGTAGGGCATGGATTTTACATGTAATAT
This sequence comes from Melolontha melolontha, assembly GCA_935421215.2. NCBI lineage: Eukaryota > Metazoa > Arthropoda > Insecta > Coleoptera > Scarabaeidae > Melolontha > Melolontha melolontha. The sequence goes on along the minus strand of OW285242.1, from coordinate 114,727,754 downwards.
GTAAAAAGTTACCACACTGTTCCTTAAGAGACCGACCTACAGAAAGCATGGTTGCGGTACCGTCTGTCACAAACATTAGGATTTGATCTCTGGAAATTTCAAATTTTTCCAATGTACTTAACACCACTTTTGAAATTACCCGCGCAGTGCATTCTTCTATTTGTCTGCTAGCTAATAAAATTGAGGATGGCGATTGATTTGGTTCCATCTTATGCACCATAACATTAAGTACAGATTCTTTTTGCTATCAATTGTTTCATCCACACTCAACCACACTTTTGTATTTTTCAGATCAGCCTTAATTTTATTTTCTAAATGTACACGAACAGATTTTAAGTAACGTCGTAAGTTGGTGCAGCTCGGTAATTCTACATTGCCATATTTTTCAAGAAATGAAATAAACGAATTATTGCGTAACAAAATAAACGGCAAATTACACACAACCATCATTGTACACAAATCAAATAAGAACACTTCGTATTTTGTATCGGCACCAGTGTCTCTATCTTTATGTCTTGCGCTATGCACGTGGCGTTGCAAATTTGATTTTGTTAAATGGTTTATATATATATTGCACACTAAACATTTTACATTTACCCCATTGTAAGATAAACTAGGATGGTTCTCAATAAACCTATTGACTAACTTTGATGATAGCGGTTTTTTTACTGTACGCTCCTTCAACATTATTAAATACACAGAATACACTTTCCTGCTGCTATTATAAGCGTACACACATTGACCGTGAACAACATACTAAGTAATCGTATGTGCGATGGGGCACGCGGGAACCAATTCGTTAGTCACGCCTCTGCTTTCGCTCCGGATTGGTCCACTCTAGTTATAAATCACTTTTATGACAAAAAGTGTCATAAAACTAATTTATACGCTAATATCTAAATTTTTCAACCAATCCAGAACTGCAAGAGTTGCCTTGCTCAGCTCGTGGAAGCCACCAGGCAAACACTTTCTGCGGCAGTCGTTTACTATGTATGTCATAGTTTGTTCCACATTTCCGCAATTGCAGAGGTTAGTACCTGCTAGGTTCCATTTATACTGCGAGATCAAAAATTATATTGATAAGGGATAGCCATGAAATGTAAAACGTCAGTTTCAATTTATATCATTCTTTTGAGATAATTCTGATTAAATTATCAGGATATCAACTACTAATCATAGGATATCATACTAACATTTGACTGTCAAAATTTGTAAATATATGTTTATCTAAAATGATTTACATGTTTGAATAACATTTTATTAAAAATTAATAAACAAATTACAATTTTCAATAGGAATCTGGTAGTGTATTCAGATTTTTGAATACTGCTATAGTAGTTGAACTACAATGGTCAAGTTTCATTTTTATTATGGGGGTCGTAGTTGGCTATGTCACCATCCAAAACAATTTTTCTTTCCCTTTTCAAAAATGTATAATTTGTTATACCTGATACCAAAACTAATTTCAAAAATTAAAAATTAAATTATTAAATTATTAAAATAAAAATTAAAAAAAAAACAACATATTGTATTTTATTAGCAGATTAGAGCGCTTGTGAAATTTGACAATAGGAAACCTTGGAAACAAAACAATCTAAGATACAACTGTCATTGTTAGTGTTTATTTAAAGTTGACATTTAGTTTATGTTCTGTGAAATTTACAAATCGAATAACAAAATAAATACCTGGCATAATAAAATATTAAAGTACCATTTAAATACTAAATTTAGTGATTATTATTAAATAATTTTGCTATCATGGAGCCGTTTAGTAATAGTGACAAATTTTATATGTTGTCCTGTTACATTCTGTCACAAAGATTCGACGAGAGCTGCCGAAATGTACATAAACCAGTACCCAGAACGCAGACAACCCCATCTTTCTACTTACAGAAATTTAGCGGTAAATTTAATACATCATGGATCATTTACTAAGCCATATACAAAACCGCAGCGCATAAGTAATGAAACTAAAACTAATGTTTTACAAGCAGTTGTTGAAAATCCAAACACATCAGTTCGGGAAATTCAATATAACACCGGCGTTCCCAAATTTACTGCTCATAAGATTTTGGCCTTCTACAAATATCATCCATATAAATACAATGTATGTCAATCTTTAAGACCAGGGGATAATGAAAGAAGAAGAGAATTTTGTTAATGGTACACTAGGCAATGCGATGATAATGATAGTTTTTCTTCTCAACTGTTATGGTCCGATGAAGCTAGATTCACAAACAATGGTTTATTCAATAGACCAAATTTACGATTTTGATCTAAAGAAAACCCTAATGTAATCAAACCTGCTCGACATCAAGTGCGTTTTGGATTTAATGTCTGGTGTGGCATACTAGGATCACGATTAATTGGTCCTATAATTTTTAATGAAACACTAACGTCCGACGTTTATTTCCATTTACTGCAAATTAATATTGAATACTTGCTGGGTGAATTACCTTTACAAGAGGCTCATAATTGTTGGTTTCATCAGGACGGTGCTCCAGCACATAATTCCAGAATTGTAACCAATTTCCTCAGTCAGCGGTTTGATAACAGGTGGATCGGAACTCGTGGACCAGTTGCATGGTCACCAAGATCTCCTGATCTAACACCGCTATATTTCTATTTGTGGGGTTATATTAAAGACAAAATGTATGCACGCAGCTACAATAACGTAAATGAACTTCGTTTAAGTGTGGTTCACGCTGGCAATGTCGACCTATTCCAAGCCGTATTTTACATAAAGTTGTTAAATCTGCTATTCGTAGATCCTATTTATGTTTGGAAAATGATGGTCAACTGTTTGAACATTTTTTATAATTTCTTATTATAATTTTGTTTTAAATCATAGCTAAGTACTTTTTTGAGCTGCCTATGTTCTTAATTTAATAAAAAATGTTGCAAAATAAAGTTTTCTTCCTTTGTTTGTTTGCAAAACCTTCTATTGTCAAATGCCACAACCGCTCTAACCTGGCTAATGTAATAATATGTTGTTTTCTTTAATCTTTGAAATTAGTTTTGGTATCAGGTATAACAAAGTATACATTTTTGAAAAGGTAAAGAAAAATTGTTTTCGATGGTGTCATAGTCAACTATGACTCCCATAAGAAAAATTAAACTTGACCATTGTAGCTCAACTACTATAGTAGTATTTAAAAATCTAAATATACCACCAGATTCCTATTAAAAAAGTGCCTTAAGGAAGTGCAAACTAAATTTGTCTTACTTTCAAAATAAATGAGTTATTAAATAAAATCGAAAAACCAAAAGGTCACTTTTTTCGCAATAGCGCCCGAGGTACGTTAAATATTCAAAGCTAATGTATATGGTTTGGTACAACTTTACTTCTGGAGTATTTGATCCCATTTAACCAAATCTCTATCTCTCATAATAAGCGAGATCGCCATGTTGAGAATGAATCTGTGGACACACTGTATAATTTCCTTCTTTGATAATAAAATTATTATTACTATTGTTATTGAAACAAAGAAAAATAAATTCCTCCTGTTATTTTTGGTAAATGACTATTAATATCAAAATAGATTACTGCAAGTATTCCATGTGCTTATTAAAAAATGAAACTGTTGCGTGAAAGTAATAATTCACCGTTAGTTAGATTGTGTTTCCAACAGTGCATATAATGCTGTAGCTTCCCTTACCCAAGTTATTATCGTTTTTGTTTTTACTTCCACTGATTAAATTTGGGTGATTCCTTCCATTCAAAGTTAGCATATTCTTCGAAATTTGCGAAAACTACCGGATTTAACAATTCCTGTAATTTAAAAAAAAATTTTGGACATCTGTAAATAGCATCTCTTTTTTTGTATTGGTGAATAATTCTTAATAGTTGTGAATAATATTTAAGCTTTTATTGTGTTTTCAATTTTTGTAAAAGTATTTTGAAATGTATTTATGTAGATATACGTGTTAACACAGAAACATATCCTTATTTGTACATGCATAAATAAAATAATGTTTATTTAACTTTAGAAGAGTGGATAAAATCAGACGGAAGCCTCTCAGATTTCATATATGATGGTAACTTGAACGAAAGGAGTCTAGATAACATTGGTGGTGGAAATTTAAATGGAAGGAGCTTAGATAATATTGGTGGTGGAAATCTAAATGGCAGAAGTTTGGATAGTTTAGGTGGCGGAAATCTAAATGGCAGAGGTCTGGATAGTATAGGAGGCGGGCACCTAAATGGAAGAAGTGTAGATAGCATTGATGGCGATTATTTACCCGTAAGAAGTTTAAATAGCTTAGGCGGTGGAAATCTATATGGAAGAAATTTAGGCAGTATAGGTGGTGGACACATAAATAGAAGAACTCAAGATAGTATTGGTGGCGGTCACCTAATCGGAAGAAGTTTAGATAGCTTAGGCGGCGGAAATCTAAATGGAAGAAATGTAGATAGTATCGGAGGTGGACACTTAAATGGAAGAGGTCTAGATAGTATTGGTGGTGGTAATCTAAATGGAAGAAGTTTAGATAGCTTGGGTGGCGGAAATCTGAATGGGAGGGATCTGGATAGTATAGGAGGCGGACACTTAAATGGAAGAAGTTTAGATAGCTTAGGCGGCGGAAATCTAAATGGAAGAAATCTAGATAGTATCGGAGGTGGACACTTAAATGGAAGAGGTCTAGATAGTATTGGTGGTGGTAATCTAAATGGAAGAAGTTTAGATAGCTTGGGTGGCGGAAATCTGAATGGGAGGGATCTGGATAGTATAGGAGGCGGACACTTAAATGGAAGAAGTTTAGATAGCTTAGGCGGCGGAAATCTAAATGGAAGAAATCTAGATAGTATCGGAGGTGGACACTTAAATGGAAGAGGTCTAGATAGTATTGGTGGTGGTAATCTAAATGGAAGAAGTTTAGATAGCTTGGGTGGCGGAAATCTGAATTGGAGAGATCTGGATAGTATAGGAGGCGGACACTTAAATGGAAGAAGTTTAGATAGCTTAGGCGGCGGAAATCTAAATGGAAGAAATCTAGATAGTATCGGAGGTGGACACTTAAATGGAAGAGGTCTAGATAGTATTGGTGGTGGTAATCTAAATGGAAGAAGTTTAGATAGCTTGGGTGGCGGAAATCTGAATGGGAGAGATCTGGATAGTATAGGAGGCGGACACTTAAATGGAAGAAGTTTAGATAGCTTAGGCGGCGGAAATCTAAATGGAAGAAATCTAGATAGTATCGGAGGTGGACACTTAAATGGAAGAAGTTTCGATAGTATTGGTGGTGGTAATCTAAATGGAAGAAGTTTAGATAGCTTAGGTGGTGGAAATCTAAATGGAAGAAGTTTGGACAGTATTGGCGGAGGCAACTTAAGCGGTCGCGATCTACACACTTTTCTACAGCAATTATTTCAAAAGCAACATGAATAATTTATTGTGCACAGTAGCATTATATGAATTATAAGATTAGGAACTACATCTATAAATATTTTTTTTGTAAAATTGTGTGCATGTGAAAAAATACAGAATATAAAGTAGATATATTTTTTTATTTCAATTCTAGTGTTTGGCAATCAATACATGTGTTATTGTTTCTCTTAATTTCAGAATACAAGAACAGACAAAACCTAGATCATTTTTGGTTAAGTACTCCGCTAAAAAAGACTTCGAATCAACTGTATAGGTAATAACGCATGCCTACCGAAAAATAGTATTTTGTTTTGATATTCATTAATCATTGTTATTCGTCCTAAACAGTGACCATTTATCGAAACTATATGGACCCAGAACAGCTTTGGATTCGATTACAGGTCTTGGTTTCGGGCGAAATAGAAAAAATGAAGAAAGAGAACAAGCGAGGTGCATATATATACCGGGTTTATATTTTCAAACCGGGCCATAGGAATATAACATTGTATGGGGTTGCCGACGAGGCCGCTTGCGGCCGAAGCAGGACAATCTCGAATACGTCAAAGGTTCTCGCGGACAAGATATACCCAACATTTTTTGGGCAACCGTGTAAATCGTTCAATCTATATTATTTAAATTGAGGCACAATTTAAGACTTTCAGTGCTAAATTCAAAACTTTAAATCCTAAATACTGTCCTGAAAAAATTAATGTTTGAGCTGGAATTTTATGCGATAAAATTATTGGTCCACACTTATTTGGAACTTTTAATAAACGAAATAGGTTCTGCATTTGATGCGGCTGCGAGGGTTGATCGGAAGATTGGATCCAATACGATGGCTGTCCCGTCGGACCCATTCGGAAATTTTGAGTAAACTTTTAAGGTAAAAAAATTAGGGTAAACTATGTGTTTTACTGGAATATAAATATCAGGATAGCTTCTAGGAGGCAAAAGTACGTAGGAATACCAAATTACAATGAAATCGGACAATTAAAAATTCACAATTTTTCAAAGGGTACCCCTTCGGAAATTTTCGGTAAACTTTTAGGGTAAAAAAATTAGGGTAAACTATGTGTTTTACTGGAATATAAATATCAGAATAATTTTTAGGAGGCAAAAGTACGTAATAGGCAATAGGCAGTTGGAAGATGTTGTCAACTCGTTTTACAACAAATTGGGATATCGTTTATGTCAACAAAGAGGACTTCTGGAATATCTTTTGTAATTTAATTGTTTTTTGTTCATAAAATATATTTAGTTTATTTTTGAGTATGTTCTGATTGTAAAAATAACAATAAAAACATTAACCGTATTATGGCTATTTACGATTCTTAATAAACTTGTGCATTACAAATGAACAGTCGGCGCCCTAGTAATCGGGTCACTGAAGTTGTGTTGTAATTATAGCTTTTAGTAAGCATTGATAAACCTTGAATTTTGTGTGACACAGCTATATACTTGACATAGGTAATACACAAAGATCATAAAAAATATGGCTGCGTCTAGATTTGATGATTATTTTTATTGTAGAAGTGATGAGAAAAAACAAACTCGACAAATGATAAATATTTTTACGCGAGGACAAACATGTTCATTATATAACACAAACAAGAACTAAGTTATTAATAGATAAATTTAAAAAGCATTAAAATCTTGTTATTGATTCATTTTTAGCAATCACTGCTTCTAATCGCTGTGGCATAAAGTATATTACATTTGCTACAATATTTGGATCTAGATTTTCCGAATGATATAAAATGTTATCACGAAATTCATCAAAATTCCTTGGATGAAAATTATTTTTATTCATTATTTTCACCAATAACCGCCAAATACTTTCAATAGGGTTTGGATCTGGCCACCTGGAGGGCCATCTTGAAACACTAATATCATTATTTGATAACCAAGTCCGGACCACATTGTCAGCATGAATTGAAGAGTTATCGTGTTGAAAAGTGAAGTGTCGATATAATTGTTGTACCGATTCCGAATTACATTCTCCAAAATGTCAATGTAAACTGTTTCAGTTAATCGCTCTCCAATACCACAACAAATTCCAGGACCCATGGAACTGATCCACGCCCACATATTGAAAACCGCTTCTGCGTATTTCACGCACGTATTTCTCATCATAACGATTGTCCACTGCATCTCTATTAATAAATTCGTTTGCAAATTCCAACCTCTGTTGCTTACTTTGCTTTCTTAAGAACGATTTATTTGCAGCTGAATAATTTCTTAATTCACTAGCTTTCAATCTTTTTTGTGTAGTTCTAACGCTACTAGGAAAATTCACTGCCTCCACTGCACTGCTGGCGAACTCGAATGGATTGTTCTTGTAAAATTTACAAGCGTTTCATCCTGCTCCGGCGTAGATATTTTTCTACGGCCTGTTCCTAATTGTCTACTTAATGTATGCTGCTGTCTCCATTTTTGTTATATTCCATGTACAGTACTTTTACCTACGCTAAACTCAATGGCTAATTGTCGTGTAGACCGTCCATCTTGAAGTCTCGGAAGTATTCTTGCCCTCGTTATTTCATTAGCGTGATGCGCCATGATAAATTCTCAGAAACACTGACAGCATACACTCAATACTGACAATATAATACACTGTTGGATAAAGTAACGAGGACACCCTGTATAATCTGAAGAAGTGGTTCTAACGCAACAAAATTTGGTATGGATGTAGTATTAACGTAGCATAACTTACTCTCACCTAGAGAGCGGTGCAGTACTTTTTCTTTGTACCTGTCGTCCGAATGATGAAGCATTTGGTGCATATTCTCGTAAATGGTGTTAGCTACTGTTTCCGCATCAACTGTATTTATAACTGGATGTAACTTGGATGTAGTGCACCAGTTACATTTATTGCATAGCGCCCTATGCACATTTTCGTCGCCTTATCCATAGGAACAGATTTGAAAAATGGCTTCTAATGCGTTCTACTGCTTTCGTGTAGCACTTAGAAACATAATATTTGCGTAAGGTGGATTCGTCAGGAACATTTCGACCTGTATATTTTTGAAGAAATGTTTTGAAGGTGGGATTGTTAAGTTTATTTGATGGAATATTTGCCGCCATTAAAGTTTCACACTTCGTTAAAATTGTCAGATTCCAACGGGTCTAATTTCTGTGTATGTGCTGGCGATGCCAAGTGACATTTTACTTGCGATTTCTTGGAATTTTTTAACTATATTTTACAGACATTCCAATAAATTTCGGAACCACTGGCAATGGACTTACGATCAGTTTGACCCTTAATCCAACTCGCCATTTTTACGATGCCATTCTCGACTTTTTTCCATATCATATCAAGTCAGTAACTTAAACAACGTTCTAGATTATGAAAATTAAAAATGTATGTGTAAGTTGTTGATATTTAACGAAATTAACTAGACACTTACGTCAAAATAATTGGGAGAAGTTGATTCGATGAAACGATATTAAGCAAGATCTACACAAAAATTACGAAGTATGTAATTACAGTTAAAACAATGAAAAAAAGAAACTAACTCACCGTACTTTATTTATCTTACGAAATATGAACTAATAAATAATAACAAATTATAAAAACTCCTCACGCTTCTATCTACGCCTATGAAGAAAGGAATTTAACTGTAATATTGAAGTAATTGCGTCATAATTCAACCACAAAATACAGATGTGCGGCTAACCGAATGGATAGTGCTGTTCAATAACTGCGTGTTGTACTTAGCGATCTTATAGGCTATTTATGTGGTGTATCGTAATTTCGGCCTGATGCGTCCAGTCTTTAGTCGTCGCTCTTTGAAGCATCTACTGGGAATAGCTTATACTTCTTGCCGAATAATTGTGATGAGCTTCTCCGCATTTCATGGTTTACGTTTGAAGATTTTGCCCTTTAGTTAGCCCCAGAGAAAAAAATCAGGGATAAAAATATCAGCAGATCTCGGCGACTAATTTAAATCATTGTTTCGTGAAATGAATCGATTCGTGAATATCTGACGCGAAATTTCTATACGTATCCTTGCAGTATGACAGGTCGTCCAGTCTTGTCGAAAAAAGTAATTTCTTTCTTCGATGTCAAGTTACGGTATAAATTATGTTTCAAGCATTTGTGCATACCGTTCGCACTTGCACTTGAATGCATTTACCTAACCTATCCTTCTATCCTCATCCTATAGTCTTTCTGCCCTTCCCTTTCCTTATTTCTCCTCACTCCAATCTGTCTTGTATTCTTTGTTTTATTTCGCTCCTCTTGGCAGCTTCTTTTTATTCATTTATCTATGCTTGTCTAAGTAATTCTCTCTGTTTTCTCATTTTGGTTCTACATTCGTATATATTTTTACAGTTTTGTCTCTTCTTAACACATGCACCAACTATCTTACCTTTTTTGCCCAATTTTAATCAGATTATTGCCTATTCATTTACCGATTATTTTCCACTTGTTAGATTACTTATTGCGTCATTTCTTCTACGATAAAATCAGACATTTAGCAGTAGCGGGTGTATCCTCTGCTGCTTCAACTCGCCTCCATAGCTCCTCAACGTTACCCGGGGGAGCCGGATAACGTTGAAGTGTCCGACCGATCATATCCCAGACATGTTCGATTGGATTGAGATCCGGAGAACGTGCCGGCCATGGAAGCATCCGTATATAGTTCTCTTCCACAAAGGTCTGGGCGACACGTGCAGTGTGCGGTCGGGCCTTGCCGTGCATGAATAGAAGACGTGGGCGCCGTCGAATGTAGGGAAGCACAACGGGACGTAGCACCTCATCTACGTAGCGGTGAGCCGTCGTCGTATGCCGTATGCGCAGCAGACGTGTACGTCCACCATGTGTAATAGCACCTCATACCATAATGCCCTGCTAGCGGTAGATAGGGCGTGGTTGGATGCACTCCTCGAGGTGACGCTCACCACGTCTCCGATAAACCAAAATTCGCGCGTCACCGGTGCTCAATTCGAATCTTAATTCTTCCGAAAACAAAATGTGCCTCCACTCGACAACCCACTGATGTCTAGTCTCAACCCACTGGCGCCGTGTACGGCGGTGCTCGCGAGTCAGTGGAATCCGCTGCAACCCACAGCGCGCTCGCAGTCCACTTTCTAGCAAACGCCCCCGTAGAGTTCGCGTGGTGAGTACGCCTTCCCTTCCTGCTGGCCAAACGGCTCCAAGTTTCATTGAGGAAGACGTATGCGACGCCAAAGCGCTGTACACAAGAGCGCAATCCTCGCGTGCTGTGCTCGCGCGGGACCGTGCCTCTCGCGCCTGAAGGCGCGCACGTCCTTGCTCTATCCATTCTCGCCATGCCAGCTACACTGCTGATAATGACCGCTCGAGACGGCGCGGGATATCACGGAAGGATAATCCTGTCATGTGCATCCCCACAACCATTCCTCGCTCAAACTCACTCAGATAACGCGAACGGCCTTCCATCACGCACAAAGTACGACTACAACCACCCGCTTCCGCCACACTAACATTAACCGGTTTCTCCTTCCCCGCATCGGTCTCCATGAAGACAACATATTGCAGCTGTCGGAGGCAGCGATAGAAAAATTCAAAACTCGCTACGCAAACTCGTCTAGAGTAAACCTTAGTGCTCCGCTAAATCTACGAATTTATCTTGACACGTTCAGATTATACAGGGTGTGCTCGTCACTTTTTTCCATCAGTGTACTATAATTATACTTAAAACCATAACAGCAGTATACGTCCTGTCTATACTATAGAAAATACACCAAATTATGTTATACTACATGCCCCGATTCTTGGGTGCCGACTGTACCTATCTATATTATTGGCTAATATCTTAACAAATCTATTTTCTTTTTAAATAGAGATACTGATATAATGTCTAATCCCTATGGCCCGCTTTGAAAGTGCACACCTGTATGTTTATCGATTACTTAAATTTTTGTTGATATTGTACTTTGCTTTATATCTTGTTTCTTTTATAGGTATAGTCGGACTCTGAATAGTTTAGTCTTAGGAGGAGGTTTCAAAAGGTCGGGGCCAAAAGAGTAAGTAAAGGTAACACTTATACTTTCTGCAATTTAATTTAAAAACAAATAGACCAGAGACTCATATAACTGCTAAAATTATGAAAATTAAATATTTATAAATGAATTTGCACATCGAATTTTATTATTTATCACATGTATTATAATTTTTTATATGTTTCAAGACAGACTGGAAGGTATATCTGTATTATAAATAATAATAATAATAATAATAATAATAGAAGTAAATATGTAAAACGATGGTCCTCTACGTAGGGACCCTAAAAGTATTGCTATATACAGGGTGTCCAGAAACTCTCCTGACAAACGAAGACCGGAGATTCCTTTGATAATTTTAAGACAATTAAACCCAAATTCACCTAGTCCGAAAATGCTTCCTAAGGGAGCTAGAGTTCTTTGAAGATGGCGCCTTGTATTTATTTTTTTTTTAATTCCCCCAGAACGCTTCTATTTAGAAAAACAAAAACTGGTATGCTTATTTATCCTCCAGAGATGAATCGATTCCATCAATTGCGAATTTCTAGTACCGGTCATAGGGGTCCGTTTTGGGTAGGTCAACGGTTATTTTAAGGCATAACTTTTTTGTCTTTAACTTTTAAGCATTTGTGACACTAGATTATTAAATTTTCAGGTATTCCAGTACTAAAATGTACTCTTACTTTAAGTCGGTAGGATACACCGTTTTCTAGAAAAATCGATTTGTAAATTTTTTTTCTTCATTAAAGTTTAATTTATTATGTACCTACTTATTTTTAGCGACGAAGTTGGCTTGGACTATCAAGGCATGGATGAAAATTAATTTAATAAATTAAAAACAAATTATTTATTACAATGGAACGAAACTAACAAAAAAAGAACAAGTAGCAAAGGTAGATTGTTACAAAAGTTGCTCGATGTGATGACCATTAGTCTGTATGTATAAGTTTACCCTTTTGCTTAGAGAACGCCGAATTCTTGCAAAAATTCCAAAGTTATTTCTAAATTCGTTGCAAGCATCTTGCATCCTTAGCCAGAGTTGTGCGCGATTTTGTATCGGAACGGAATAAACAAATGCTTTTATGTATCCCCATACACAATAATCGCAAGGATTCAAATCCGGCGACCTTGCTGGCCAAGCAACTGGACCGCCTCTTCCAATCCAATGGTCTTCGTAGTTATTATCTAGAAAGTCTCGTACATTCCTGCTAAAGTGGGCCGGACAGCCGTCCTGTAGAAACCATAAGTTTTGCCGACTATTTAAACGCACTTCATCTAACAAATCAGGTAAAATATTTTGCAGGAAATGTAAGTAATCAGCACCATTTAAACGAGCAGGTAATTCCACAGGTCCAAGTAGATAATCGTCAACTACTCCTATCCAGACGTTTATGCTAAACCTATGCTGATGCTTAAATTCTTGAACAACGTGGGGATTGTCACCAACGTACGAATAATAATGTGCATTATGTACATTAAAAATTCCATTTTTTGAGAATGTAGCTTCGTCACCAAACAAAATGTTCCTGAAGAAATCTTCATCTTGATTTTTCTGATTTTGTAACCATCTAGCGAATTCTACGCGAGCAGGAAAATCTCCTTCTAGCAGTGATTGCACCTTTGTAAAATGAAAAGGATATAAATTTTCTTTGTGTAAGATATTTCCTACGGAAGATTTTGAAATTGTGGGGTACATGGCAGATAGTCTTCGAACGCTAATTTCTGGATTTTCCTCAACTTCCATTAAAATAACATCTTCATGTTCTGCTGTTACATCATTATATCTCCCTGTTTCATTATTTTTTGGGACCACTGAACCTGTTTCTCTTAATCGTTGATGAAGAGCTGTAAATGTTGAGTGAGTTGGATGCTGACGATTGGGAAATTTTTCAGCGTATCTACGTTGCGCCGCTCGAGCGTTACACCTCATTTCGCCATAAACTAAATGCATATCGGCATATTCCTCATTAGTAAAAACCATTTTTTTTAAATTGAAATCATTGTGTTTGAATAACACAAAGTAAAAAATGAAAAGATAAACTTCGCGAACTGACAACAATTTGACAATGAAAAACGTAGGTTTTACTTCTGTTGGCAGTTCAGAGCTAACTATTGCAAAAAATAAAAATTGAACTTTAATGAAGAAAAAACGAAAAATTTACAAATCGATTTTTCTAGAAAACGGTGTATCCTACCGACTTAAAGTAAGAGTACCTTTTAGTAGTAGTAATCTAGTGTCACAAATGCTTAAAAGTTAAAGACAAAAAAGTTATGCCTTAAAATAACCGTTGACCTACCCAAAACGGACGCCTATGCCCGGTACTAGAAATTCGCAATTGATGGAATCGATTCATCTCTGGAGGATAAATAAGCATACCAGGTTTTTGTTTTTCTAAATAGAAGCGTTCTGGAGGAATTTAAAAAAAAATAAATACAAGGCGCCATCTTCAAAGAACTCTAGCTCCCTTAGGAAGCATTTTCGGACTAGGTGAATTTGGGTTTAATTGTCTTAAAATTATCTGAGGAAACTCCGGTCTTCGTTTGTCAGGAGAGTTTCTGGACACCCTGTATATAAATATGAAGTATACTCTGTTCTAGAGATGGGCAAAATCGTTCCTTTTGTGGACTCGTTCCTTCTAGTTCCATTCTGCAGATGGAACGAGTCCAGAGGATTCGTTCCTTGGAACGATTATAACAACCTCGATGTTAAATGCCGATCGGAGTTGTAAAGTCCGACAAGTGACATATTCGTTTCGATCTAGCTTTATTGTATCGGAGTGATTGCCTGTTTGTTTTATTTATTTATTTATTTAAGAGCTGCATGAGTATGTATATGTATAATATTTATGTAGGAAAAGAATGTATAAGTACTCATTTTATATTTTATATTTACTTGTACACTGACATGTTTTCATGTGAATCTTACAATAAATACAAAACAATAAATATAAACTTATAGTACTGGTGTACAAAAATTACATTAATACAAGTTATGATTATAATTTAAAAATATTATTTTTTCATAAAGGTATATAAATTTATATAAACATTTTTCCTGTCTTCCCACCATTTAAGAGGATTTTGATTCCTAGTTAATAAGGATTCTTGAACATATCTATCAATTTCACTAATTGCTTCTGCAGTAGGGTTTAATGATGTTTTTATTTCCGAAATCTCATTATCAAAGTTACTCCATATGTTATCGTGTGTTGGATCTACACTTTTTCTATTGCAATAGGCTCACTGCGGTTTGCATTTTTCTTTTCAATTAAAGCGGCTCTTGTACGGCCAATAAAATAAATAAGAAACCTTAGATTCTTATTAACATCGAATGCATATATATATATATATATATATATATATATATATAATTTTATATATATATATATATATATATATATATATATATATATATAAATATTATTAAAACAAGCGATAATTGATGGAGTAGATAAGAGCCAAAAGTTAAAATAAACATAAATAGAGAGACTCATGTATTAATGATTTGTCTACATTATGAAAAAATACATGGACAATATATGCATTTATAATTCTTATAAATTATTATATCTTAGTGAGCAAGTATGTGAAAAGACCGACAAATGCTTGACGACGTGCCATTCTATCGTGATTATAGATCGAATGATCTCGATGGAACGAAATATAAAGGAACGACATACAGTTACAATTTCGGATTCGTTCCAATTCGTTCCACGGATGGATTCGTTCCTTTGGAACAAATCCGTCCGGATCGACACATCACTACTCTGTTCACTGTAAGTTCTGATTTTTTAAATTTCACTTCCCCTCCACATTGTTGCCGGTTAACTGACAATTACATTAATTATAGAATAGGGTATGTCTGATGTCACTTAAGTGATATACAGGTTATGTCTTTGCATTGATCCATGCTGATCGCATAGTAATGAAGTAAAAAGCTATTCACGAAACTTAGAAATTATTCAAATAATTTATAACTATGTAGATACATAATATATCAAATACAAAGGAGATAATTTTGCTACCCATATCTTTCTGAACGCGAAACAACAATTCATAATCAATGGTACATGAAATAAATTTAATAGGGGAGAGAACGCATTACTTTGCTTAAATGGTTTACTGGATATAATTAAATTGAATAAGAAACAGGACATATATTATAGGAGTCAGCAATAAATAATGCATGAACATAATCAAATAAATTAAGTAAAAACGTTTCTATTTATTTGAATATTGAACTAGAGAGTATAAAGAACATATTTTGTAATATTAATGCACTAATTCTATTGCAAACAAATCAAACTCATTATATACACATATTACACAAATACAGTAATGAACTTGCTTTAAGATCTATTGATACAAATTACACATAGCATTATTAGAGCCTGGATCGCAATTTTATTCTTGAGGTCTTTACGATCGATTCTGCCATTCATTTTTATCGATCACAACTTTTCCATCAGCCTTCTATAATGTTTTCAGCCCGGTTCTTTCACATTTCTGGTGTTATATGTTCCAGTGCATCATGCCATAGTCTTGAAACATTCTCTGCCCCTCCCCCATATCTTCCTATATTATCGTTGTAATATTTTTTTGCAATTCCCCATACAATTTCAATTGCGTTGAATGTACAATGATATGAGGGTAATTTAAGTACGTTGTGTCTATACTTTTTAGTCAACGAATCTGTCGCATACACTTTTCTTGGTATATGCCT
Source organism: Melolontha melolontha (assembly GCA_935421215.2). NCBI lineage: Eukaryota > Metazoa > Arthropoda > Insecta > Coleoptera > Scarabaeidae > Melolontha > Melolontha melolontha. The sequence continues at coordinate 114,711,677 of OW285242.1, read as the reverse complement.
TAAGTTAAATAATGAAATAGTGCTAATTATAAAAGTAAAAAAAAAACACTAACTGCTTAACAAGTTGCAGGAGTTGTGATTTCAAAGAGTTGTTATCATATTGTATTTTATTTTCATTTAATTTTCCACATAGAAGTTGAGATACTTTTTCAATAACACCATGGTAGGTGCATTGTCCATGATCAGAGAAGGCTGCTCTAGATTTTTAAGTAGCTGTTCTTAAAACCATAGTAGAAAGTTACTTGAGTTCATTTCCCCATAGTCTAGATCATTTCCTTCCTTTTTTCTTTAAAATCAGCTGTTTATAAACTTTTAGAACTGACCAAAATTAGCTTTTTCATTTGTATCACGAGATTGCTTTTGTTTGTTACAAAAGTAGCAAACATAAAATATTAATATGGATATAAAAGAGACCGCTATTGCAAACACACGCTGCAATGTTTATGTTTATAGAAACGCTAGAAGATAACATTACGGCTCATAGAAGATCCTTTCACACAAAAATGAACTTATTTACTGGGGCCTGGTTTATCCATATCAAAATTGATATTATATTGTTACGTAGGTAGATGCCAAGTTCGAACAACGAAATATTTATTCTTCACAGATTACAATTCAAACAATATAACGTTCGCTTGTCCGTAGTTAAAACTTAACTGCCCCCAATATCGGGCGATGCGTTGTATTTATACGAGTTACCTAATATCGAGAACCCACCACATTGTTCGGGGATAATACCGACGTGTTTCGAGAATCTTCGAGTAATCTAGTTGGTTCGACAGATTTCTAGTCTCGTAACAATGTGCTTGGAACGACGAGGAGCATACCTGTCCTACGTAGTAAACCTGAACAAGAAAGTAGTAGGTACTTAAATATACATATCTTATTAACAATTACAAAAGTTAGAATAAAATAAAAAGTTAAGAAATATTGATTTGAACGGATTTTTACCTACTTTTGTAGTTTTTCGAACAATTTTTAAAGTTCGTTGGCGGGCCGCATAAATATCGACAGTGGCGGGCCGCGGTATGTGCATCGCTGGTGTATAGGGTATCATCACCAATTTGGAGACCCATGCTCTTACATTTGCGTGTCCAACCTTTTAGAGATAGGTTTATATATATTTTAAATAAGGTAGGAGACAGACAACACCCTTGTTTGAGTCCCTTTGTGGTGTTAAAGGATTCAGTCAATGATGTTCTAACTTTGAATGCAGTATAATTTTCTATATAATATTGTTGGATTGCTCTAATTAATGTTGGTCTAATGTCGAACTTTTCCATTGTTTTCCATAACTGGGACACTGAAACACTGTCATAAGCTTTTTCAAGATCAATGAAAGCTATATGTGTTTGTCTCTATTTCGCTGAGTTCGTTTTTCTAACGTTATTTTCAAAGTAATAAGGTTGTCCATGGTAGATATTCCCGACCGAAATTCCGCTTGTTCTTCCGGTTACTGATCTTCAATGTCTTCTTTAATTAGGTTTTTTGAACCTTTTTTATGGATGGTCGATATATAGGAAGTTCTTTATTCAGTCGGTGTTTCTTCGCCATTTAGTCATCTTTCAAATGAAGACTTTAGTATTCTTAGCAGCTTTTCAGGTCTATATTTTGTAAATTCCGGGTGTATCCTTGCAAGTCCAGGGGAATTTCTCAATTTTGTGTCTTTTACGGATTGTTGTACTTGTTTTAATTGAACATCTATATGAGTTAAATTACACAGAAAGCGTTTTTCTTCTTCCAAAAGGTCTAAGTATTACATATTTGTATTTAAATAAATAAATAAATAAATAAATACTTGTACAGTGCGATTGTAAATAATTGAGGTTAGTTTGAATTTAGCGCCAACATTTTTTTTTAAATGTTGGTCACCCTTAGTATCTGCTTAAAATTTGCTGCTATTATTTTTCTTCAGTGGCGTTTCGTATTAGAGGGTTCACTATTAAATAAGAAATTAATTTGTGTTTTAAATATTGCTATTACTACTAAATTCATTCAAAATTAATAATATTCTCACTATAGATAATAATATTAAGTTAGATAGTAACTATTATTAACAATTAATGCATTACATTATTCAAACAGATCAATGTATAGCAAGCGCCAATTAAGTTGGCGCGAGGAGGGGGTGCGCAGAAGCCGTTTTTAAAAACGTCCACCCCCACTACTCAAGTAATTGTCAGAATACATTTGTCATTGACGTTTGACGGAACATAATGTCCTTGCTAGGGGATCATAAAGTGATACACGCTCAGAGGTTAGAATTATCTGCCATTTGATGTAAAACCAAATACAAATCTCCCCACTACTTTTATTCTGCGCGACCTTACCCCTCCTCGCGCCAACTTAATTGGCGTTTGCTATACATCACATTAATAATTAAGGTAAATATAATCAAAAACACAATTTGTAACATAAAATATATTAAGTTAGTTCCAGAGATATAATATATCTATTACATTTATTTGACAAGTAAGTTAGAAAGAAAATATAAATATAAAATTATCTACGAGTCATTTACAGAAAACCATATAATAGCAATTTTCAGTAATCTTGTGAAGTTTGAGAATTGTGGCTTAATAGTATTGTTATATTATAAATGATTAACCTAACTCAGAAAAAACTAAAGCACTACAATAAATGTTCATAATGTCCACCATTAGCATCCAGGCATAAATTAATTCCCTTCTTAACATATGAGAATATGCGGTGGAGTCCTTGTTCATCTATATTGTCAACTTCATTAACAATTGCTGCTTGCAGTTCTTCTATAGAATGAGGTCTATTTTCAAAAACTTTTGTTTTCAAATAACCAAACAGATAAAAATCTAAAGGTGTTAGGTCAGGTGAACGTGATGGCCAACGATCCTTACTAATTAATCAATCATCGAAATACTGTTGTAGAAATTCTAATGTATCATGAGCTACATGAGGTGGAGCTCCATCTTGCTGAAAATATCCTGTTTGCAATTCATCATCGTGTAATTGATTTATAAAAGTTTGCAGTATTTTTGTACGCTGTCAGCATTAATAGTGTCATTAAAAAATATCGGGCCAATGACTCGTCGTCTTGACATGGGTATCCAAACACTTATTTTCAATGGATGCAAGCTGGTTTCTACATAATTATATGGATTTTCAGTTGCCCACGTTCTATAATTTTGGCTATGGATATATCCTGATAAATGAAACCAAGCCTCGTCTGACATAAATGTCACATTTAAAATATCATCATTATTTAAATTTTCATTGAACCATTGACAATATTGCACTCTACGTTCATAGTCAATATTGAACAATTGTTGCATAACAGTCACTCTGTTGGGATACATATGCAAATTTTGTACTAAAAGTTTTCTAGTGGTATTATATGACAGACCTTAAATGAATAAATAAAATTAGTGATGAAAATAACGTTAATTAAATGCATTTACCTGTTTGTGCAGCCAATTTTCGTATAGATTTGTTTGGGCTTGCCACAATCCATTGTCTAACATCATCAACAACATCTTCTGTCAAGACTGTTGGTCGACCACTAGATTTACCCTTACAAATACAATTTTTAGTTTCAAAGCGGCGAATAACCCTATCTTTATGTTGCGCAAATGTTTTATATGAAATAATAAGATTAGGATAATTTTCCCGAAATTGATTCAGGCAAGATTGCAATGAATATGACCATTCACCGTCTTCTCTAAGAGTCCCACTACGGTAATGTGCTTTTAGAATAAAAGCATCCTGCTCGTCCGTAAATGGCATGCTGCTACAATACTTAAAAAATAAAAGCAATCATTTTAATTGTATTGATTAGAGGTTTCTATTAAACTTACCTAAATAACGGAAAATATAGAATAATAGTTCTGATAAGAACAGTTTTTTTATGTAAATGCAAAAGAAATATCGAAAATAAAAGTAGGGAAATAATATGAAAATACGAGAACCAAACAAATATATGAAAGAACGTCACTGCGATTTTGTTAGATGTACCACAGAATAGCCAACGTCAAAATATGAATTACACTAAAAACTACGGCGGTAAATTTGAACTGTCTTCAGACATTTTCAATCGCACTGTATTCGCAGAAGTTATGTATCCTTTTGGATTTACATCAGTTTTACAAATAAATATGTTATTGTTAATTCCTGTTTTTAAGAAAACTTTGAACAAAGTTCATGATTTTCCATGGCAAACTGAACCTGAAAGAACTAGCATCCTTGGGTTGGATTATAATAATCAGGATATAGATTTTATGGACTGACTGCAACCACTCTAGTTTATTTAGGGGTGCACTGCGAGGAGATGAACTAGACTACATCCCAACAGTTGTACAAAATTTGGTTTAAAAATATATATTTTTACTGGGATGAATTATTTTTTGTTACACATTATACATATTGTAAACCATATGATTAAACTCCCAATGTTTAATGAATTTACAGATTTATACACATCTAAGACAATGTATTTTCTCCGTAATTATTTCTTGAGCACAAACTAATAAACGTAATAAAGCACTTCAAATCTAAACGCAATTATCCTTTATTTTACTATAAACACTTTAATAATTATGTGAAGATAGCAAACCTAGTAAATAGTGGATAAATGTAATTGTGCTGCTACCTTTACCTTATTCAATTAAGCTTAAATACTGGAATTGATGGAAATTATCTGCCTAAACGCTTATAATATTCTCTTTGTTAGGTAGGTTAAATTTAGTACTCGAAAAGATAACATTTATTATTTGTTTTGTATACGTATTATTAAAGTTGTGATCCTAAAGTCTCATCTTTTGATATCAGGTAACTGTATAATGAAAGGATAACATAAAATTCAAATGAAAGTTTCTTTAGTTTTACGACATTTGTTCCTTCTGTTATTGTAGAATAATTTGACGATATAGAGTATGTTTTTAAGTTTAGTGTGCTAGATATTAAACTTAAAGAAAACTTTTATTGTTAAAAATCCCATCGTGTCAATAATTTTGAATTTATGGAATAAGACAAAATTTAGTTTAATCTTATTTTTCTTCTGTCTTTCAATAGATGTTACATTTGACAGTTTTTTAAATAAAACAATTTCTAACTTAATTTCTATTTACGATCTGGTTTACAACGGAATTTACTAAAAAGAGAAGGATATTTGAAATGTTTCTGGCCTTACCGACATAAAGTAATTGTAGAAAAAAATTATAAATGTAATTTATTATTTGATCCGAAATTGGTGGAGACTGTGGCTTGTAATCTGAAACAGAAATAAGAAAAACACCCTAACGACAATATATATCAATAAATACTATATACGTATTTCGGCAACTAAGTTGCCGTCTTCAGTAGAATAACCTTAAAAACTGAAAAAATGTTAAACGTAGCATTTTTGGCTAAGGTAAACCTTAGAAGATATGCTCTTCACCAAATCGCCAGTGGGATAACACTAAATTCCTAACATCGAAATAACACTTATATACTACTTAAACCTAGCGTGAAATTTAGGCAACCGTGAAGCGTGAATACATGAAGCGTAAAAATAATGCTATTGTCACAATAAGGCATACAAACTGGACTGAGATATTTACTTAGAAATAGATATTTACCGAAAAGACACCAATGTGAACAAGTTTATAACCGCGGAAGCAAATCACACTTTCCACCAAAAGATGGCATCCTTTAATTTTCTTATCCATCAGTTGTTAAGTTTCCCTCTTACAAAAGATAGATATGAAAAAGAACATGGATTAATCAAAAATATATCGGCCAAACTAGACGTTCAATTTCAACTCGTTACAAGGAAGATATTTCCCACTTTAGATTCAACAGACCTGAAAAATCTAGCGTTGCCCGACATATTTGGGACACAGGTGATTCTGTGCCGGCAAATAACCTTAGGTTGATTAAAACTGTTAATAATTATAGAGAATTAGATAGTTATGAAAGTATTTACATATATATAGAAATAAGAATAAATTAATGAATTCTGACAATGGACCAATCCCTCAGTCCAGTTTGTATGCCTTATTGTGACAATAGCATTATTTTTATGCTTCATGTATTCACGCTTTGTTATTTCGATGTTATTAATTTAGTGTTACCCCACTGGCGATTTGGTGAAGAGCATATCTTCTAAGGTTTACCTTAGTCAAAAACGCTATGTTTAACATTTTTTCAGTTTTTAAGGTTATTCTGCTGAAGATGGCAACTTAGTTGCCGAAATACGTATATAGTATTTATTGATATATATTATGGTTAGGGTGGTTTTCTTATTTCTGTTTTAATTTATTATTTCTCGATGTGAATTTAATATTACGACAACTAAATTACAAATTCCATATCCCCACAAAACTCTTATACCGTTTCAAATTTTTGAATAAGCTTTGATATTATATTTTTTTCGGAATGTTACAAAGGTCAGGCCATTAATCTACTAATAAATAACAACAGAACAGCTGATGCATTAGAATACATGTCTATAAAACTTTTCACGTATTATTACATTACCGAATTGTGAAGGGGATTTTTTGTCGAACTTGAGCAAATAAATGCCTATTTGTTTGTTGAATCAACAACATATAAACATATAATTTCTATTTATTTAGAGGCAAACTGAATACAGGGCCGTAGGTATTTGAAAAATTTGTATTTCTAAATTTCCGCAAAAATTAAAGTAAAGTTTCCATAGAATAAATTTTTTTGTAGATTTGAATTGCTGTCTTACGTATCTATTATACACTCATGAGCAAAAAAGTATTGCATATTTTGAATATGTTAAATAATTTATTACCCTTTCCTTATTTCTTCATTCTTTGTTGAGAAAACATAATATCTACGACTTATTTATTTGATTTTATGGAACAGTAGAAACTAAAGTTGACAAAGAAGTGTTTTTATTAGAAATTAATAAACCTAGACAAGTTTCTTAAATAAGTGCATCAGTCTGTTATTAGCTGGCTCTTTTTTAATGTTGGATTTAATGTCACATATCATCTAATACTGGTGTATTAGATGTGTATCTATATGCTAATTTGTTTTTGGTAAAACAAATTAGCATATCGATGCGAGAGCTCGCATCAAGCTTTGCTACAAAATAATACAAATCTGTATAAAAATAAAATCTGTATCTGTATACATGGACACACAGTACGTATTTACCAGCCTTTGCTTCATCCACCAGACGCATGCGTTTCTGTCCAACGTCTTTGTCAATGGAGGGTATACGAAGACAAACGACTGTAGTACACTTCTGGTCAAGTAGCAAATTTTGTTCTATCAAATGACACCAGATAACCTCGTGACATCTGACGGACAAAACCGACTACGGTTTAGAACACGGCAAACAGTGCAAGCGTTCCAATATTTCCATTTGCTTTAGACCCACTTCAGATAAGAACATAACTTCAGCAGCTATCGTGTCGCTATAATTAGGTGTATGTTCTATTTCAGTGACAGTACTAAGTAGACGTTTATGTGAACACAGTCTGAGTATGTCTGAGTGAGGAACAACCTGAGATTATCTCTAAAGTAACGCAATAAACAAAATGTTACAATATCAACCTTTTTTTTGATAACCGGGGATCTGGTTGTTTATCTTAAATGTGTTTTTTTCATATTGTAATTTATATATGTTGTGCAAGAAATAGTCGTAAATAAACAAAACTTTTCCCGTAGCGTCAAATATTAAATATGTGCAATATTGATTACTCATGAGTGTATATTATTACTGACAAGCGCTCTGGTTCGGCTGTGGTTGCTAATAATAATGAGATTATTTAAAATAAATAATTGTGGTGCTGGTGAAGTATTATCAAAGGTCCAGGACGTGTGTGATAATGCTTAAATATATTACAACTCACCAACTAAATAAAACACAGGACCGTTGAATAAATAATAAAAAATTAACACAAAAATGAATGAAACGAACGTTAAATTGGGCAGTAAATTAAATGTGAATTAATTGTGATTAATATAAAATAATCTCTGTATCGAACAATACAGAGTTACTTTTGAGTTGCGAAGATGGTCTTCCACGTGGTGTGTATCATGTACTTGAACAAGTATGTAGAGTAAGCTAGGCCTGGGATCGAAGAAATTAATTAGTTAAATTAATGTGAATTAGATTAAAAGAATAATATATATTGAACAATACAGATTATCTTCTAGTTGCGGAGATGCAGGGGCACATGTATCATGGCCGGTACCTGAACAGTACGGCGGGTAAGATGTGCATCTTACGAAAGATTAGAGCAGAAGGCCGGAGATTTGTGTCGACAAACACTGGTCTGTAGGAAAAAGGTTTTTATTACCCTATGTTGAGAAAGGGATCGATAAATTAATCAACAGCGCGACCTGAAGAGTTGTGATGTCGATGACACAAATATCATTAAAATATCCCTTGTGAGCCAAGCTTTATAATGATATGCGACACCATATATTAAAGAAGACGTACGTAATTAAATTAAAACAATTTAAGTTTAAAAACGAAATGTATAAAGAGATATCAGCGAACGTTAAATTCCTTGGTGACTGTTCAAGGCAGGTAGAAGGCCAATGGACTATCGGCTAAAGCGAGCACAAAAGAATGGCTTTCTACTTGCAAACGAATATACAGAAAAAATGTCTATGTTTATATTTTAATATTTTGAAAGCGACATATATTTAACGAAATATTATTTAAAAATAAATTAAAATATTCTTATATGGAGAAGTGTAACAATATTAGCGCACATCGGGATATTTCAATTGCACTCTGTATATGAAAAAAAAAACAATTTAAAATAGCATTTATGCAACCTAAGCGTTAATACAGCAATAAAAATATAAGGAAAACAGATCAGGTATTTACCGATATTTTATCTGCTAGAATAGAATTTAAAGGAACTAAATATGTAAATAAAATTCTATTTGAACACGTATGTATTTAATTTTTTTGATAACATTTAAATTCATAAATTTACAACTTCAGCGAGCATATTTAACTCAGCACAGTAGAATTTGAAATACGTATCTATGGTTCGATACTAAACTATTTAAAGGTATATTTTATTCCAAGTGTTATTCAAAATTTTCATGTTCTTATCTCGTGTGAATTTTAAATCTTCTTTGGATCATTTTCCTAACATTTATCAAGTATTCCCCCTACGTATATCCACATTCTCTCAATTTTTAAACGTACAACTATACGTGCTGACTTTATACAAATAACAGTCGAATATAACTTGTGTAATATAAAATATGTGTAAACTGTGTAAAGTGTTGCTTTTACAGGTTTAAATATTTTTATTTATAAATGACGCATACTTTAGCATGAATTATTATTATTGAACACATCAAATAAGTATTTGATGTTGTTATGTAGACGATAGTTGAGTGTTGTTTTACCTTACATTCGAGCGTCAAATTGTTACGTAGACGCTGATTGATTTATATTTTTCTCCACGAGGGAGCGCTTAATTGTTAAGAGATGAAAGCTTGTGGATTTTACCTTACATTCGAGCGTCAAATTGTTACGTAGACGCTGATTGATTTATATTTTTCTCCACGAGGGAGCGCTTAATTGTTAAAAGATGAAAACTTGTGGATTGCGTTAATTTGTTCCAGGCTAACTGTAGCATCCTTACAATAATGAAAATGAAATAATGCACTGATGCGCATAAAGGTCCAGGACGTATATAGAATGCTGAATGAAAGAAAGTTATTAAATAAAGAAAACAGAACAACGTTATCCTTAAAACTTTATTTAATATTTACATCAAAGAAATGAAGAATTAATAGATTAAAATAATTAAATCGAGGATATATGTACAGGTGACGACGAATAAGGGTCTTTTTATTTTCATGGCAATTTTCACCATAAAATAATCAGAATTAATGTCCGCCCCTCGATTTCACATTTTGTATTATATTCCTGTGCTTTACAGTCGCCATTACATATGATCAATTTGATTTGTGTAAGTCCCATCCGGTGAGGTCCATGTTCCTTTGTAAATATCCTGAAGAAATGAGAAACTTCTATCGTGAAGCCAAGAGGGGAAACAAAGACCCAGGCAGATCGTGTATATAAAAGATAAAGAAGATAATTTAATAAGAGAGGAAGAAGAAATAAGAGCAAGGTGGAAAGAATATTTCGCACAAGGGAGAAAAAGAAGAAGAAGAAAGCACATAAGAATTATTAGAAACAGAATGGACGCCCAACACAAACGCCCAATATCGGAACCCACCAGACAAGAGATAAATAAAATAATAGAGCAGCTCAAAAACAATAAATGTCCAGGAAGAAATGGAGTAACAAATGAGAACATAAAGTATACTGGAGAAGATCTAAATAAAAAAATCTACGAGTTAAAATTCCGAAAAAATGGAACCATTCCATAATCATACCCATTCTCAAAAAGGGAAATGTATCTAACCGTAATAATTATAGAAGAATCTCTCTATTGGAAACAGTATACAAAATCCTGGCGATATCAATAAAAAAGAGGTTGAAACTCATTGCTGAAGGTTTTATAGGGCAATATCAAGCCGGATTTAGGAAAGGAAGAGGGACAACTGACCTGATTTTCACAACGAAGGAAGTGTTAACCTCGTGCTTTGAATACGATATCCCAGCAAGACCAATTTTCTTGGACTTCCAAAAAGCCTATGACTCAGTCTTTAGAAAAAAATAATACGCATAATGATCGAATTTACAGTTCCATCGAAGATAGTGCAATTAGTAAAAATTACGCTAGAAAAAACCCTAAGCAGTGTCCATATCGGAGAAGGGACATCAGAAGACTTTGATTTAGCGACTGGACTCAGACAAGGAGATCCCCTATCGACACTGCTGTTTAACCTTGCATTAGAAGAGATTATAAGAGATAGCAACCTTAATAGAGAGGGACACTTAATGAACAAAAGTCATCAGGTCATTTACTATGCAGATGACATGGCGATAATAGCAAGAAAGGAATATGAATTATTAGAAATAACAAAAAGGCTGACAGAAGCGGCGCGTAAGATGGGTTTAGAGATAAATCAGGAAAAAAGTAAAATAATGAGAATTGAAAAGCAACATAATGATGGAATCTGTAAAGCAAGGAAATTTTGATTTTGAGAGAGTGGAAGAATTTAATTACCTGGGGGCACTAATAACATCCAGATGCGAAGAAGAAAAAGAAATCAACATGAGAATAATAAAAGCTAATAAAAGTGCAGTGATGGTAAACCAGCTAATCAGGTCAAAACACCTATCAAGAAAAACTAAATTCAGAATCTATAAAACTATTTTAAGACCCACATTACTATATAGTTGAGACATGGGTGATAAATAAAAATCAGAAAGAAAGGGTAATGAGATGGGAGAGAAGAATTATAAGAAGAGTCCTTGGAGGAAAAAGAACGGAAGAAGGTTATATAAGAATAACGAACGAAGAAGTATATAGCATATATCGAGGACCAAAAATAGACGAAGTAATTATAGCTGGGAGACTGAGACGGCTGGGACATTTAGAAAGGATGACGGATGACAGGATATCAAAACAAATAGCATGGAGAGAGTCGGTCGGTAAGAAAAAAAGAGGAAGACCAAGAAAAATATGGAGAGAAGCAGTGCTAGAAAACCTGAGAGAATAAAATATGGTAAACTGGAAGACAAAAGCGAAAGATCGAGGGATATGGAAAAATATTACACAGCTCTGGCCCTGAATGGTTTGTTAATCTATACTATATATAACGACGAATAAGTATTTTACAACTGAAAATAAATTAATGGCTTTGTAGCTGTAATTAAAATAGTATGCGTATCAGTCGATATAAATTATACTTGCTTTGAACGCATGCGTGGTATGCTTGGATGAGCATTTGTGGTGAAGATGTCTACCATTGAAAGCCAGAGACTGAGAGAGATTGTCTAGAGAAAACCCGCTGTAGGAATGGTCGTTTTTATGATCTATATGACAGTCGGACCCTGTAGTGAAGGTGTCGACATGTTTCCGACCATGCATTTGCACTGGGCATGTGTTTTAACACAAAATAAATTGGTGAGTTTTGTATCCTTTAAAAAAATTTTAAATTTTTAAATTTTTAAATTTAAAATTTAAATTTTAACTTTCTTTACTCTAATCATTATCTTAAGTTTAATTCATTCATATAATGTAAATATAATTCTTGCCTTTCGTTTGTAATTTTTTTGTTTTTTTAGTTCTAAATTTATACTTGAAAAAGACTTAATTATACACAAAAAAGTCGAAACGTCGTTAGATAAATAAATTGAATTTCAATAAAAGTCGCTAAACCAAAAAAAACTTATTATTTTAATATATATATATATATATATATATATATATATATAAGGTTAACTTAATAAGTCGGCGATTAAAGGTCTGGTTCATTACTTCAAAGTATATATTTTTGAAACAACCCTACATGTTTCAGCAATGATGCCTTTGTCAAGGGAATAAAAAATATAAATTTTAAATTTTTAAATTTTAAATTTAAATTTATATTTTTTATTCCCTTGACAAAGGCATCATTGTCGAAACATTTAGGGTTGTTTTAAATATATATACTTTGAAGTAATGAACCAGACCTTTAATCGCCGACTTATTAAGTTTACCTTATCATACCAAGGTCACGAAAATATTATATTTATATATATATATATATATATATATATATATATATATATATATATAGACTAAATTTTTCATGTACCCCTATAAATCCCCATAAAAGTCAAGGGGATTAAGATCGGGTGATCTGGGTGGCCATGCAACAGGACCACCTCGACCAATCCATCTTGGATCATTGACGTTAACCCAATTTCGGACAGCAATTCCGAAATGTGGTGGTGCCCCATCCATGTGAAACATGTCTCGTCGAACATTCAGTAGGCATCCTCTAAAAGACCTGGCAGTTCGTCAATAAAAAATTGAAGGTAATTGTCCGCATTTAACCTCCCAAGAATAACGACAGAACCAATCAACAAGTCATCGATTAGCCCCGCCCAAACGTTAATAGAAAATTCATGTTGAAATTTATATGGGCGTATAGCTTTGGGATTTTCTGATGACCACCTGTGCAGGTTTCTCAGATTTGTAACACCATTTCTCGTGAAAGTAGATTCATCTGTCGAGAGGACAGTTCTGCAGAAATTAAAATGATACCGTGACTTAATATCCAGGTAGAATAAACTAGACGAGCATAGTGGTCTGCCTCAAGCAAACCGTGTCCGCTGCAATAGTGATATAGATATAAGCCCACACGATTTAAAATTCACCAAACTGTCGTTCATGGCACTCCTAGTTGTCTAGCCATTCGACAATCACTGAGAGTTGGATCCCTTGTAACAATAGCTACTGCCTCTTCCTCTAAGTCTGCTGGCAAATTCACTCCTCGATCGAAAAGATAATCACGCAGTCCGCATTCCCGAAATTGTCTGTGTACTTCCAGAAACGTTCTGTAATGAGTAGAGAACGGACGCAATTTCCATAAAACGCAATCGGCAATTGGAATTGTGTATAACGTCGCTCAGTACATCCCAGCGTAATTCAATGAAGTATTTGTTTGACTTACTCGGACACCTGGTCTCGCCGCGATAACAATGGACAAGCCAGCTATTGTATTCCGAGAATATAGTGTTTTTTAAAGTGTTTTCATGAGCGTAGATAGAAGCGGGGTTTTTATAATGTATTTTATTTATTAGTTTATATTTCGTAAGATAAATAAAGTGCTGTGAGTAAGTTTCTTGTTTTCATAGTTTTAACCGTTAATTACATCGTAATTTTTGTGATAGATCCTGTTTAATATCGTTTGATCTATTTCTATTTCTACCAATTATTTCGACGTAAGTGTGCATTGAATTTCGTTCAGTTTCAATAACTTACGCACACATTTTTAGTTTTCATTTATTTAGATCTAGAGCATTGTTTAAGTTACTTTTTCAGACATGATATTGAAGAATGTCGAGAACGGCATTGTAAAACAATGGCGAGTTGTATTGACGGTCATACTGATTGTATGTCCATTGTCAGTGATTCCGAAATTTATTACAAAATCCGTCAAATACCGTCAAAAATTCGTCACTTAGGATCGCAAACACATCTGAACTCTGTAAAACTTTTATGGCGGCTAATATTCCATTAAATAAACAGAGCAATCCCACTTTAAAAATATTTCTGAAAAAATATACTGGTCGAAATGTTCCTGATGAATTAACTTTATGCAAATATTATGTTTCTAGGTGCTATACGAGAACAGTAGAACGCATTAGAAGCCATCTTTTAAATCAATACATATGGATAAGCGCCGACGAAACGGTGGATATGTTAGGACGCTGTGTGGTAAATGTTGTAGCTGGTGTACTACATCCAACTATTCCCTATAACTCATATGTAATAGCAACAAGTGTTATAAATAGAGTTGATGCGGAAACAGTTGCTGAAACCATTAAGGAGAATATGCAAAAAATGCTTCATTCGGACGTCACGTACAAAGAAAAAATACTTTTATTTGTCAGTGATAGTGCTGCATATATGTTAAAAACAGGCAGACTATTGAAGAAAACATATCCTAATATGCTGCATATTACTTGTGTAGCACATGCTCTCCACAGAATCTGTGAATATATCAGAGACACTTTTCCGGAAGTTGATAGACTTGTATCAGCTTTTAAAAAAGTTTTCAGAAAATCAACATTGAGAGTAGCTCTTTTCAGGGAAAAATTTCCATCTCTGTCACTGCCTCCCACTCCAGTAATAACTAGATAGGGAACATGGCTGGAAGCTACTAGTTATTATGCTGAGAATTTCGATAGTCTAAAACATTTCGTAACACTGCTAAAGGAGGATGCTAGAAGTATTGGTGAGTGCAAGGAGCTCACACAAATCCCAAATTTTAAAAATCAGTTGTACTTTCTTCACGAACACTTTTGAAAATTGCCAAAACTAATCACTTATTTTGAAAATCGAAATCTCAAATTAAATGACGGATTAACCACATTAGATGTGGCTGTTAATAATTTGAAAAGTATTCCAAGTGACTTCGGATGTGGCCTTCGGCAAAAGTTTGAAGCAATTCTTAATAGAAATCGGGATTTAATTACATTGCAGCAATTATGTATGGAGACAATTCCACAATATCTAACGGCTAAATATGAAGAAATAAAAGAATATTTCCAGTATGCACCTATAACCAGTTGCGATGTAGAAAGGACGTTTTCTATTTATAAGGATGTACTTAATTCAAAGAGAACAAAATTGACAGAAGAAAACCTTGAGAAACTATTGCTAGTCAATATTAATACTCCTTTACTCAACTTGAACGACAAAATGAACAAATAAAAATGTTCCAATTATAGAAATAAAATTAAAAACTTTAAAAATACAACTTTTCAACAAATACATATGTATTTCGTAATTTTATAGATCACCACCCGTTCGTTTTCCAATTATATAAATAAAATTAAATATTTTAGAAATACAGCCTTTCGCCAGTACTGCACTGGGTGGTAAGCGTGTCCGTTCTCTAGTAATGAGGAATGCGCCTATCGGGAAACCGATGTCGGTATTCAATAACTGCTTGACGTGCACTGCCGTTACAGTAGCCATGCACAAAATGCATGTCCGCATACTCTTGAGAAGAAAATCGGTAAGGCATTTTGAATAAATAAAATCTGTCCACTCACTAATAAGCTGTTGTATGAACTGAAACGTAATGTAATCCTTTATTAAAAAATGCAACGTTAACAGTCATCTGAACATTTGTTTATTGTATGATATTCATGGTTCAGCACTTACGAAATAAGTAAGAACCTTCTTTATCATAAATCAATTTCCAGTACTCTTTTTTGTAGATCTTCAAGAAATTACTGTATGCACTACGACACGTGTTTATTTATTTTAGGATAACATTTTATTGTGCGACGTTAACAATCACAGGCCTGTTATTGAATCGTATAACTTTTTTTAATAAAATCAGTTTGTATTAAGTTTAGAATTACATTTTTTTTCATGATCTGACAATCACATTCATAGATCTGTAACTTTGAAACAAATAAAAATGGATATACAAGTTTTGCGTTTTAGTTACTTGAAATCAAGTCTATTTTACACTTCTAAAATTTGAACATAACGATACGGGACACTTGTATATATGTATACATATATAACGGATGTTCATTTGAAAAGTCAATCTAGTAGCATGTGATTTACTGAGAACATTTTGAAGTATGTCGTAAATTAAAATTTACTACTTAACCTACGAAGTCGTATATTTTGACAGCTTCATACATAAAAATAAATAACAAATGTGATTGACATTATCAAATGTCATTTGGATTTACGTTTACGGAACAACAAACACATACTAATATATATGCGTTTTATTCTATCAAAATTTCAAAGTAACCTAGATTGACTTTTCAAATGAACACACGTTATATATATATATATATATATATATATATATATAAAGATAATTAATTTGTGACCTTTGTATGTTATGGTAAATTCTATTGTTATTTACTATATAACGAGCCATCGAAAAAATTCATAATTGGAGTAGACTGTGAAATTGGGTTGATACTTTAACCACTTCCACATAATGACATTTATTATTTGACATTGAAACTATAAATTTGTGTCAAATTTTTCAAAACTCTTATTAAGAAAATTGTTTGTGTTTAGATGTAAATGGACAACATTTTCAACAACTCCTGTAGCTATATGTAAATTTTGATTATGATTTCGATATTAAATAAATTATTTGTTTTCTTTTTTGTTGTAGTATTATTTCAATGTCATATCCTTTTTTTACAATGAAACCAAATGAAACTGTCAAGCATCAAGTAATGTGTCATTATGTGGAAGTGGTTAAAATACCAACCCAATTTCACAGTCTACTCCAATTATGAATTTTTTCGATGGCTCGTTATATATATATAATATAGTAGATAGCAATCGTTTACAATTATCATAATTATTATCCTGTAAATGGCTTGCTGTTGGATAATAAAGATTATTATTATTATTATAAATTTAATAAATGCATTCATGTACTTGCAAAATACTAAAATTTAAGATAATTTATTTTACAGGAATGAGAAACAAAGTTTGGAATTAGAAGAATCATATCTTAACAAGAGCCAAGACGAAAATAAGCAAGATTTGGAGAGTTTCAGATCACCAGCGCTTTATCTCTACAAGAATATTTCACCCTTTTCTTATCAATAAAAACTGCACGTTTAACGTTACCATTTGAAAATTTTAACTGTAAAATTTTAATTCTTGTTGATTGCTCTCTAGATTCAGATATTTTTGTTTGATTAATAAAATGTATTTTAAGTATATTATTATTTAAGAAATCCAAGAATGGAGTGGCTGGAATAATGTTTTTTCTATTGTATACATACATACATATATAATTAAGGGTTTTACAATTTTTGAATGTATTTTTCGGTGTAGATAGACATAAAATCTAATATAATAAATGTTTTATTGTTCTTTGGTTGTTTCATCTTTATTGTGTTCGAATATTTTATTTGTTTTTGCAATAAAACGTATTTACCTTTGTAGTTTTCACATATTTTGTGTATCGCTTTAAGGAAAAGTCACGAACACGCATACATGTCGAGAACGTTTGGCGATAGGGTGATTTTTCAATGAAATACTTATTATAGAGTAAAAAATATACCGTAAAATTGGGTTACTTTGATCAATTTTTATTTTAAAAACTCTGTATCTTTTGTATAAATTGGCAGAAAAATACGTAAAAAGAAACAAAATGTCGGTTTTTTGTCTTCTACCAGAAACTTAACTTAAAAAATTATCAATTTATTTAGTTTTTGAGAAAAAAAAATTAAACCACTTGATCAAATTTATACACTGATCGGGGTTACTTTGATCACCATGCTTATTTCCATGTCATTTGAAAGTAAACCCAAAATGAACATAAAATTTAAAAACAAATTGAAATCTGTCCGCAGGTTTTTTTAATAAAGCTGTTTAAAACACTTGGGGTGACTTTGATATAGACAAAAATAATGTTTTAGTTATAATTTTATTTGAAATTAACATTTTAAAACACAGAAAATCAAATTCTTAAGCTCTAAACCTTATTAACATTGATCTCGTGTGGAAACACGACCAATTCAGTCCCTTCTTGAAAGGTAGGCATAGGCAGGTATGCAACAATAGCAGACTGTTCAATTTCAGAAATGTCGTCTTTAATTAATCTGAATGTTTTTTTGTTTTGGCACGATTTTAAGCCGGTAACTACCAGCGGAGTGGTTTCGTTAATGTAACATACGATATGTTTTTTTTTCCTCGCTGAGAAGTAAATGTTGCCAATACATAACGACCCTCGGTCAATATATTATCTTCTTCCTCTTCATGCTCTCTCTCGTTTTCCTCTTCTTCGAATGTTTCCTCTACAGTCTCATTGTCATCAGATATGTTTTCTTCAAGTGGTGTGTCAATCGTCTGATTAGTTTTCTTTGTCTTCCGCTTTTTTTCTACACTTGGCGAGGGGTCATCTATTAAATCCGCTATCGAAATACTCTTTCCAGCAGCAACATTTAGTCTTTTCTTTCTTTTTACAGTATGGGATGATTCTCCAAATCTTTGAGTTCTTAATAGTTCAGTCAGAACGCTCTCAGTTTCAGCCTCAACGTTACTATCATCAGATGGTAAGCGCTTGTACACCTGATCAGGGTTAAAAGGCAATATTCCTGTTGCATTAAATGCACTTATAAGATTTCGCTTGATGGCACCGTTTTCATTATCCAACGGGGGTACCACAATTTTTTTCGGTTTAATTTCGTCCATTCTTAGAAATGTCTTGTTGAGGAGATTCGGAAATGCGTCTTTTGGAACAGCCTTAAGTTCCCAAGTTTCCATTTCGTTAATGTACTTCGCCATGCCTCTTTCATCGGACGAAAAAATGCTACGTCCAAAGGCTGAAGCAGATGGGTGGAGTGTGGTACCAAACAAACAAAATTGATATCGTTTTCTTCACATAATCGTAACACATCTTCACCGATATGAGACGCCAAATTGTCTCCAAATAACACTTTACGACCGTTTAGTCTTTTCGCGTGTGGCAAAAAAACATGTCATAAACCAATCCCGGAATGTTACGCTGTCAATCCAGCCACTTGCAGTTCGGTTATATATAGTTCCACGTGAGCAACATGGTTCATTGCAACACGGTGAGCCACACGGTCCTCTCTTCTTCCAAGTGTCATATAGATGTGTGCTCTTGTATATCACATAAGGTGGTAAAAGAACACCATTTGCAGACCCACAAACCATGATAGACGTGCAGCTCTTGGAAAAGTTTATTATTTTTTCCGAATACTCGACTCCTCGTCGATATATATAGCGTTTTTTGTCCGGGTTGTCGCTTAAATTTGACTCGTCGTAGTTAAAAATATTACTACTAGGCACATTTTTAACAACAGTTTCGAAATGTTTAAAATATTCTTCTATAGTTTTTTTTGAAACTCCAGCTCGAGCCCTTTTTATATTTGCTGCAACACGCTGACTGTAAGAATCCTGATGATGTCGTAAAACCGAGTAGGCCCAGTCAATACCGGGCACATTATTGGAAAATTTGGCAACAATTCGCCCAGTTCGGCCTAAACAAGCTTTAGCGAACATACGCAAGTCAAAGAGACTAAGAAGAAACCCCCATTCCGCACACTTTGCTGCTGATTTAAGTATAGCCTTTTCTTGAGCGTCAGTGAACACAGTTTGAGCCTCAGGTTTATTTATGTGTTGTCCTTTATACCAATTGTAAAGACTTCCATAGGGGATTTTAAATTCTTTTGCAGCGATACGAATCGTCAAACGTCCGTCTAATATAGATTGCAGCGCATTTTCAATCACTGCATCTGAATAATTTTTGTACTGTCGACTTTCAAGCGGCTTTCTATAAGTCCTTGGCATTATTCTGTACTAAGAACAACCCAGTTAATACTATGCAGAAAAACTATTTTACGAAAATATATCGTAAACCGTAGTTACTTCAACATGTGGAGTTACTTTGATCATGTGATTAAAGTAACCCCGTGCACCTGATCAAAGATACCCCAATACACATTCAAGTTTAAAACATGGCGACTCTATTAAAACATGTCAACATAAACAGTATTCAGAGGAAACCGTAATTATCAATGACCAAGACGGTAAAAATAAAATTATTGTAATTTTGTAAGTACATTAAGAGTTCTACACACCTCAAATTCCTATATTATGCAAACTTTCTACAAAAACACAAAACTTATAACGATACACTGTGCCGTTGGTAAACAAAATCCACCATACTATTAAATCGGTATCAGCGTTGCCAATACCTTAAAAAGAAAACATTTGGCGTTTCAGCAATCTCAATATTCGCGCTTTTCAAGAATAAGTAAACTGTTATCAAAGTAACCCCTTAATATCAAAGTAACCCCATTTTACGGTATTCTATTTTTCGACATAATCCCCTTGCAAGTCTATATACTTCGTCGGGCGAGTTTCCAATTTTTTCGAAGCATCTAAAAAGTAATGCAAAATATGCATTTCTCTCGGTTATCACCCCTTCATTTGTCCAAAATCTCTTTCACCCGAGTTATTTTTTCAATTTGAAAATAAAAGAAAATAACTAGAGCCAGATTTAGCGAATATGGCTGATTAGGCAGCAATTCGTAATGCAATTCGACAAATTTGGTTGTAGCAATAGCTAACGAACTACAAAGGCGCTTTATCGTGATGGAACAACAGTTTTTTCTTCAACAAATGTGGTTGGTTTTTCTTAAGTTCTTCACCAAAACGTGTCAGCAAATCTGCATCATATTGACCAGTACCGTTTTTTAATAATAAATAAAGATAAAACCCTTGGAATCCCAAATGGCCATTAAAAAAACGGTTTTTGCTTTCTTAGGAACACATTCTCCGATAGAAATCCATTGTTTCGATAGTATTTTCGTTTCTGGAGTATGATGATACGACCCCTCGCATCATTATACTGATAATTGAGGTAACTAACACAGAGATGGCGCTATAATCTAGGTATGCGCCTCATCTGTCAAATCTATCATATGTTAGGAGATAGCTGTAAAAGTTTGAGCCAAAACCGTTGCGTCCGGTGTCTCTTTCAGTTGTTTAAAGTAAAGGTGTCACGTCGTTTTGTAAATATGGACAAAAGAGAATTTCGTGCTGTGTTTAAACACTTCCATATCGCCGGGAAAAAATCGTAAAGAAATTAAAGAAGCGTTGGATAATGTTCAAGGCGAATCTGCGCCATCATTTAAGACAGTTTGTTTCTGAGTGAATGAAGTTAAACGTGGCCGTAGGAGCACCGAAGATGAACCAAGAGCACGACTTCCGAAAGAGGCTACCACTGACGAAATGATCACCAAAGTTCATGATTTTGTTTTAAATGATCGTTGATTAAAGGCGCGTGAGATAGCAGATAGCAGATAAACTCAACGAATTTTTATTACTTTCGTAAGCAAAACATACAAAATAACTTAAAAATAGTGGGCTAAAGTGTAGTAACCTGAAAACAATGAACTAAACTTTATTATACAGGCTGGCGCAGGGGAACGGGAAATTTTGAAATAACGTCATGTCCACGAATAAATTCATAGAACTAGTAATTTATTAACGAAAGTGCATGTATGCAGCATGCCATTTATGTTTTTACAATCAAAATTTTCAAAAGTGTCTCTTTACTTTTTAAAGATGACATCGGAAAGATGTCCTCCCATTCGGCGTTCACACTCTAACAGCCTGTTATGAAAACTGTGGAATGCGCGGTGTAGCAAATCTTGAGGAATGGCAGTGATTTCTTGTTGAATGTTCTCCTTCAGTTCATGGATTGTTACAGGACGTGTACGGTACACCTTGCCTTTAAGATACCCCCACAGGAAGAAGTCGCACACACTAAGATCAGGGGATCTCGCAGGCCATTCAATCTCACCGTTACGTGAAATAATGCGTCTTCCAAACAATTGACGAACTGCTGCCATCGAATGTCGAGAAGTGTGTGACGTGCTCCGTCCTGCTGGAACCACATGTTTTCGATGTTAAGATTAAGCTCGTACAGTCTCGGTGTAAAGAATGTTTGAAGCATTTCAACATATCGAGCGGATGTTACTGTCGCTGCACTACCATTTTCACTTGTAAAAAAATAAGGGCCGATAACACCATGACATGATACAGCACACCATATTGTTACCTTGTCGCTATGTAGTGGTCGCTGGTGTAACTCACAAGGATTGTCCTGGGCCCAATAACGAAAATTCTGTTTGTTTACAATACCGTTTAGGTGGAAATGTGCTTCGTCTGATATCCATATGTTATCAATGAAATTCGCGTCCTCGTTAATTTTAGCCAATATCTGCCTACTAAACTCCATACGTGACGCTGGGTCTCGTTCATGTAATTGTTGCACAATCTGCAACTTATAGGGATGGAAATGTAATTCGTGCAGTATTCTTCGTCGCTTAATCCCTAGCGTAGATGCATGCTGTCGGACGGAGCGGCGAGGACTTCTCTCGATTGCAGCTCTAACAGCTTCAATGTTCTCTGGGGTACGTACCGTTCGAATGCCACCTGGAGCTTTCTTTTTCAAGGCAGATCCTGTTTCTTCAAAATTACGCACCCACGTTGTAATCGCATGCGCAGATGGGACACGTCCATGACGTCCAAGCTGGTAATGCTGTCGAAATATTCTCTGCGCGGCAGTCGCACTATCACCATTTTTATAAAACGCTCTCACAGCTACTGCACGTTCCGCACCAGTCCAACGATCCATGATTACTAAATGGCAATGCGTTCACAACAATTGTGCGACGTTACGAACAACTGCCGGCTCTACAGTGCTGACAACTGTAACGTTCAAAATTCCCCGTTCCCCTGCGTCACCCTGTACTTCAACATTTTCATTATTGTTACAACATGTACTTGGCCATAATAGTATTAAATCGTAAAATGGTTTGTACTCCTCTGGTACAAATGCAGCACACTTTTTGATGTGTTCCATCTTATGGTGCTTTATTGGAACTTTTTGTAGAGGGTATGCTGGAGTTGTGGGTAAATTTGCAATTACAACCCTTCCAGGTTGCTTTAACTGAAAAGTATGTTTCATGAAACTGTCGATATAATGATAAACTTCCACTCTACCAGGATATTGAGAATCATACAAGAAACTTGAGAAAGTGCTGATATTAAAATGAATTCTATTTTGTCGCGGAATGTCTTTAGACTGAGTTTCTTGTGATGTACAGTCTTTTTTGTACAATTCTAGTCACCAGTTTCTAAAATTGATTATATCTGTTATATCAACTTCTTTCACCGTAAATTTTTTTGAATTACTACCTACTGGTAATAATGAGTTCTGTTATTTGGTGGATCGTATAGATTCTATCATGCTTTCGTAAGTTTCTTTTTATTATGGCGAAGTCCCTATCACAAGGGAGAAACGAATGACCTCTTACGGGAAAATAATGTATAATTTTAGAGAATTGTCTAGTATCAGTTAAAAAAAGAAGCATTCGGATCAGTGTATGATTTTTATTTTGTCCCCAGCAATTGTCAGAAAGCAGTCGAAGTTCCTTTACACTCTCTGGAGTTTCTCTCAAATAATCCAATAGAAACGAACAAATTTCGTCAGCTGTTTTCTTGGCTTGTCCTTCATTATAAATGTACAGTTTCGCTGTATTTTGTTTGACATTATGAATGCAAAAACATGAAACCGTCAACTGATTTTAGTAAAAGACGTCTCCCACGGGAATTTTAGGTAGCTGCATATTTTGCATGAAATCGATACATAATGTCAACACCACTTTATTATCCTTTTCTTCTACCCCACTTTTTAGTTTTGAAGAAAATTTCTTACTTCGACGTTTATGTACTACTAACTCAGCAACTGCTGTTCTTTTAGCTGTATTCTGTATTTCACTTCTTTTGCAGAATAGTGGCTTAATTTGGTGGGAAAAGATTCCACATGACGTCTCATACACAGCTTTACATCCTCTGATAGTGCATTGGCACTTGACGTCTGTCCACGCAGGTCTCTTGGTGTTTGACCTAGTATAGTAAGCTCCTTGACTCTTCGAATGCGTTTTTCAGACACAGCATACAAATTTAAAAACGCCTTTTGACAAATTTGTATTCTAGAAGTACCTTTTAAAGCAAAATATTTACATGAATGGGACTTAGGTTTATAATGTTCTTCCTGACGAGCACGCCGCTGCTTTATGTCGTAAACTTGAATACTGCCTTACAAGAAAATGTCTTGCTCATCTTTTGTTTGGAATGAATAAAATCGATTCAAAATCTGTAATCTCTCTTCTTCTGTAAACTTATCAAAACATTTCTCTTTACAACTGCAATACATAATATGCTGTACTTGTAAGAAATGTAACAAAACCATTGTAATAACCTACCTGCATGCTAAACCCACTACTTTTAATGGAATTTGTTTGTTTCTATAGTTCATGTATGCAGTACCTTCCACGCGTGATTTCTTGATTACATTTCTTTTGTATTTGTAGGATCTGCTTTTCTTTTCTTCGGTTTAGAAGTGACTTCCATATTTTTGGTATTTTATGTAAATTCACACTGTTAGACCCTAATTGTACTAAACTTGTTTAACTATAACCACATAGCACACAATAAATTATTATACTAACCTCACTTATTGACATGCAGCTGCTGACCTATTGGGTCATTACATGCAGAAAGGGCGCATGTCATTGACTTACGCCTGTTATGCATAAAACTTGGTATTACTGATGTCCGATACATACATGCTGTATACCAGACATAAGCCCTTTTTACGTATTACGGTAGATATACGTCGATAAAGTAAATTTTCGTTGAAAACGCAATTCATGACAAAAATGACTTGCGCCCTTTCTGCATAATGCAATTCAATTTATATTTAAGTAGAAATTGTACCTAATCTACTATCAAAATGCGTGTTCTTCAATTAGAAAATTTTTCACTTTACTAATGAAAGTAAGTATTATATTTATCAGTCTCTTGTAAAGAGGAATTTGGGTTTAGGGACATACCAATGAATACCATGAAGACAGAAGGACCTTATATGGCTATTCAAAATCGACTAGTCAAATATGCGCGACTTTAGATGCGTTCTTGTCTTCGATCGCAAAAACTAAACCTCATTAAGCAGATGAAAAATAAAAAAATATTCTAATGTGTTTAATTATATTTGTGTAGTTACAAAGCAATGCATTACAATTACCATAAAAATAAAAATATTTTGTAACTAGTATTTACGGGTTTACAAAAAAAATATTGATTTAAATACTAATATTTGGATTTGTTGTATGTTTGTACGGAGACAAAAATATGTCCATTTCTGCTGTCCAAAAACGGATATTTTTCCAATTCTTCCAGAATCTTATAAAAACTTATTACACAAATCCACATATAAAGCATGTACACTGAAAACAGAAAAGCATTTAATAAATGTATAAAATAATGTTCAAATAAAAACATAGAACAAATAACAGATTCAAAGCTTTTGTGTGCTATCTGTCGTTCGTTATATGAACTTATAAACGTATGAAATTACAATTCAGCATTTTCGTGAAATATTCCGATAGATTCGAGCAGTAGGAAATTTAAAGCGGTGACGGCGCAAAAAGGGTTATACCTTCACCCAGCGGCGGCTCGTGCATCAAAAATGTGGGGGTTGCAAATAGTGAATACTAATACTTTTTACAGTAGGTAAACAAGGTAGGTCACTAAGTATGCTTTATTAAAAGTTATTTTTGCTAAGGTACA
Source organism: Melolontha melolontha (assembly GCA_935421215.2). Classification (NCBI taxonomy): domain Eukaryota; kingdom Metazoa; phylum Arthropoda; class Insecta; order Coleoptera; family Scarabaeidae; genus Melolontha; species Melolontha melolontha. The sequence goes on along the minus strand of OW285242.1, from coordinate 114,685,908 downwards.
TATAAAGAAGAAAAAAGGCTTTTAAAACTCACTGATTCTGATCCTGATTTTAATGAAGCAGAAAATCCATGCGACGATCTTTCGCAGTAGCAAATTTATCTATAACCCTTTGATTAAAATCTGGAACACTTTGGATAAAATCCTTTTCTTGAGAAAGCATCGCCAATGCAGAAAGTCTTTCTTGTGCCATGCTGTTTCTGAAGAAAGTTTTTATTCTCTTCAAAGTAGAAAAACACCGCTCCGCTTCAGCTGATGACATCGGAATTGTAATTAGAATTTTTAAAAGTTTTAATGTTTCACTAAAAGTCCACTTTGTGAAATGATGTCATAAAGAGGAAGCAAACCCGAGATTGATTTAAATTCTTCCGTTTCATAAATTACGCTTAGTTCAGTACGGAATTTCCGTTCATCAAAGTATGGGTAAGACTTAATTGTTTCCTGAAAGACATTTTCAGGAAAATGGAGGCTGTATTGATTAAATTTATCAGAATAAAATAGAGACGTTGCAGTTAAGTGTCCAGTAAAGCTAAACCTATCTTTGGCTTGACAAATAATAATATCACAAACTCCCTTTGCTTCTCGTGTATATTCGTTTCCATCGATCTTACGTCGTTTTGAGGTTGATGAGCCGGGCCCACTGTTACTTGTATCCGAAGTGTTCGTTATATTATTTCTGATTTGAGCTAACTGAGTTTCAAATGATAATATATATTTATTGGCCATAAGGGTATCAATTTCTCTAGTTTGAAATTTTGCATATAATATATCTACTTGAGGCATTATCTTGTAAAATAGATTTAACCAGAAAATAAAACTCTTATTAGTAAGAAGCGTAATATAACCTGAAGCTTGATTGATAGTAGTGATATTTACAGTTTAACTTTCATTCAAAATTCTTCGCATTGTTTCTATAATTTCTTCTCTGTGTTCAAACACAGTGGCGACAATTCTGGAATTAAAATTCCATCTGGTTGGGGCCGAACGAGGCAGCCGCTTTTTAACTGTTTCGTCCAATATTGCAACTCTTTGAAAACTATTTGAAAAAAAGGTACAAATTCCTTGTAAATTTGCAAAGAATATACGGACATTAGTGTTGGCAGAGGCAGCATTCAACATAACTAAATTTAACTGATGAGCGTAGCAGTGCACGTAAGCAGCGCATTTATAAGTTTGTTTAATACGTGCCTGTACCCCATTATGCGATCCGCCCATGACGGCTGCCCCATCATATGTCTGTGCAATCAATTTTCTTTCGTTGTCTTTAATGTGCGTTTCTAGTTCTGCAAGAATGATTGTAGATAACGTTTTCGCGTCATGATCTGACGGCGCTAAAAAATTCCAAAATCGTTCAACAGGCTTACCTTTAGCTATATACCTAAATACCACGGCCATTTGATATTTATTTGATACGTCTGTAGTTTCGTCAACTATTACAGATAAATAATCCGCTTCTTTTATTTCTTTAGAGATTTCTTCTTGACACACACTGAACATTGTTTGTAAAACTTAATTTTGGATAGTTTTAGAAGTATACTTGAAAACAGTAGCTTTTTCTAAATGGTCTTTTAAAGCAACGTCCAATTCAGCACTATTAAACCACGAAAAACACCCGGGTTAGAGGACGAAATTGATTCATCGTGTCCTCTCAGCGCAAGTTCAAAAGCTCTACAAAAACGTACACAATTAATTATAATGTTCAGTACATATCGATTGTACTTAACTTTCTCGTTGTGCAATGCTATATTTCTTCGATATGCACTATCCATCTGAACAGCAATATCCACATTCTCAAAAAGCGATAATTGGACTACATTTTTCATATGCCTTTGTGATATACTGTGTTTTTTAATTCGATCGCTTGAATGATTTAAATCAGTTAAACCCATTTTCGTCCATAATTCTTCACCTTCAAACAGTAAGCAAGGAAAGCAGAATAATGCATTTTTTATACTACAACCGCAAATCCACAAATGTTTATTATAAATATCCTTATTAAATAGTCTATTAAAAGTTCGCGTCTTACTGGAAATCGTTTGTTTCAGATTTAAATTCGGAACAGGTCTGCCCAACCGCTTTATTTCAATTTTTTCGCCATACGTTCTTTTATAGAACGGATCCACTATTAAACTCTTCACTGAATTCATTATTATTTAAAAATAAAGAGCATAAACACTTTTAAACACACAAATACAACTTTTTTATTCGCTTTTATACCGTTGCACCGTAAGCAAGAAATACGTCTAACGTTTTGGTTGCACTGCGGCTGCAACACTATTGTCGTTTATGGAGGTATACCCGAAAGACGTTCGACAAAGTTCGTCAGCCGTATATATACGTTCGTGGATTGCAATGAGTCTGAAAACCAAGTGTGTTATTCTCTCATTTATTTAACGTATTCATATCCAATTAGATATACGTATTATAAGTAATAGTTCATTTATTCTGTGAGGTAGTACAAATTTTTAATTTATAATTTAAAAAATGTAGAATTACGCTTTTTTTCATTAAATTAAATCTATTAGTTTTGGTGGTTGCGCAAACTTGCAAACCATAGCAGAAACCGCCACTTCACTCACCAATGCTGCAGTAGATGTTTAGCGTAACAGTGACTGTCAGATTTGTCAGTTCCTGATTTCTTTCTTTGGGGATATAACGATAGAATGCGATTTTGTTGAAAGGAGAATAAACCTTTGAACATTCAATTTAATTGAGAATTTTATTTTATTAAAAAAATAATGTTCAAAATGAATTTTATTTTGTTTTAAAGAATTTATCTCTCATTTTTATTTTGACAATAAACAAGTTTATTAAGAACATTACAAATTGCCTTTTGGTTTAGACATCACAACAAACAAATCAAAGAAACACGTGTGCATACTTCGTTGGCATTCTCAACAGTGATGGTAACCCTACCGATTTTTCGGTAGATCTACCGAATTTAGGTATAATCTGCCGATCTACCGAAGTGCTATGGAATTCTACCGAAATATTTCAATTCTTAAATGGCTAATCTGCACAACAAATAAATAAATTAGAATAACCAATCTGACGGATGTTAGCTACCTATAAACAAATAGGCAGTTACTTTAGGTGTTACTATTTTTACTAATATTAGTATTTTTACCGAAAAACTGTTTCTCATTTTCCTTGTCTTACTCTAAGAAAGAATATATTTACCTAAAACTGATAATAAAGAAAGAAAAGGAAATAAAAATAGATAGATAGCAATTGATATTCATTAAATTCACTTCAATATAAGGGTATTCATCGATGGTTTTATAGGAAAACCACCAGCCAAAACTATATATATACGTTTAACTTCCTATTCGATGTTATTTATTGAATTCACTTCAAAATAAGGGTATTCACCTAAATACATTTATATAGGGAAATCACCAAGCAAACACTATATATACGTACAACTACCTATTCCCTCATTTTATTTTAGTAGATTGAATGTAGAAATCTAGTCGCGCTTTCTTATTAATTAACTAACAAAAATGAGTGATAGTGATAGTAGCAATGAAGGTAGTAGCTCCGGCGACATTAAAAAAAGGAAATACAACCAAACTTATAAAAAAGAGTGGGAAATGATAGATACTTGAAAAGGCTGGTTAAAAAAAAGTGAAATGGGGTTCCAGTACGCAAAATGCAGTTCATGCGACAAAAATATAAATATAATTCCTGGAAAGGATGCTCTCATGAAGCATAATAATTCAGCAAACAAATCAAACAAAACTAAAAGCGATTTCGAAACAACCCACATTAGAAGCGTTTGCAACTGCTGCTCCTTCTATATTAGAGGAAGAAGTTAAAAAGGGTAATTACTTTATTTAAACATAACTTTAGTCTTTATTTTTTTATGTACATGTTATAGGTGAAATACGTCTATCTGCTTTCATCGCCGAACATAATTTACCACTTACTACTATGAATCACTTGACCAAGGTCGTTGCCGCAGTATGCCATGATTCAAAAATTGCCCAAAGACTAGCCTGTGCAAGAAGGAAAACCACTGCAATAGTTAAAAATGTACTGGGATACGAAAATATGCAAGTATTATGTGATCATCTCCGGACGAACAAATTTTCCGTTATTGTTGATGAGTCGACTCATACGAGCAATATTAAACATCTTTGTATATGCGTAAGAATTAATAACAGTAACACCATTTGTAATGGAAATTTATTAAACAAAATTTAAGTAAATATAGTTAGGAGAGTTGGTATACATATATTACATCTAATATTGAGTCTATTTATCATTTATTGTTAATCCTTACTGCTGTATACATATTTGATTTTTCTCTCTTTACTTAACGAACATATGGCGACCTTTTACTGAAAGTGTTAGTGATTATGATGTGGATAGTGATAATACTGCTGGAGCACGACAGAGAAAGCATATATCAGAAGATGCAAAACAGATAATTTTCAATGTCTATCATACCCTGATGGAAGAAAATAACGAACTATAAACTCAGGAGATTCAACGAACGTCGCAATTAACCAAAGTGCCTTTTGGAACAATATATAAAATAATTAAGAATAACGCAGGGCCTCGAAAGCAAAGAAGTGACAAAGGAGGTTTCGAGAGGGAAGAGAATAATCATTCTTCATGCTGGGTCAGAAAAAGGATAGATCGGACAGCCGCTATTATCTGTAAAAATGTTAAATTCTCAAGTTTAGATTACCATGAAGATATAACCTCATCTTATTTGAAGAATAGTTTTGTGAAACTTTGCTGCCAAATTTACCAGAAGATAGTGTGATAGTGATGGACAACGCTCCGTATCATTCTCGACAGCAAACCAAAGTTCCTACAAAATGTAATAATAAGAAAGATATTAAAACATTTTTAGAAGCAAATGATTTATATTTTGAGGATCATTATACAAAAAAACAATTAATAGAGGTGATGAGGACAGAATATTTAAATTATTATTATGTGGATAACAGAGCCAAAGAAGCAGGACATACAATTTTGCGTTTACCACCATACCATTGCATTTTCAATCCCAGTGAATTGATGTGGGCCCAACAGAAAAATACCATAAGACGAACAAATCGAATACCGAAATTTAGTGAAAGCAGTGTAACACACATAAAAAATGCTATGGAACATATAACTGCTGTAAATTGGAAAAATGCTATTAAACACCTAATAGCAAAAGAGGACGATTATATGCGCGTGTACAAAATATTAGCATCTTTGATTATAAATTTGCAATACGATTCAGATGCAGACACCGATTTGCAAGACGACTCAATCACAGATTTTTATGAAATGCGGTGACACATAAAAATTTTATTGTGTATTACAAATAAATTAGCTTTATATATCTATATGTATCCACTACACATGTTGCCACACGATTTGTAATTTTTTCTTTGTATACAAACCCAATGTACAGATATTTTTTATTATATACTTGAAATTAACAGCGTTTTATTATTATATTATAGGGCCCTAATTTATAGTCAATACGGCCCCTAGATTCATACTTTGCAAATAGGTAAACCGTACCCGTTCAATAAGGAAACCAAGTATAATAATTATCATCACAGAAGGTGGTGCAATAAAAGCATTAGAGCCGTTCAAAGTTATATTCTTATAATTTGAAATAAACTATACTCATACGTTGATTCTCTATGCCTAATGATACTTAACACATACGGTATAGTTTTATTTCACGGGGGCAGTATTCGAAAGAAAAAATAAAACTTTTGTGAAAGGTTATTAACTGCATTTGCTGAATTATTAATAATAATTCCGCATGTCTCTTCTAAAGAAGTATAAACTAATGAAGCAATAAAAAAAAATTGTTGTTATGAAAAATGTAAAACTGTATCTTTCGAGTGCAGTGTAAAGTTTCAGAGATTCAGAACTTAAATTATAAATAGAATTTTATTCAAGCAGTGGAAATGATTTTATTTAATACAAATTTGTTTCCTAGAATCCAAATAGTTTCAAATTTTTAACATTTAATTCTTGTACTTACTGCAAAAAAATCCTCCTATGTTGCTGTATAAAATTAATAAACCCAAACCAATATCTTGTTGTTTACAATTCATCATTAAGATAATATGGCAGAATAAAACAAATGTTATATAAAGAAAATCTAGCAGAATAAAAGAAATTAAATAATTTCTTTTACACTAAAAAAGAAAAAGAAAGTCATTGATTAATTGTATCTTTTGTAATTAATTCCTAATTTACGAGGGCGATTCAAATTTGACCTGCATTTTATTTTTATTTTTTGCTCGGTATAAACTACAAATTATTATTATATATACGAGAGCAGTCTTTTATGTTATCTACCTAGTTAGGTACGAAAGAAACGAATTAGAAATAAAAGTCATTAACACTAACTCACTTATTCCAAGGTTTCTTTAATAACGCTGTGCCTTTGAAAAAAAATTCTTTTGGTAATTCCGCAAGATATGACCCCACAGCGTTTTTCCACGGTATCATCATTCGGTAAACATCAACACTCTCTCAAGCATTCTTTAAGTTTTAGAAAGAGATAATTGTCACAGTGGGGCGATGTCGGGACTGTAGGGTGGATATTGTAATTTCTTAAAGCAGCATTCATTGATTACTCCTTGCACAATTCATGCCTTATGCACCCTGCAGTTGTCGTCCAGAAGCAGAGTTTTCTGAGGTGTTTTTATAGTCCCTTTTGACATATACTCAATCAAAACTATATATATACGTTTAACTTCCTATTCGATGTTATTTATTGAATTCACTTCAAAATAAGGGTATTCACCTAAATACATTTATATAGGGAAATCACCAAGCAAACACTATATATACGTACAACTACCTATTCCCTCATTTTATTTTAGTAGATTGAATGTAGAAATCTAGTCGCGCTTTCTTATTAATTAACTAACAAAAATGAGTGATAGTGATAGTAGCAATGAAGGTAGTAGCTCCGGCGACATTAAAAAAAGGAAATACAACCAAACTTATAAAAAAGAGTGGGAAATGATAGATACTTGAAAAGGCTGGTTAAAAAAAAGTGAAATGGGGTTCCAGTACGCAAAATGCAGTTCATGCGACAAAAATATAAATATAATTCCTGGAAAGGATGCTCTCATGAAGCATAATAATTCAGCAAACAAATCAAACAAAACTAAAAGCGATTTCGAAACAACCCACATTAGAAGCGTTTGCAACTGCTGCTCCTTCTATATTAGAGGAAGAAGTTAAAAAGGGTAATTACTTTATTTAAACATAACTTTAGTCTTTATTTTTTTATGTACATGTTATAGGTGAAATACGTCTATCTGCTTTCATCGCCGAACATAATTTACCACTTACTACTATGAATCACTTGACCAAGGTCGTTGCCGCAGTATGCCATGATTCAAAAATTGCCCAAAGACTAGCCTGTGCAAGAAGGAAAACCACTGCAATAGTTAAAAATGTACTGGGATACGAAAATATGCAAGTATTATGTGATCATCTCCGGACGAACAAATTTTCCGTTATTGTTGATGAGTCGACTCATACGAGCAATATTAAACATCTTTGTATATGCGTAAGAATTAATAACAGTAACACCATTTGTAATGGAAATTTATTAAACAAAATTTAAGTAAATATAGTTAGGAGAGTTGGTATACATATATTACATCTAATATTGAGTCTATTTATCATTTATTGTTAATCCTTACTGCTGTATACATATTTGATTTTTCTCTCTTTACTTAACGAACATATGGCGACCTTTTACTGAAAGTGTTAGTGATTATGATGTGGATAGTGATAATACTGCTGGAGCACGACAGAGAAAGCATATATCAGAAGATGCAAAACAGATAATTTTCAATGTCTATCATACCCTGATGGAAGAAAATAACGAACTATAAACTCAGGAGATTCAACGAACGTCGCAATTAACCAAAGTGCCTTTTGGAACAATATATAAAATAATTAAGAATAACGCAGGGCCTCGAAAGCAAAGAAGTGACAAAGGAGGTTTCGAGAGGGAAGAGAATAATCATTCTTCATGCTGGGTCAGAAAAAGGATAGATCGGACAGCCGCTATTATCTGTAAAAATGTTAAATTCTCAAGTTTAGATTACCATGAAGATATAACCTCATCTTATTTGAAGAATAGTTTTGTGAAACTTTGCTGCCAAATTTACCAGAAGATAGTGTGATAGTGATGGACAACGCTCCGTATCATTCTCGACAGCAAACCAAAGTTCCTACAAAATGTAATAATAAGAAAGATATTAAAACATTTTTAGAAGCAAATGATTTATATTTTGAGGATCATTATACAAAAAAACAATTAATAGAGGTGATGAGGACAGAATATTTAAATTATTATTATGTGGATAACAGAGCCAAAGAAGCAGGACATACAATTTTGCGTTTACCACCATACCATTGCATTTTCAATCCCAGTGAATTGATGTGGGCCCAACAGAAAAATACCATAAGACGAACAAATCGAATACCGAAATTTAGTGAAAGCAGTGTAACACACATAAAAAATGCTATGGAACATATAACTGCTGTAAATTGGAAAAATGCTATTAAACACCTAATAGCAAAAGAGGACGATTATATGCGCGTGTTCAAAATATTAGCATCTTTGATTATAAATTTGCAATACGATTCAGATGCAGACACCGATTTGCAAGACGACTCAATCACAGATTTTTATGAAATGCGGTGACACATAAAAATTTTATTGTGTATTACAAATAAATTAGCTTTATATATCTATATGTATCCACTACACATGTTGCCACACGATTTGTAATTTTTTCTTTGTATACAAACCCAATGTACAGATATTTTTTATTATATACTTGAAATTAACAGCGTTTTATTATTATATTATAGGGCCCTAATTTATAGTCAATACGGCCCCTAGATTCATACTTTGCAAATAGGTAAACCGTACCCGTTCAATAAGGAAACCAAGTATAATAATTATCATCACAGAAGGTGGTGCAATAAAAGCATTAGAGCCGTTCAAAGTTATATTCTTATAATTTGAAATAAACTATACTCATACGTTGATTCTCTATGCCTAATGATACTTAACACATACGGTATAGTTTTATTTCACGGGGGCAGTATTCGAAAGAAAAAATAAAACTTTTGTGAAAGGTTATTAACTGCATTTGCTGAATTATTAATAATAATTCCGCATGTCTCTTCTAAAGAAGTATAAACTAATGAAGCAATAAAAAAAAATTGTTGTTATGAAAAATGTAAAACTGTATCTTTCGAGTGCAGTGTAAAGTTTCAGAGATTCAGAACTTAAATTATAAATAGAATTTTATTCAAGCAGTGGAAATGATTTTATTTAATACAAATTTGTTTCCTAGAATCCAAATAGTTTCAAATTTTTAACATTTAATTCTTGTACTTACTGCAAAAAAATCCTCCTATGTTGCTGTATAAAATTAATAAACCCAAACCAATATCTTGTTGTTTACAATTCATCATTAAGATAATATGGCAGAATAAAACAAATGTTATATAAAGAAAATCTAGCAGAATAAAAGAAATTAAATAATTTCTTTTACACTAAAAAAGAAAAAGAAAGTCATTGATTAATTGTATCTTTTGTAATTAATTCCTAATTTACGAGGGCGATTCAAATTTGACCTACATTTTATTTTTATTTTTTGCTCGGTATAAACTACAAATTATTATTATATATACGAGAGCAGTCTTTTATGTTATCTACCTAGTTAGGTACGAAAGAAACGAATTAGAAATAAAAGTTATTAACGCTAACTCACTTATTCCAAGGTTTCTTTAATAACGCTGTGCCTTTGAAAAAAAAATCTTTTGGTAATTCCGCAAGATATGACCACAGCGTTTTTCCACGGTATCATCATTCGGTAAACATCAACACTCTCTCAAGCATTCTTTAAGTTTTAGAAAGAGATAATTGTCACAGGAGGGCGATGTCGGGACTGTAGGGTGGATGTTGTAATTTCTTAAACCAGCATTCATTGATTACTCCTTGAACAATTCGTGCCTTATGCACCCTGCAGTTGTCGTGCAGAAGCAGAGTTTTCTGAGGTCTTTTTGTAGTCCCTTTTGACATATACTCAATTAAGAGAATCTCCTCCGCGTCCAAACAAACTATGGCCATCACTTTTCCCGCAGAAAATTGCGTTTTTGCCTTCTTGGACAGTGGAGAACCCTTTTGAACCCACTTCATGGATTCTTGTTTCGTGGGAGCGTCCCAGGGACGCTGTGTTCAAATTTCAAATCACTCATTTTTTCTTGTTTAAACGAATGTAAAAGTAACAAATGTTAAGCGATTCGAACCAAACTTTGAGATGACCCTATAAAATGTCACAGAAGCTTAACGTTAGAAAATTGTCACGATAGCATATTGTTTTCATCGCTAGATAGACAACATAAGAAACTCCCCTCGTACATAATTTTTAGATATCTGGTCCGCGGGGAGGTTGAGATACCTACTAGGCGCGTCCTTAGGTGGCGAATAAGGGAACGGTCAGGTCTCTCGATTAGTGGCAATCATAAGCGGGATGATTAGGCTTAAAAACCTTCTAATCCTTAGCGAAAACTGTCACCGCGGACTAGCTCTCCCAAGCTACAGTGTAAGGCAACGTGCTTAGAGCCGAATGGCCACTAGGGTATATGTAGTCTCAAATGTTCCCCTGAGGGCACCAAGCGGCACCTCCTTGTATTTACGCCTTGTGCCCGTAATGACCTCATATAGGTAAAGCCCCTTAAAAATACACTTGTTCAATCGCTCTGGTAGTTTCTGTATTCCCATGGAAAAAAATTCCTTCCGTTGACGACGTAGCCAATTTTACACGGCATCCTTCACTTCCTCATAAGAGGCAAATCATTTGCCTCCCAAAAACTTTGAGTTACCCAATGATATGATAGTCATTCGTGGCCAATTACGAACTAAATGGAGGTGTGATAGTACTTCTAACACCAATTTAATCAATGTATTTTGCGTTTGATGGGTTGTACATAGCCGAACGTTATCGTGTTAAAGAATAACGCCTTTGCTTAAGAAATCGTGTCTTTTTGTTCGTATGGCCAGCTTAATATTTCCAAGAAAGTCAATGTAATAAGCTGAACTAATTGTTTTTCTTTCTTCGAGAAAATTGACGTAGATTAGTCCAATAGTGTTCCAGAATACGTCGCCATCACTTTGCCAACCAATGATTGTGTTTTGAATTTCTTAGGTGAAGGTAAACTTGAGTGATGCCATTCTATGCTAACGCTCTTGCTTTCTGGAATATAATAGTGGACCTAGGTCTGATCGTTATTACTAGGGACCTGACACGAGAACCCGAAATTACGATGGACCATATAAATAATCTATAACATCGCTAAGTACAACACGCAGTTATTGAATAGCACTATATATTCATCTAGTAGCATGTGATTTACTGAGAACATTTTGAAGTATGTCGTAAATTAAAATTTACTACTTAACCTAAGAAGTCGTATATTTTGACAGTTTCATACATACAAATAAATAACAAATAATAGATACAGTAAATAATAAAAATAAATTAAAACACTTGGCTTGTTTCACTATGAGATTTATTTAAATTCTCTAACAATTGTTTCGGCTGTTATGCCATTCTCAAAGAGATCTATAAATCTAACTTAAAGACTATCGCACTTGTTCTTATATGTTGTCTGTTCTTGTGTGTAGTGGGGGTGGTATTATATTGTGTATTACGGTGTCTATAAAGGGTGTATTGGCATATTCTATCTGTGTGTTGGTGATTAATAGATTTTGTTTTTTCGCTATTTTTATTTCTAATATTTCTAGGAGGTCCAATCTCTTGCTTTTTGTGATATTGTGTATTAAGTCGCAGTTATCTATATCGGGGAAGTGGTTGAGTTCTATACAGTGTTCGGCAAAGCCTGTGTTTTTCTCACTATATAAAATTGACTTTTTGTGTTCTTTAACTCTGTTTTTAATGGCTCGTCCACTTTGGCCGATATAGATAGCTTCACAGTCTTTACATTTTAATTTATAAACACCTGATTGGTCCATTTTATCTCTTTTATCTTTGTTGTTGCTAATCATTGTTCCTAAATTTGTTTTATTTACCCAGCTTATTTTGATATCTAATCCTTTTACTATTCTGTTTATTTTATTAGTGAGTTGTGGTATGTATGTAATTTTGTGCCATTTTTGTATATTTTCTGTTATTTTCGGGTATAGGTATTTGTTCTTATTATTTTGTATTTCTTTACGTTTTAACAGTTTATCTACGATTTTAGGGTCATATCCATTATTTCTTGCGATTAATTTAATTGTGTTTATTTCTGTATTAAAATCTGTCTTGCTTAATGGTGTGTTTGTGGCTCTATGTATATAACTATTGAATGTTGACATTTTTATTTTCATCGATTGCTTCGCGTTTGCATGTAATATGTTGTCTGTAAAAGTGGGTTTTCTGTAGATTTCGAATGTAAGCTTATTATTATGTCTGTTTATTGTAATGTCTAGAAAGTTTATTTTCTTGTCTTTTTCTGTTTCTTTTGTAAATTGTATCTTGTGGTTTATAGAATTTATTACTTTTAGGAACTCCGTTAATTGCCTATCTGTACCCTTCCATATGCAAATTACGTCGTCTACATATCTGGCCCAGAAATGGACTTGTTGAATTAATACCGTGTTTTTCTTGAATAGTTCTTCTTCGAATTTATTCATGTATATTTCTGCTAATAGCGGGCTTAACGGATTTCCCATCGGTAATCCTTCTATTTGTGTGTATGTTTCATTGTTGAATTTGAAGTAATTCTGATTTAGACATAAATTTAAAGTTTCTTTAATTTCTCGTTTATCTGTGTCATTAAGGTTATTGTTATTAATGTGTATGTCAATTATCTTTTTTATTTCATTTATTGGTATAGAGGTAAAAAGGCTTTTAATGTCAAATGAGACTAATTTAGCATTGCTAGGTATCTTTATGTTTTTTAAATTGTTCGTTAATTCTATGGTATTTTTTATCGCATATTTAGATTTGAAATTTATTTTTGTCGGTAACTTTTTATTGAAATACTTGCAAAGTTTGTAAGTCGGGGCATTTATGTATGATACTACTGGTCGCATTGGTGTGTTGTCTTTATGAAGTTTTAGTTGTCCATACAGTATCGGACATTACAATAAACAGACATAATAATAAGCTTACATTCGAAATCTACAGAAAACCCACTTTTACAGACAACATATTACATGCAAACGCGAAGCAATCGATGAAAATAAAAATGTCAACATTCAATAGTTATATACATAGAGCCACAAACACACCATTAAGCAAGACAGATTTTAATACAGAAATAAACACAATTAAATTAATCGCAAGAAATAATGGATATGACCCTAAAATCGTAGATAAACTGTTAAAACGTAAAGAAATACAAAATAATAAGAACAAATACCTATACCCGAAAATAACAGAAAATATACAAAAATGGCACAAAATTACATACATACCACAACTCACTAATAAAATAAACAGAATAGTAAAAGGATTAGATATCAAAATAAGCTGGGTAAATAAAACAAATTTAGGAACAATGATTAGCAACAACAAAGATAAAAGAGATAAAATGGACCAATCAGGTGTTTATAAATTAAAATGTAAAGACTGTGAAGCTATCTATATCGGCCAAAGTGGACGAGCCATTAAAAACAGAGTTAAAGAACACAAAAAGTCAATTTTATATAGTGAGAAAAACACAGGCTTTGCCGAACACTGTATAGAACTCAACCACTTCCCCGATATAGATAACTGCGACTTAATACACAATATCACAAAAAGCAAGAGATTGGACCTCCTAGAAATATTAGAAATAAAAATAGCGAAAAAACAAAATCTATTAATCACCAACACACAGATAGAATATGCCAATACACCCTTTATAGACACCGTAATACACAATATAATACCACCCCCACTACACACAAGAACAGACAACATATAAGAACAAGTGCGATAGTCTTTAAGTTAGATTTATAGATCTCTTTGAGAATGGCATAACAGCCGAAACAATTGTTAGAGAATTTAAATAAATCTCATAGTGAAACAAGCCAAGTGTTTTAATTTATTTTTTTATTATTTACTGTATGAAGTTAAAATGTTTCACCAAGAAGTATCTGCAACAACAGCCGAGAATATTAAATAATAGATATTTATTGAAAACTATAACAAATGTTGAAAATGTTGTCCTTCAAGATCAATGCACTTTAAAATCCTCCGTTCAAAATTTCTGATGATATTCTGCAACATTACTGGATTGCTATTAATTTCCATGCATTTCTGTTCGATTCTCTGTAGCATATCATTCAAATTCAATATAGGTGTTCGAAATATGTTATTTTTTAGATAAGGCCACAAAAAGTAGTCACAAGGTGTTAAATCGCATGAACGTGCAGGCCAGGCAAATTCAGTATTTCGACTAATTATACGCTCATCAAAAAATTCTCTTAAATAATCCAAAGATTCTGCAGTACAGTGACAAGGTGCTCCGTCTTGTTGGAAATATGCATTTTGAAGTTCATCATCATGCAACTGATTGACAAATGGTTGTAAAATTTCCGTACAATACCTTTGAGCAGTTAACGTTCCCTTAAAAAATATTGGTCCAATGATTCGCCTTTGGCTTATCGCTGCCCAAACACCAATTTTCTCTGGATATAGCGATTCTTCATTAATTACATGTGGATTTTCACTACTCCAAATTCTTGTGTTTTGTGAATTTAGGTATCCCGTTTTATAAAACAATGCTTCATCAGTAAAGATGACTCTTTGCGAAAGTTCTCCATTATTGTTCATATTTACAAACCAATTACAAAACTGTAGTCTACGTGGGTAATCAATTTCTAACAATTCTTGTACTGCTGTGACACGGTATGGATAAAGTTGCATATCTTTTTTTAATAACTTGTGAGTTGTACCAACAGAAAGCACTCAAATGTCGAACATATGTTTGTGGTTCACTTTCCATTATTTCTTTAACGCGATTGACAACTTGAGGTGTACGTTTCTTAACTGCTCCACTGCCTGATTTCAAAGTTTTAAAGTTCTATCCAAAGTATTCTTAAATTGTATATAATCTATTACAAAATGTGGAAACTCAACTTGAAATTCTACCATGCAATCTTGAACTGAATAAACCCATAAACCATCAATTTGATTACCACTTCGAAAATAAGCCTGGACTAAAAAAATTCTATGTTCTAAAGTGAAAGCCATTTTAAAACTGAGAAGCAATTTATTTAAACCAGAATCGACGCACGATTATTTTATGCACTAACTGATATTTGTGATTGATATTATCAAATGTCATTTGGATTTACGTTCACGGAACAACAAACACATACTAATATATATGCGCCTTATTCTATCAAAATTTCAAAGTAACTTGGATTGACTTTTCAAATGAACACACGTTATTTATTTCAAATAATTCCCTTTATTATTAGCACAACCACCAAACAACGTATTAGTAATACAGTGAATTCATTATTTGGATAAGCTTTTTCAAATATTCCAATCATCTCATGAGTCTCCACAATTATATCACTTAAGTTTGTGCGACGTCCAGCATAAACGTGTTTTAATGCCGAAAACGACTGTTATGTTATATTTGCATATTCGAAATAATCTTGGAAAGAATTTAATGGTTCTTTAGACGCAACTTCACAAATTAGTTTTAATATGTGAAAATCGAAATTTTTGTCTAAAACATTTTCCTATTTTTCTATAACACACTTATTTCTTTCGCCTTCTACAGCTCATGGCTGTACGTGAAAATCATTCATAATTTGAATAGAATCCACAATGACATCGAAACATTTTGTAATTTTTCTATTCCCTCGGGTAGTTCGAAGTAATTGTTGTGTATAGTTTGTAAATCTTCTTTAACCTGAGGATCTTTAAATAATTCCTGGCTTTTCTTGATACCTGCAGCTCCTGTCGGATTGAATTTTAAAACTACCTTCTTTACATGATCAAAATATTGATGATAGTAAAACGCAGCCTTCAATTAAATTCATTTAGCTTCAGTGTTTTATTTATTTTCGTAAAAATAAATTCCCGTATATACATTTCATTGCCTTTATTACGACTCTGGCGAAATATATTTCCCAACTCGTCTGTTTGCATTAAAAGACGTACAAACAGACAACTTTTATCAACACCATCGCGCTAAAACATTCATATATACATGTTAAGTTGATCAATTGTCCATTGTCAGCACCGATGAATCACACCCGATACGGGATAGCGCCGTTTCCGCAGTCAAATAATAAGATGCAGGTTTATATCAGGAGAATGCGAATATTTTGTCGCTTCCATGTTCGAAAAGTATTTGGAAATATGCATAAAAAATCAAAAGTCGTGGAAGCAGATCTACACATATCAGTACAGTAAAACCTATAATTATGGACACCTCCGACAATCGGACACCTCTAAAAAATGGACATTTTTTGTGGTACGAAATTTTACAATGGGTTTTCTTAACAATAGTCACTCCTAATATTGGACCCTCCATAAATCGGACGCGGACACCCATTATTTCACCGAAGCAATAAAACATCTGTAAATATATCTCTTAATTAAGGACAGACAAGACGGGCGGCGCCGAATAAAATTTTGCAATTATGTATGTATGTATGTACTTTTATTGCTGCACACGTGGAAGTATATCTACTCGGGATTTTCCCATAATACATATGTATGTACAAAGTGCACACGTGGAAGTATATCTACTCGGGTTTTTCCCATAATACAAAGGAACGACGGTTTACCACTGGCCTACTCGTCAGGTGATAAGTGGAGTGATATTTTGAATCAGTTTGAACTAGCCTTTGATAGTGTCAACATGGATTCTAGTAAAAGAAAGCGGTTAACAATCCAAGATAAAATTGATATTATTGCGGTTAGTGAACAGCAAAGCTTAAGTGTCCGAAAGCTCGCGGAAAAGTTTGGTGTCGGAGAGTCGCAAATTAGTGATATAGTGAAAAACAAAAGTGAAATAAAAGAACTTTTCGAGAAAAATGGAAACCTAGCTCAAAAAAGGAAGTTTCCAAAAACTAGTGGTTTAGCAATCGACGGAGCAGTGTTCAACTGGTTCTGTAAGGTGCGAAACAAAAATATTCCCATGTCAGGGCCCCTACTCAAAGAAAAGGCGCTGAAAGTAGCACAAAGTTTACAACTCACCGAATTCAGAGCGTCTAATGGTTGGTTGGAGAAATTTTGTCAAAGACATAAAATATCATTTAAAAGTGTGTGTGGTGAATCTGCCTATGTAAACATGCAAAATGTAGACGATTGGAAAGTCAAGTTGCAATCAATATGCAAAGATTACTCTCCGAAAGATATTTTTAATGCTGATGAAACCGGTTTATTTTTCCGCGTCCTTCCGACAAAAACATTTGCGTTAAGAAGTGATAAATGTGCAGGAGGAAAATAATCTGCAAAAGAACGACTAACTATATTGTTGTGTTCAAATATGGAGGGTGATAAGGAAAGGCCGTTAGTCATCGGTAAAAGTAAGAAACCTAGATGTTTTAAAGGAGCTCATGTGGATAAGTTGCCGATAGGATGGATATCTAACAAAAAAGCGTGGATGACTTTGGATATTATGTCAGCTTGGTTAAAGAACTTTGATAACAAGATGACGAAAGAAAAAAGGCATGTAATTTTGTTTCTTGATAATGCCACTTCTCATCCGAAGATTTCATTGGAAAACGTAAAATTGATTTTTCTGCCTCCAAATACTACCTCGCATTGTCAACCTATGGACCAGGGTGTGATTCAAAACTTTAAGGTAATTTACCGGAGCATGCTTGTAAAAAGGCTTTTGGCGTTAATGGATACTGAAAATTCACTAGAAATGGTAGAAAAAAACATTACGGTAGTCACTGCATTAATATGGATATCAGCTGCTTGGAAAAAACTCTCGCCTGTGACCGTAAGAAACTGTTTTAAAAAATGCGGATTCAATCAAAGTGACAGTGATCTAAGTGCAAAGTGCGATATAGAAGATAATATACCATTAGCATTTTTATTTCCCAATTTTAACATCACTAATTTAGATTCAAGCACATACGCATTAATTGATAATGAGTTATTTACTGAAAATCCTAATGTGTCCATTATAGATTGTATCGATGAAATTAATGATATCAGTGATGAAATCGAAAATGAGATTGAAGAGGAATTTGTAACTAGTATATCAAATATTTCAGAAGCCCATCAAAAATTAAAAGATCTTGAGAACTATTTCTTAAGCACTAACAGTTTTAACATTGCTAACAATATTTCTCAAGCTCTTCTTGAATGTGAATCTGAGATATTTAAACATAAAATGAAAAAAGGAAGACAAACAAAATTAATGATTATTTCAAGTAAAATCTAACATAAAATATGTATGTATGTATGTGTATTAAGTATTGTAAATTTTTTTCGACTTTCGTCTTATTATGTGTGATTAAATTGATATGAGAATGAATATTTTTTTTCGTTTTTTTTTCACCTCCACATTTTGGACACCTCCATATATTGGACATTTTAGGTTTCCCCGTCAGTGTCCATTATAAGGAGGTTATACTGTAATATGGTACGACAAAAGTCGTACCACTATCAAATAACACTTCGAAATCTTTGACTGTCACACTAGAAAATAAAATATCATTCTTAGTGTTGTAATTAAAACCGAAAAGTAATTTTTTTAGTAAAACCGAACCACACAGCAATTATGTTAAGTTTCATATTGTTTTGCAGACACCAATTCCATATTAAATTAATGTTATGCTGCAAGAGAATTGGGTCATCTGGTTCATCAATGCGCATATATATCATTAAGTCGTCGACGTAAGCCACTCTAGGACACGTCAATGACTCAAAAAAATCACTAATGAATAACAAGAAGAGAAATGGCCTCAAGTTAGAGTTTTGAGGAACACCAGTATAAGAAACGAATTTGGAGGGTATAATTCCTCCTTGCAGATAGGAAGTCATAAGACAAGGACAATACTCATTCAATCCAAATTTATGGCACTCTTTCATTAATATTTTGTGGTCGATGGTATCATATGCACGAGTGCCAATTGCTGTAGACAATATCCATCTGACCACGATCATTCAGGGTGTCACAAACATCTTGTGAAAAGCATACCCGATTAGTAATCGTCGATCATTCAGTTCAAAGTTCAAAATGGGAGAGATTTTAGATTAAATATCGATGTAAAGGTACATCTACACTTATATATTACGTGGCATAGAGAATACAGCAAAACTTGTTGGTCGTTTCGAGAAATATTAACCTGACAAAGAACTTGTGTAGGAAAATAGATCATTAAAAAATTAAGGCGATTTTTGGAAAACGTTTACTTATTTGGTTTTTACTGCGAAGCATACATAAAAATTGTTCTTGTATATCTAGAAAAGGAAGTATTTTGAAACCAACAGTAGCCTCTATTGTAATGTTAAGTATAGTTACGCTTAGTATATATCTAGAAATTTTTTATCATGCTTTAATTTTCTTTTTCTAAATAATCTTTAAAATTAACAAATATTTTCAAGATGAAACTTCTTCATTAGCAGCCGGACTAATCATAAATAAAATCTACTATTTCAGGAAACCTACTTACCTACCAATGAAAACACTTAAGAGTTAATATGCTTTCTAGAATATTAATCAAGTATTACATTAGTTATTAATTTATTGCTATTACGTTTTAGGCTTTAATTTATTTGGCATTGTACGATATCTACTAATCTGTCAAAAATATACCTGTCGTGTAAATATTGACAAGAATTACCTGCTGTTTTACCTGCCCTTATATTCCATATAGATACTCATGTGACATATAATTATAAAGTAGTTCTTGCGAGTGATTTTTTAAATATGCTAATGTTAATGTCTTAAGACTTTTAAGAATAATGTCTCGTATTAATAATTCGGCGATTAACATGTGGGCAATCCATTCAGTACACAGCAGTTTGTAACAATTTGGCCTCAAACGTCGGGCGAACAACACCTAGTAAGTAAGTCATTTATCACATATCGTCTTGTAACCTTATACGCCCATAGTTTTGTATAGCGACAAAGAAAAAAAGAAGTGAAAGATGCATATGAGTAATGCCTTCATACAAAAAACCGCAGTCCAATGTTCACGCAGTAACGAGAAAATGATTTTTCTTTATTCAAGCCCGGCCCTGTCGCAGCTAATATTAAGAAGGCGATACGGAAATCAACCGCTACAAACAACGCTGCTATTTACATTTAGTATTGACGTGGACTTCGTTGTGGCTAGGTGCGTTTGCAATACCATCCTATACGAATGTCGAGTATTCCTGATATGATTTTAATTTATGACGAAACAGGACAAAATAGTTTTGGGGCAAAAAATATTGTACGCAGAACATTTCCCGAATCGACGTATTCCTTCGACTAAAACAATTATGACAGTCGTGTATCGACTTCAGGATCATTAATTCCAAGGATCACGCAGAGTGCAAAAAGCAAAAGAGGATATTTTAAATATCGTAGAAACGGATCTCGGTATAAGTGCGACGATTCTAGCACGGAAAGTAAATATGTCTCAAACTACGGTGTATTAAATTTTGAAAACTAATTTACTTCACTCGTATTATATCCAAGGCCTGAAAAAGTTAACGGAATTAGATTTTCCCCACCGAGTTATCCTCTGTTAGTGATTTCAACACAGAGAAGTTCATCAGCGAGATCTTGCATGAGTAATTTTCTTTACCGACGAATTGTTTAGTCCTTTGGTGCCTGCAACGGAACTTGACAGTATCACCACAAATTTGAAGAAAAAAAAAATAATATAAATAATTGCATACAAATAATTAAAAACCAGATATTTGAGAATAATAAAACACATCTCATGGACACGCTACATAAAGCAAACGATTAACGATTTTTGTTTTATTATAAAGAGTAATTTTATTTCAAAAGAAATTTAACTGTAAAAGCTATTTATTATTGATATAAAAAACATGACAATAAAAAGACCATAGGTGCGGCTTATGAATTGTGAACTTATTGTTAGATGTTATCGTGCAACAAGTCGAGGAATTTTATAGTTTTTCGCAAGTCCATGAACTTGAATTTCTTCGTAAATATAGAATAAACAACCGACTTTAACTACATTTTGGCCCTAAAAATTTCTAAATTTTTGATGAATTACAAATAAATTTCTTGTTTGATGTTCTGTTAGACATTTATACGTATTTTTCAGATTCGCATAGCTTAGGTTTACGAAAATTACTGTTTACGCTTATTTTATCATTTAAATCAAGAACTATTAAGGAACAGCTCTTTGGTATATTGTTTGTAGGGAAATAATGAAGTATAATGCAAATATAAACACATGTAAACTCTAGAAGGGAGAACCTTATCGCGATCATTTTCCCCACTAATAATTTCACGAGGAATTTCCTTGTTTTAACTGAGTTGTTCGTTGTTGTCCAACGCTTAATTATCAGCTCTGGTGGTTCAGGTATTTTGGGACATAACCTGTGAAATAGTCGAGTACGTTTCGGGGACTTTAGAAACACTGCCATTTTACTAGCTATTAAATCATTTACTCGTGGATAACATTCACGAATCGTTTGTACCACAAGATTCAAAGCGTGGATTTTGCCCGTTGCATGTAAGAGGTTGGCACTATGTTCTTTGAGAGATCGACCTAAAGGCAGCATGTCACTCACAAACATTAATATTTTCATTGGTGAAATTTCAACTTCGTCCAATGACTTCAAAATCTCATTGGCAGTACACTTTTCAATTCATCTGGAAGCAAGTAACATAGCATGTGACAGTTGATGAGGTTCCATTGTACGTACCATAACATTAACCACTGATTGTTTTTTTCGATCCGTCGTTTCATCCACGCACAACCACAGTTTTTTATCTTTCAATTCCAATTTAAACCTTTTTTTCAATGTCTTTAGGAGCAGAAGATTTCGTAAGGTTGTCCGACTTGGTAATTCGCACTTTGCGTATTTATTCCAAAAGGGGATAAATGCAAGTAGCCTAGTACAGCAAACGGTATATTACATGTAATGAGAGTTAAACATAAATAAAAATAAAATCTATGTTTCTCTGACACATGCCTTTTTTGTTGCCATGGGTTATGCTGTTCACGTGTATTTTGCAATCTCTTCTCCTACGATACATCAGAAATTATTGGACACTGTGCATTTTATTCTACATCCATCGTATTTTAGATTCGGGAAATTATCAATGAATTTACGCACTGTATTACACATTGGACGATTAGACGATCTCACCGATCATGGCATATTTATACACGACACGACTGCAAATTAATTTGCAATTTAAGGTTCCTTTCATTTGCACGGCTAGCTGCCGATATCAAACTCGATAACTCCCGCAATATCTCCGGTTATATATGTGGCATCAATATGCCATCTCTAGTGATAAACACTCTTCTCCAAACTGTTTATGAAGTCTCTGACGAATTGCTTTTATACCTTCGCTGAAAAGAAGTTTAATAATTTTACGTTGTGCAACAGAATTTGACACATTATTCCACGATATCGTTAATACACCTGACAGTACTGACACAATTAAGTCGCAATTGTTTATGACGTCAGTTAACATGCCTACTTCGATGAATACAAAACCATTTTGCAATATCTCTTCAATAATGTTCAGAAAAATATAAAATGCAGGTCAAATTTGAATTGTTCTCGCATTATAATTACCTTTAAAGAGCCATATATAAACAATATACTTGATATTATCATCATAGTAAAGAAAACTATTAGTACAGTTATGCAGTTTTTTGCATCTGTAATTGAAAAGTTAGTTTAGTAGGAAAATAGTAACAGAATATTGCTTCTACAGGCTGATTCATTTTCGGCCCTCATCATGGGGATCTCGCTTATTATTGGAGATAGAGTATAGGTTTAAATTTGGCAAAGTTGTTAAATTTTGTGTTTGTTATAAATCCGTAAAGAAAATAGACCTGTGACAAATGACCTTCTTTATTTAAAAAAAAAACGCGAAAACCCCATTTTCTTCTTTTACCTGTAGCACCGACATTTGGCCTTGTAGAGAAAATATAAAATCACGTCCTTGTGGCCATTTCTAAACCTCTATCCAGTGGTGTACTCTAAATTTTTATACGACGTTTCGTTTCTTTCTGGCCATCACCAACTATCTAATTTCTTATAGGCGCCATATTGGATTTAGACACCTTCAGAAAGAGTTTTTCTTTCTGATTTCAACCATGTACCACATGCTGACTAACGTTTTTGACATTAGGTTTTATTTGAAAGAATAAATTATAAGATTAAATAAGGTAGCCATGGAATTTCAATCTGTCAAACATTTCATTTATTGTTCATTAATAATACAAAAATGTCATACACTAACGAAGAGAAACGAGATATGATAAGTATTTTCAACGAAATTCAACAGTAGCGAGTACAAGATATCTACAATTATATCCAGATCGACAACAGCCTCATCGTACCATTTTTCTAGATCTCGACAGAAATTTGGTCGAGAATGGATCGTTTACTAAGCCGCGTAATGGTCAAGACAACAGAAATTTAAATGAAAATCGACAAGATATTTTACAAATGGTAAATTAAAAGCGTGTTTTCAAATATCATGTTAATCTTGTATTTTTATAGATAAATAATAATCCTTCAATTTCTACACGCGAAGTAGCGTCAGAATTAAATTTGTGCCAGTCCAGAGTTTGGAGAACTTTACATAAAAGTAGGTTTGAACCATACAGGATCCATGTTAGTCACTCTTTACTGCCTGGAGATAATTTGAGAAGAATATTGTAATATTGTAATTGGTTAATGGGAAGGATAGAAAATGACGAAAATTTTTAAAGCAAAATCATCTGGTCAGATGAAACAAAATTTACAAATTCTGGAATGTTCAACAGAAATACGGAGCACTACTGGGCCGACAAAACGGATAGAAGACTACAACATCGTTTTTGAATAAACGTTTGGATGGGTATTTTGGCAAATCGTCTCTTAGGACCAGTTATGTATGAAGAACATTTAAATGGAGAAAGATATTTAAACATTTTACGTACATACGTATCTGACTATCTTGACGACAATATCCCATTAAATCAATTACAATATTTATGGTGGCAACAAGATGGCGCACCAGCACACAATGCAGCTGTTGTTAGAAATTTCTTAAATCAAGAGTTTGCAAACCGTTGGATTGGAAATAGGGGAGTTGTTGAATGGCCTGCGAGATCACCTGATTTAAGTCCGCTAGATTTTTTTTTATGGGGATATGTTAAAAATAATATTTATAAAGTAGATGCCCCACAAAACATTGAAGAATAACGAGACAGACTTCAGAATGCCTTCGATGCACTTCCTAGAAGAACTATACAAAGGGCAGTACAAAATGCCAGAAGGCGTGCCCAATTGTGCATTACCGAAGATGGCCAGATAATTGAACATATACTGTAGTTGTTTATTGTTTACTTTTCTATGTATTTTTATTAATGTTTTTGTTATCTTGTACTCGCTACTGTTGAATTTCGTTTCGAAGAATAAAAAATACTTATCATATCTCGTTTCTCTTCGTTAGTGTATGACATTTTTGTATTATTAATGAACAATAAATGAAATGTTTGACAGATTGAAATTCCAAAGGCTACCTTATTTAATCTTATAATTTATTCTTTCAAATAAAACCTAATGTCAAAAACTTTAGTCAGCATGTGGTACATGGTTGAAATCACAAAAAAAACTATTTATAACAAACACAAAATTTAACAACTTTGCCAAATTTAAACCTATACTCTATCTCCAATAATAAGAGAGATCCCCATGGTGAGGGCCGAAAATGAATCAGCCTGTATATTCACCTGAGTATTTAATAAATTTGTTATGCAACGAGGAAATTTTTAGGAGCTCCTGTAAATAATCCTTCACGTCGAGTAAATTAACAGAACTTATTACACACACTATAAACCAAGCTGTAACTTGAATCTGAAATACAAAATAGAATCTACACTTTCGAGCAATGCTTTCAAAAAATGCAATTTATTACCAAAGTAAACAGTGCAATTATAATAGACCCTAATCTAGCAGGGAACCAAAAACAAAACTTTGTTAAAAGGACCATGTTAATTTCACCACACTATTGAACAGAGCAAATATTTGTTAGAGAATAACAAACGTTTTTTGAATGGAAGGTACTTATTATTTCGTGCAGGAACATCATTATGGAAGACTTTTGTTGTATAAAATTACAATAAACGTTATCGATAAGTTGCGTGTGCTTTATATAATACAAATATTAAAATATGTGCATTAATATATGCTGAGGTGGATATCAATCGATTTTAAGTTTATGAGTCGTAGTATGTATACCAAATTATTGATTTTTGTCAACAATCTGTTACTTGTATCTATTGGACTAAATCTAATTTATTTACGTAGTATTTTATTAAAATTAATCGATGAGACCAAGACCGTTTTTCTCGAGAATTCGTTTTAGAATTTGTACATTTGTATAAACACATGTTGCTGTCAAATTGCGTAATGTATCAATCATAGACAAATCCCAAGAAGATAGTAACGAGTGATCATTAAAATTTCGCTCAAGTAAGCCATGTACACAAAAAGTATGTCCTACCTTAAGTTATTAGAGGAGAACTGTCATTATAATTTCAAACGTCATGATTGTTAAAAAATAATTTGAAATGCTGACTTTTATATTAAATATATTTATAATTTTTATACAAAGTAATAGAATATTATAAAAAATGTGTAAAATGTTGACCATTCTCCACCAAGCATAATCGCACTCTATTTCGTAGAGCATTGAAAACATTGATCAGTATTTGCGGTGAGTTATCGATGTGTTCACATTTTTCTATGATTTTATATCTTAACTCTTGTAGATTATTAATTGGTGTTTCATAAATAATATTCTTTATATATAGCCACACAAAAAATTTGTCAAGGATATAAAAAATTTAAATGACAGAATATAAATGTCAAATAATTGAGTTGCTATGGTTTAGATTATTCAAAGATACATTCCAATAATAATAATAATAAGTAGAGCTGAGGATGTTTGCGGTATAACCATGGTTATATTATGTAACCATAGTAAATTACTACGGTTACATGATATAACCATGGTTATACCGCAAACATCCTCAGCTCTAATAATAAGTCATGCCTTAGTATTCCAAAAAATAGATAGCAAGTTGTGAACATATGTGTTGTTCGCTGCTAGCAGCTTGTGTCTCTTTCTGGGTATGAATTTGTGTGTTGGTTGCTGCTGGCAGCTTGCGTCTCTCTCTGGGTGTGTGGTTTTGTATTTGTGTGAGCGATCTCTCTAAATTTACGCGACCGGTCACTAAACACACGCACAAGCGCACCAACATACAAAACCCTACACTTACGCGCTCACACAAATACAAAACCACACACCCAGAGAGAGACGCAAGCTGCCAGCAGCAACCAACACACAAATTCATACACAGAAAGAGACACAAGCTACTAGCTACTAGCTACTAGCAGCGAACAACACATATGTTCACACCTTGCTATCTATTTTTTGGAATACTAAAGCATGATTTATTATTATTATTGGAATGTATCTTTGAATAATTTAAACCATAGCAACTCAATTATTTGACATTTATATTCTGTCATTTATATTTTTTATATTCTTGACAAAGGCATCATTGCCGAAACATGTAGGGTTGTTTTAAATATATATACTTTGAAGTAATAAACCAGACCTTCATATCGCCGACTTATTAAGTTTACTATATATATATATATACATATATATATCAGTCCGCCCTCGTAGAATGTAGAATTGTTTTTGTCCAGTTTCTGGACGAGAATTTAAAAAAAGAAAGTGTATTTCTAACTGACAATTATGCCTTAATAATCCTTTTACATAAACTTAAATAATGATGTAAAGCTAATTTTGTCGAAATATTGCTTAAAAAGTTACACCTCTGAAATTTATTTGTTTAAAACAAACAAAATAAATAATCATGCTTTATTTACAATAATAATGTTACAACAGAAAATTAAACTAAACATTCAATCATAAGTAAAATTTAAGGAAGGCGAAGGAACAGAGAGGCATTATAAAGGCGAAATAATTTTTTAAGGTAAGATAACCAGAGGCTCCACTGTATGGTCCTATTTGAGCAGCATATGCTATAACGTAAGCTATATAAGTTTGATCATGGACAGTGTGAAACAAATGCGCTTGCGGTCCTAAAATATTTTTTTTTATTATGCACACTAGATAAAGTACTGTATGCAGCAATATTAACTCTCGTGTAGAAAAGAATAACATTTTTTAGGTCAAAGTTACTGTTATTACTAGACTGCGGAGACGGCGCTATCCCGTATCGGGTGTGATTCGTCGGTGTCGACAATGTACAATCGATCAACTTAACATGTATATATGAATGTTATAGCGCGATGGTATTGATAAAAGTTGTCTGTTTGTACGTATCTTAATGTAGACAAACGGAGTTGTGAAATATATTTCACCAGAGAACTTGAATTGAATTAATTCCAGATAAATATATATATATATATAACAAGTGTTCATTTGAAAAGTCAATCTAGTAGCATGTGATTTACTGAGAACATTTTGAAGAATGTCGTCAATTAAAATTTACTACTTAACCAACGAAGTCGTATATTTTGACAGTTTCATACTTACAAATAAATAACAAATAATAGGTATTTATTGAAAACTAGAACAAATGTTGAAAATGTTGTCCTTCAAGATCAATGCACTTTAAAATCCTTCGTTCAAAATTTCTGATGATATTCTGCAACATTACTGGATTGTTATTAATTTCCATGCATTTCTGTTCGATTCTCTATCATTCAAATTCAATATAGGTGTTCGAAATATGTTATTTCCACAAAAAGAAGTAGCAAGGTGTTAAATCGCATGAACGTGCAGCCCAGGCAATTTCCGTATTTCGACTAATTATACGCTCATTAAAAAATTTCTCTTAAATAATCCAAAGATTCTGCAGTACAGTGACAAGGTGCTCCGTCTTGTTGGAAATATGCATTTTGAAGTTCATCATCATGCAACTGATTGACAAATGGTTGTAAAATTTCCGTACGGTACCTTTGAGCAGTTAACGTTCCTTGAAAAAATATTGGTCCAATGATTCGCCTTTGGTTTATCGCTGCCCAAACACCAATTTTCTCTGGATGTAGCGATTCGTCATTAATTACATGTGGATTTTCACTACTCCAAATTCTTGTATTTTGTGAATTTAGGTATCCCGTTTTATAAAACCATGCTTCATCAGTAAAGATGACTCTTTGCGAAAGTTCTCCATTATTTTTCATATTAACAAACCAATTACAAAACTGTAGTCTACGTGGGTAATCAATTTCTAACAATTCTTGTACTGCTGTGACACGGTATGGATAAAGTTGCATATCTTTTTTTAATAACTTGTGAGTTGTACCAACAGAAACGTTTATTTGTTGACTCAAATGTCGAACAGATATTTGTGGTTCATTTTCCATTATTTCTTCAACACGATTGACAACTTGAGGTGTACGTTTCTTAACTGCTCTGCTCCGCTGCCTGATTTTCTTAAGAGACTACCAGTTTCATAAAAAAGTCTTAAAGTTCTATCCAAAGTATTCTTAAATTGTATATAATCTATTACAAAATGTGGAAACTCAAATTGAAATTCTACCATGCAATCTTGAACTGAATAAACCCATAAACTATCAATTTTATTACCACTTCGAAAATAAGTCTGGACTTAAAAAATTTTATGTTCTAAAGTGAAAGCTATTTTAAAACTGAGAAGCAATTTATTTAAACCAGAATCGACGCACGATTATTTTATGCACTAACTGATATTTGTGATTGACATTATCAATCAAATGTCATTTGGATTTACGTTTACGGAACAACAAACACATATTAATACATTTGCGTCTTATTCTATCAAAATTTCAAAGTAACCTAGATTGACTTTTCAAATTAACACTTGTTATGTATGATTTCAACCAACAGACTCTTTGTTCTAATTTGATATAATTAACACAAAATGGTGTTTTCCCTCAAGATTGGAAGACACTTATATAGTGCCTGTGCCAAAAGTAAGTGGAACTCGTTTCTGTGAAGAGTAAAGACCAATTAATACTGTGCCATGTTATGAAAAGGTTTTAGAGTTGTGTGTGTTCGAAATCAGTTGAATGACTACTGCAAGAGGAACCTAATTATAGCCCCGAACCGGTCAGGTTTTAGGAAGGACATTCCGGTGAAACGGTATTGGTCGGTATATGTGATAGGTGGTTAAAGGCAATAGATACTCTGGTCAATTAGTGATAACGGTATTTTTAGATTTTAGAAGGGCGATGGAAACTATTGACAGACAATTATTGTTAAGAAAATTAGAATAGATGGGTATTAGGGGGAAGCTCTCAACTGGCTCGGATCATATTTGGATAATCGTCATCCGGTGGTCAAGTATAATGGCGTAATGTCGCAAACAGTAAGCACGCAAAACGGTGTTCCTCAAGGTAATGTGCTTGGACCATTGTCATTTAACTTGTATATAAATTATAATAATAATAATATCATATATTACCCAACAGAGACCATTTATAGGGTATAATACAAATGTAAATGTATGCACATACACAATACACAAAACAAATTACAAAAGACATAAGTAACTAAAATTAAAATTGATATAATATAAAATTAAACTCAAGCAAAAATAACCAAATTAAGTGATAAAACGAAAAAATACAAGCAAAAAGTAGCTAAAGCAGTAAGTAACACAAAAGCCAACACTTATAAGAACAAGTCGTCGTAAGTGCTATTAGCAGATCGGCTCATTCTGTAAAGAGACGAGTTAGGTAACACGTTACTTCTGGGAGTCGGATGGATAAGAGTATTGACAAATCTGGAGGACTGGCGCGAGACATAGAATTATAATTGCGATAACAATGGTGCACAGTCAATAACCCCATGCAGAATCTTCCAAAACAAACCGCGCACCATGCGTGTTACGGCGACTAGTGAAAGATTGCTTGTTGTGCCTTTCAAGCAGTGAATCATAATCAATTCCCCTTGGAGGATACATCCCGTCAAACTTGTAAGACAAAAATTTTAGGAATTTCCGCTGCAGACGTTCAATAGAAAGCTGATGAGAAACGTAGTAAGGTGACAAGACGGGAGAAGCATATTCCAAACTACTAGCAACGAATGCAAAGAAGAGGGATTTAAGTATGTCAGAATTAGTGAAGTAGTACTTAGCAGCAAGCATAATAAATCCCAATTTTCTATAGGTGGAGCTGCAAAGTTGTTCGATGTGGAAAGAGAATCTAAGTTCGCTATCAAAATATACACCAAGATCCCTGAACGTATCGGATTGTTTATGAGTTCATTATGTATTACATAAGAAGAAGGGGTTGAATTTAGCTTTCGTGTGAATGAAATAGAGCAACATTTAGCAACACTAATTTTTAATTTGTTAGAAAAGCACCAACCAGTCAAACGATCAAGATTTTATTGAAG
Source organism: Melolontha melolontha (assembly GCA_935421215.2). Lineage (NCBI taxonomy): Eukaryota > Metazoa > Arthropoda > Insecta > Coleoptera > Scarabaeidae > Melolontha > Melolontha melolontha. The sequence continues at coordinate 114,655,302 of OW285242.1, read as the reverse complement.
AAATACAGAGTCATGCTCAGACTTTTGAACGTTCTACCTGTTTGCCCGATATATGTTTTAGTACATGTGCCACAAGTTAGTTTATACACACCTGACTTATTATGATGTGCTGTTTTACTTTTATTGTTTTTGATGTAGTTACTAATATGGTTGTTGGTTTTATATGCAATGTTTATATTTTGTTTTCTTAAAAATTTTTCCAATGTTTTATTTTGTCTGCCTAGGTAAGTAATAATTTTAAATTTCTTGTCATGATCTTTAGTAGTCGGATATATATCTTGTATTGCTTTAGTTTCTCGTTTTTTGGATATTATTTTATCTATTATATTCGGGTCATAACCATTATTGATTGCAATCTGTTTTATAATGTTGTATTCTGAATTAAAGTCTTCTATTGACATGGGTATATTTAATAGTCTATATCGGGCAAACAGGTAGAACGTTCAAAAAGCGCATACACGAACATTATTATTCGTTTAGAAATGGGAAAACAGATTCAGCATACTCCAACCATTTAATTAATTGAAGAAAGCCATAATTTTAATAATAATTTCAAGATCCTACACGAAGAAAAGAAAAGTAAGAAACTCGATTTATTAGAAGCAATGCAAATTAATAAACAGAAATTTTCAAATATTATTAAATGACAAAACAGAGCTTAATTTCTCCCCTCTGTTGAATTTATTTCCTATTTTTGATTGAAATATTTTGTTAGATATGTGTCACTTATAATATAATTTATGTTATCTATATGCATCCCTTATACTAAAAGAGGCGGGTAAAATATTTCGGTTTCCAATTTCTGAGAATACCATTAAGTCATAAAATAAAAAATATTTACGTTTAAGTAAAATGTTTTATAGTACCGCTTGTTATATCTGAAGAAACCGTTGTACGGTGAAACAGCTGTTATATAGTCATTATTAAATATTATTAAATAAAGTGTAAATCTAATACAACATTGATTTACATCAAGTAAAGGCAGAATCGATTCAATTCAAGGTTCAATTAGTGTTTGATATATATTTTTTTTTTGTTTTTTTTGTCAAGCTATTATTCCACAGGATCGGATGCAGTGCTCTAGTCATATTCTTTCCTCTACCTATTTTCTTCAATATGTCCTTCTCATTCCTTCCATCTTCGCAGAAGGTGACCCCAAGATATTCATACTCCTTTACATTTTTTATTACTCCACTTTCCAATTTCAAATCTTGCCCCCTTCCTCCTATAACCACATACTGGGTTTTTTCCGTATTTACTTATAAGCCCCATTTATTGTATTCTTCTATGAGTCTAGTAAGCATATATTCCATGTCTTGTTGGTCTTCAGCAATTACTACTTGGTCGTCTGCGAAGAGAATTGTGTGTAGACAGCTACTTTCCAGATGTATCCCCATCTGCATTTCCTACTCCAATGCTTTAGAGCCGCTCCTAAGTAGATTTTGAAAAGGGTAGGGGACAAGCAGCAACCCTGTTTCACGCCATTTGTTGGTTGGAAGGGTGCAGATGTCTGTTTTCCGACTTTGACCACGGCTTGATCTTATAAATCTTATAAATAAATCTTATAAATAATCTTATAAATAAATCTTATAAATAATCTTATCCTCCCTGGTTCGCTGCTGAGGTAATATCTTCTCTAAAACTGAAAAAGTACTACCGGCGTAAATGGAAGAGTACCGAGAGTTTGTATTACACGAATGAGTTTAGAAGGCTTCGAATTGCTTGTAAGAAACAAATCTCTGAAGTTTACAGTTCCTATATTGAAGTAATTGGTCAATCAATCAGGGCAAATCTCAGAGAGTTATTTAAATTATTTATAGTAAAAAGGGCAGAACTAGAATTCCTGGTAACTTAATGTACAATAATATTATTCTTGACTCACCACAAGATATTGTAGCAAATCTTTTTCGAACACTCAAATGCCAAGCTCTACGTTCAATAATTATGATTCTCATTCCGACAGATTGCCTTTCCGCCTTTTACCTAGTACTGGTGAGGAATTTTTGAAAATTATGACTGTGTTTCCATGTAATTTTACAGCTGGTGATGACGCTGTTCCAAGTATATTGGTACGCAATGCCAGATTTGGTCTTGCTATACCATTAACAAAAATCATAAATCTCTCTATTACATCTGCAACCTTTCCCACTTTGTGGAAACGTGCCAGAATTAGCCCAATTTTCAAAAAGGGTGACGAATCTATCATAAATAATTATAGATCCACAGCAATATTGTCAAACTTTGCAAAAGTATTTGAACATGTCATATACTCATCTCTTCTGCTAAATGCTCGTAAGTACTTATCTCCTTACCAACATGGGCTTCTTTCTGGTAGATCGACGGTGACCAACCTTCTTTCTATCACCCAATACATCAGTGAGTGTTTGGACAGGCGGGAGCAGGTGGACGTAATTTACACTGACTTGTCAGCTGCCTTCGATTCGATCGACCACGGAATATTATTGGCAAAGCTAGGTAACTTTAGAATGGGTTCCGCTTTCCTTAATTTAATTGGATCGTATCTTAGTAATCGATTGAACTATGTTTATTATAATGGATTCTGCTCTTATGAGTTCGTCTCTATAACAGGATCTAATCTGGGCCCTCTGCTCTTCTTGACATACATTAATGACCTTCTTGATTGTATTGAGTGTCATGTACTTGCGTACGCTGACGATGTCAAAATTTATACTTCCGAAAAAGCGCATATACGAACATTATTATTCGTTTAGAAATGGGAAAACAGATTCAGCATACTCCAACCATTTAATTGAAGAAAGCCATAGTTTTAATAATAATTTCAAGATCCTACACGAAGAAAAGAAAAGTAAGAAACTCGATTTATTAGAAGCAATGCAAATTAATATACAAAAATTTTCAAATAAATTATTAAATGACAAAACAGAGCTTAATTCCTCCCCTCTGTTGAATTTATTTCCTATTTTTGATTGAAATATTTTGTTAGATATGTGTCACTTATAATATAATTTATGCTATCTATATGTATCCCTTATACTAAAAGAGGCGGGTAAAATATTTCGGTTTCCAATTTCTGAGAATACCATTAAGTCATAAAATAAAAAATATTTACGTTTAAGTAAAATGTTTTATAGTACCGCTTGTTATATCTGAAGAAACCGTTGTACGGTGAAACAGCTGTTATATAGTCATTATTAAATATTATTAAATAAAGTGTAAATCTAATACAACATTGTGTGTTTTTATCATTTTCAACTAATTGAACCGGTTATGACGTATGGGTCGGAGGTGTGGGTCATGAATAAAAACATCAATCAGAAAATACTTTCAGCAGAGATGTCTTATTGGAGACGATGCTGTAGCTTAACTTTATTCGACCACGTTAGGAATGAGAACATTAGAGAAAGAATGAGGGCTACAGATACTATCTTGGACACAATAAATGAAAAACAGCTAAAGTGGTACAGCCACCTGCGTCGCATGAGTGACGAAAGGATTCCCAGAAAAGTATGGGAATGGATTCCTCCACGAAGAAACAAACGGGGAAGACCGCGGAAAAGATGGGCACAAAATATACACAAAGAGATGAAAGAACGAGATCTGCAGGAGGGAGACTGGAGTGATAAGGAGCGTTGGCGCTTAGGATGCGAGAAGCGGCTTTAAAGCTGCAAAGCCTCGCTATATATATATATATATATATATATATATATATATATATATATATATATATAAAATGGTACAGATTTATCACATACATGTGCGATAATTATATAAGTATTAATATAAAAAAATAAAAGTTTATAGTTATAGGCAGTAAATACAATTTGAGTAGTGTCGACATGAGTCAAGTTAGACTATATGTGGACAAGAATCAGATTGAAAGAGTTGCTAGAATGAAATTAGGAATACTTTTAGATAATAATTTACTGTTTAAAGACAATACTAAATATGTCATGAACAAAATGTCGAACAAGGTTAGCTTTCTAAGTAGTATAGTGTTACGCTTCGCATAAAAGAATATTTTAATTTATTTTTAAATAATATATTTCTTCGTTAAATATCTCGTTTTAAAATATTTAACTTAAGACATTTCTCTGTACATATTCGTTTGCAAAGAGAAAGCATTTATTTTTGTTATATCCTTAACCGGGACACCCGTGGACTACCTGACCCGGCAACAACCCTAATGTGGAATTTCTAGATACATTTCATTAAATTCTTTTAATTACATACATCCCTTATGGTGTTTCATATCATTAGAAAGCTTATGTCACAGGGCTATTTTAATAATATTTATGCCATCGATAGAACACGTCTTCAGGTCGCGCTTCTTATTAATTATTATTTAAGATATTGACTCTCTCTTCGACTTAGGTCATAAAACAGACCTTTTTCTAAAACCAGTGTTCTATCGAAAAAAACTATCAGATATCTTCTCGTTAGAACCTTCGTAAGTTAAACATCTTACTCATCGTGCTGTTCAAGTACACGATGCCACTTACCACGCCGCCCGGTGTCTTTCGCTTCTAAGGTAATCTGTATTGATCTATATATATATATATATATTATTCTTTTAAGCGAATCCATTTTAATTCACATTAATTTAACTAATTAATTTCTTATTCCTCCGGCCAAACATCGCTCTACATATACTTGACCAGGTATATCTTCGTAGACCACGTGGCCGACCATCTCAGCAATTCAAAGGTAACTCTGTATTTTTCGATACAGAGATTATTTTATATTAATCGTAATTAATTAACATTTAATTTACTACTCTACTTAACGTTCGTTTTCAGAGTATTTTGTGTTAATTTTCAATTACTTATTTACCGCTCCTGGTGTATATATTACTTTTGTTTAATTACTTTTAAATATATCCATTTCAATTTCTTTCTTATGTAAATATAAATACAAACTTTAAGGACAACGCTCCTGTGTTTTATTTAGTAAGTAAGTTGTAGTATATTTATTTAATTAACCATTATCACACACGTCCTGGCCCTTTGATGATACTTCACCAGCACCCGTAATTATTTTATTATCAAATAATTTCATTATTATTAGCACGGCACAACCAACACCCCATTAACCAGCGAAGCCGCCGTTTGTAATAATAGGGAAGAATTTAAGCATGTGTGTCAAGCTCCTACTGTATAAAAATTCAGAACAGATGAATGAGAATTATTTTAAAATGTAATAGCTATACTCCCATATCAGTAATGTTGAGTACCTTGAATTTATTAAATGTACAGTATATTTCAAATTAAATGCGAAAACTACGAAATATTTATGAGCAGCCAACATCGCACTGTTGTAATGTTGGTGATCGCCCCTCTTCATACCTAGTGATACATAATCCGTAATTCTCTGTTAATATATTTAACGTGACTACATTTTCATTAATTTTTTTAATTATTTTGAAATTTTTACAATTCTAAATATATAAAATGTGTTGATAAATAATAAATTAATTTAAAAAAAAGGTAGAGTCAATGTCTATAATAACTGAACGTATTCTTTAAAAATTGTCATCGGGGAATCGATCGTGCGTATCTTTCGCAAAGCCTTAGATAGGGTATATAAGTGCATGTGTATACTTGAGTAGTTGCGGCATATATATATGCATCATAGGTAGTACGTATTATGTATTCCGTAATGACGACCAGCGCTCTAACGTTGATAGAGATAAACATATGGTGGATTCATAACTATATACAAAACCTCTTTTTGTGTGTATTTCTTTGGAAGGTGACAACATTATATATCAATTTTTTTTTTTAAATAAATACTATGCGATTTCTTTTTTTTATGTTTTACAAACTTTTTAAAGGCTTCTTGTCATAGTAAAGTAAGTTCTTAAATTACTTAATATTTCAATAAACATGTTTGACATAATAAAGAAATTCATTTCGATTTGTCATTTTACAAAATTTACTTTTGTCCATATGGATTTAGTAAATAGGTTTTCCTTTATTATAAAAATTCTCTATCTATCTTGATACTTTTCATTCGTATGACTACAAAGAAGTATGCGGACGACAATTTAGTTTGCGTATATAATATATACTATTTTTATTATTGATAAGGTTTATAAACAAAAGAAGTAAATAATAAAATGCAAATAGGCAAATATATTACATATAATAATAACCAAAAAAAAAAAAAACAACAATAATAACAAAATATTGTGGAACTTTATTTTAATGGACAATAAATATTAAACATAAAAAACAATATTGTACAGGCTATTTTATTTTATTAAAAACAATATGCTGTGAAATAGAAATCAAAATTTTTTTTTTATATCAAACGAATCAATAATATTTCCACGTACTGTGAAATAATTTTTTAAAATAAGTTTTAATAGGGTTTCACATACAAAATAAGCTACAAAAAAGTTGAAATAATCTAAGAATAAAAGTACGTAAACAGACTATTATTATAAGGTTTGCGATCTTTTCCGTGACCACGCGGCAATCACATGCACATGTATAAGTAACCCATTCAAAGCAATATTATAAATATGGTGGACCAAGCCGGAGCGATATTTGTAAATATTTCATATAAAAGCCGAAAAACTATAATAATGTAATGTATCAAATTATATATATATATATATATATGTATATATATATATATATATATATATATATATATATATATATATGTATATATATATATATATATATATATATATTGTAGTAACGCGGAATGCGTTACTATAATAAGGAATGAGAAAATTCAATGTAATAACAGAATGGCTAGCTCAAGAAAAAAAAGATAGTTAGGTTATAAATGAAAAAGAATGCCAGAAAACTACTTAAACTCAAGGGTCTCGAAGTAAGTTCTCGATACACAGACAAACACTTAAACATACATAAAATAAAACGTAAAAGGTAAAGTTATGTATATCAATATATTTAATGATATTATTTAGATTATCACAAGATAATAAAAAAATTTTTAAATAGATGTATTGCCTATTCAAATAATAGAAAACCTAATCCTATGTCTATATCTAAATTAAACAAGTTCCAAGATTTTAAAATAAAACTACCAAATCTGACATTTAAAAGCTAAATGATGTGACACTTGAGATGACGTGATTAAATGATATATAGAAAAGTGATTGCAAGAAATGTTATATCTATTACAAACACATATTTTACAATTTTCACTTAAATACCTGATGGATGCGTTAAATTTTGAAGATAACAATTTCAACAGGTTCTTTGGACGAGATTCACAGGAATATTTCCAACTGGAACATCAAAGTTGGTTGTCAGTTTCTTGATTGAAATGGCTGGATAATTTCCTAGGCGCTGATAAATTTATGATCCAATCTTGCAGGGTATACCACCGGGTTATGTTCAATATAAAATCCTGAAGTGGTGTTCTTCTCCAAATTAATTGAAAAGAAATATGAATTCTTCTTTATGAGCGTTGCATTAACATAAATCCATTCTTCCGCAATCGTATGTATATTAAAATTCTCCTTAAATGGTTCATGTGTCAACTGTATTTTATTACACTGCTTCTGCTTGATAAATATATTCCCATAAACAATATATATGAGGACTATAAAGGGATTATTAATTAAAAAACAATATTTATGTCATGAAGGTAAAAAACTTTCCAATCCATCCAAAACAATTTTATTCAATGCCAATTGTTTTCGCCGTCAAGACTCACATCAGAAATTTAGTAAAAGTATCAATCTGATATTTTAAGTAATTAATACAAAGGTTTCTAAAATAATACTAAATATAATATTATATTCAAATTCACCCACGTAATCTAAATAACAAATTATGAAAATGAAGTTCAAAGAAGCCAAACAAATAACATAATTTGCAGATATATGTTCAAAAGTAAGATAAAACATAGTTGGTCTTTTAGAAATCTCAAGTCCTCTTGAAAATAAATTAGAGTTAATTTTGATAATTAGCAAATAGATTAAATATTACATACAATATTCAACGGCATCATGATTTCAAATACCAATTATGAATTTATTACAAAATTCTAACGTTAAAGTAATAATTCACAAATCTGAATATTGTAGATATAACATTCTTGAAACCGAAATATTATTAGTAAAATAATTTATTAAAGAAGAAAGGAGACTCACATCAATATATAAAAATATATATATATATATATATATATATATATATATATATATAAAGGTATTTATTTATTTAATGTTAATACGAATTAAATATCCTATTTATTTTATTGCCCGTGTCTTAATATTTAAAATAATAGACGTTTTCATTTGTTTAGCGACCTTTCATGAATTTCAAGATTTTTATCTACGACGTTTCGACTCTTTTTATTATTAAGTCTTTCTTAAATGAATAGAAACAAAAAATTAATACAACGAAAGGTAAGACAATAATTATACATTTGTATGAATGAATAAGAAAATAAAATTAAAATACTAATAAAGTAAGGAAAATTAAATGATATAAAACTCACCGATTTATTACGTTTCAAAACACATACTTGTGTACTTGTATGGTCGGAACTGCCCGACACCTTTCCAGGGTCGATCGCGTCATTCCGAATATTTTGTGTAACTAAATGTCTTTGTTGGATAAATGTTTTTTTTTTTTTTTTTGGTTTTTAAAATTAGCATGATCAAGCCATGTATTAGGGAATCATAGTATATATATATTTACAACGGAAAACTAAAAAAAAAAATTAATTTTGGTGCGTGTGGGTGGGATTAGTTGTCTTCTATTGTTTAATTAGTGGATAATAGAGTTTAGAAAGTCCATCAATCTCGTAATGGTCGTAGATTGTTCTGCTGTTTTTTAAATATATGGATCATTTCTAAGACCTCCCTATCCTTTCTATTTTTGTGCTTTGTTATTATTTAGGTATTTTCAAAATCAAAGTTATGTTTTTGTGTCATCTGGTGTGTATTTTAAAGCTGTCTGATTGTTTGCGTATTTGTGACCTTTTAAGTCGGACTAAAAATTCAAAATAGTCAGGTTAAATGTGATTTGCAAACTATTGACAACTATTACTTCGGAATAGTGCAAGCATTGGAAAACCTACAAAATTCTTCGCTATCGTTACAGGAATCAGTGCTAGTTGTGAGAGATACACACGCACAGCTATGTTCGAAAGAAGACACAACAAATGAGTGTATTTTTAATAAGTTTGAAAGTGTTTTAGATAAATATTATTATTTTGCCAGACTTAGACAAATTTATGATGGTTCGTCTACAGATGTATTAAGTTGTTTCAAAGATTAATTCAATTATGCAAACATCACATCACTAGATGTGTAGCGATCGTTTTCTTTATACAAGCACATATTTTCCTAATGGCGGACGCGTTTTCGAGAAATAACTTTGGAGACGCACCTTCCGTCAACAATATTTCATCGCGCTTCTCCAGATTTTCAAGACACGGAAAACGCATAAGACGGTAATATTTTTTTATATTCTTCGAATTACATACATTTTAAAATTTATTTTTTATACGTATCATCGAGAACGTTTCATAATCTAGAAAAACCGTCTTACATTTGTTTTGTATCTAAGATATTAACAGCTTCGGTCGCGATAGTATTTCTCTAGATATTGAAAATGTTAAGCATACGGGAACCAATTCGTTGGTCACGCCTCTACTTTCGCTCCGAATTGGTCCACTCTTTTTATAATATTGCTTTCAATGTGTTATTAATACATGTGCACGTAATTCGCGCGTGGTCACAGAAAATATAGCAAACCCTAATTATTTTATTAATAAATATTTTACTACTATGTTAGGTACGGCTCTAAAAATAATTTTGACTAATAGTGAGACATTCATATTGCTAATATAAGTATTTATAATAATCGACCAAAAAAAATTCAAAATTATAAACAATTTTTTGCCGAAAAAAAAACGTAGCTTTCTCGGCTCTAAAACTTAACTTTAATAATAGCTTCAACGACCATAATTATCAATAGTAGATTGCAGCCCCCTTTCCATGTGAATTCTAATTTTCGCCTCATTCAGGCGCGTAATTCTACTCGTCCCTTTACATCTGGTTTTGTTTATATTACTAACCCATCTCTTGAAATGGAGAAAACAAAACCATTAAAAATGTATATACATACACACTTTCACATAGCATTTTACACTTTGAGGCGAACATTATAATTCAAAATATTATCCTACACTCTACAGTATGAATGTGGTCTTTTAGTTTGTATATTGGCTAACTTAAAGACATTTATCAGTTTTATTATTATACAGATTGAACGGTGTAACAGTAAAAAATAAATATTTCGTTGCAATATAATATATTGATACAATTTTTTATGAGCCATAAATCACTCTCAAACAATATTTAATAATTTTCAAATTGTAAAAAAAAATAGAATAAAGTAATCAATAAAGTTTTTTTTTTTAACGTTTAAAATCATCAGTCTACCATGCTTATTGTTAAATAGTTTTATTCGATTCAACAATAAAATTATTATAAGCGAATAAATCGATTTTGATTTTGTTTTATGAAAATGATTAATTTATGTATATATAATTCGAAGAAACCCATATTACAAAAATCAGAGATTTGAAAAAAGGTATCTTCATTTGATTTATTCCTTAACTCAATGTGTTCCATAAACAGCTTAGGAAGAGCTACTTAGGGATTCTATTAGGACAAGGAAGCTGTATTTGACTCCGTATATATAAAAAAAAAGTTCCTTAAGGGGAATTACTACAATAAAAATATTTTAATTTTGTTTGTAAAGTTATTAAAAAATGTATTTAATAATTATGTTCAAAATACGTTTCAAATTAGATTCTTTAACATTATAATGTTAATGTAAATATTCCTCTTAAGATTGTCCTAAAATCGTCTTCACGAACTATGTATTCGTTTAATTTTATTTCACGGGTCTCGCAGGTCTATAGATGGAAAAAGAAATGAGAAGAAGAAGCAATTCAATTCTTCAATAAACGGCTTAGATGTGGAAGGAAACGAGTACTGGATGAAAATGTCTTGAATAACGCGATAAACTACGTTTCTCAACAACCGTTTTCTTCCATGCAAATGGTTATCGAGTTAAATAATTTCAATTGCAGCCGCCCAGCACTTGGGAGGAGACTCAAGGACAGCGGATACAAATGCAGACGTCCAGCACAGAAAATCGATTTAACTCCGGTTCATGTGGAACGCAGATTGCAGTTCGCACAAGCAAACATAGGACGATATTGGGACAACACGATTTTTACGGACGAAAAGGTGTTCTCTTCCGAAATTGGGTCTCGGAAACCTTTGTACAGGTTGCCGAATTCGAGATACCAATAGCGGAATGTACTCAAAAAGAAGAGGAGCGGCCGAATATCCCTTAACATGTGGGGGTGGATGTCTGTAGCAGGTCCCGGAGAACCTGTACGCGTAGACCCACGAATGGATGCAAAGGTGTATGTGCAATTATTAGAAAATAGCATGCTACCGAGCGTACAGGCAGTTTATGGGGACGCAGCTCTAATGTATGTGCATGACAATTGTCCGGTGCATACTGTTATAATTGTTAGAGAATGGTTTGACAACCACCCTCAATTCATAGTGACGAATTGGCCTGCTACATCCCTGGAATTTAACCACATTGAAAATCTTTGGGCAGACATTGTGCGGCGATGGAATGACTTCCGGGGAAACATTCGCCTAAGAAATGCATGAGAAATTTATTTGCATGCCAGCACAATTTGGGAGCATTACAGGTTTACGTAAATTTGTGAAAACCTCGTAAATTCCATGGAAAGGCGACTGCAATCAACTATTGATAATAATGTTCGTTGGACCAAATATTAAAATATAGTTTTAGAGCCGGAAGGCAACGCGTATTATTTTCGCAAATAATTGGTTAATAATTTTAAATTTATTTCTTTTAATCGCTGTTTTCTTAAGAGCCATACCTAATATAGTATGTACTAAAATATTTAATCATATAATAATAGTCTGTTTATGTACTTTTATTCATAGATTATTTAAACATTTTGGTTGCTTCTTTTTTGGGTGAAACTCATTTAAGCATTTATTTTAAAATTGTTCAACAGTATGTGGAAATTGGTTTCTTGAAAAAAGAATTTTTATTCTCATTTATATTTCAGAGCATATTGTTCTTAATTGAAAAATATTTGCATTTACAATATTATTTTGAATTTATTGTTTGTTCCAATTTAATTCCTCAATATTTTGTTATTTTTTTATTTTTTTTTTTATGTTAGTATTTATAAGAATAGTTGCGTTTTTTTATTTAATTCTCTTCTTTATAAACCTTATCACTATAACAAATGGTATATCTTATATACGCAGAATACATTGTCGTCCGCATACATATTTTTAGTCATACGAATGAACATTATCAAGATTGATAGATATTTTTTATAATGAAATAATAACCAAATTACTAATTCCATATGGACAAAAGTAAATTTGGTTAAATTACAAATAAAAATGAATTTCTTTATTATGTCAAACATGTTTATTGAAATATTAAGTAATTTTAGAACTTACTTTAATATTACAAGAAGCTTTTAAAATGTTTTTAAAACATCATACAGAAAATCGCATAGTATTTATAAAAAATAAAAATTGAAATATTATGTTGTCACCTTCCTAAAAAATACACAGAAACAGATGTTTTGTATATAGTTATGAATCCAACATATGTTTATTTACATCAACGTTTGAGCGCTGGCCCTCATTAAGGAATACATAAAACGTATTACCCATGGTCTTACAAAAATACACGTATATGTATAATATATACCGCAACTTTTCCAGTATACAAATGCACTTATATACCCTATCTATCTAAGGCTCTTCGACAGATAAGCACGATCGATTCCCCGATGACAATTTTTAAAGAATACGTTCAGTTATTATAGACAATGACTCTACCTTTTTTTTTTAATTAATTTATTATTTATCAACACATTTTATACATTTAGAATTTCAAAAATTACAAAATAATTAAAAAATAAAGGAAAATGTAGTCACGTTAAATATATTAACAGAGAATTACGGATTATGTATCACTAGGTATGAAGAGAGGCGATCACCAACATTACAACAGTGCGATGTTGGCTGCTCATAAATATTTCGTAGTTTTCGCATTTAATTTGAAATATACTGTACGTCAGAGATTATTATTCAAAAGTATATATAAATTCAAAAACTATATTTTACCATAATGTTTTGTCTGATAATATGTTATTAATTATGAATGTTCATAACTACAGTACTCGCGGTGTGGGGAATTTTTGCATAGACACCTATAGAACAACACAGACAACTAGAAATGTTTTGGTGAGTGGTCTTAGAATATACAATAATTTACCATATGAAATAAAAAATAGTAAGAATATTAATATATTTAAGCGATTATTAATTAAGTATATAGGAACACAAAATGTGATTAGTTAACATTAAATTTATGTCTACATATGTTTTTGTAAAAAGCAAATTGCTTAATACAGATATTACAATTACAAGCACCAATTTTGTAAATTGTAGCGAAATATATGTAGTGTCTACATTATATCTTTCTGAAACCTAAACGTTGTATTATTAATTATTGTAATGAAGTTTCAACACGTGTCTCCTTACTCAATCACAATAATCATTTAGGCAGACCTGCATAATAAATGTAATTTTGGAAAATGAGGGAGAAATTAAAAACACTAAATGGAGGCGTTATTTGGAAAAATGATATACGAAATTCCTTCGCTTATTTCAAAATCTGAGAGTTAATTATGCTCCTCACTGTACTATTGAAATTAAATTAACCTTGAGCGTAAACTAAAACATCCGCTCCACTATGAGTGACTTCATCCGTTGAAACTACCGCTTGTTGTGAGTATTCAAAATCTTCCGTGTCATTTAGCGATGGATCTCGCCTCACTACTGTGTTATTAAAGATTTCGAATTGGAAATTATTCTCCCCACCAGTTCCATACAATAATGTAGTGTAATTATATTCATCAGTTTTTGACATTTGAGCAATTCCTAAAAAAATTCAAATATTTCGAATTATAACGAAGAATTACATATACAAACTAGGCATACCAAAAATACTTTCGCCTCTGTTAGCATAACCACTGAATACTAAAGAATGCGAGTGATCCGAGGTCACTATGACCAACGTCTCATTGGCGTAATTCTCAATTAAGGACAGGGTCTTTTCTATGGCATCACTAAACCTGACAACTTCATGTAACGCTTTCTTGGCGTGTCCTCTGTGGTGTGCAAAATCTATTAACCCACCTTCAACCTACGTATGTGAAATATGGAAACAATCAATCATATTTTCGAACCTACCATTAACACGAAACCATTCTCGTTTTTCTCAAGAACTTGTATAGCTTTTTCGGTCATATCTGTTAAGGACGGCATACCTGTCGGCCCACTATTTCTCTCGTAATCCATATTTAGATGTCCATTTGCAAAAATACCTGAAAGTTATGTTTCAATCATATAAGAATTTTGAATTACACCAAGGATTTTTTTGGGTTGGATTATTGAGGTTGTTCCGCCAATTCCCGAATTTGTGTTTTATTTTTATCAAATAATTAATGTGAACATTATTTAAAAACTCTGGTCATAAAACAATTGAGTTCTATATGTACCAATTCTCAATTACGCCAACGCTTTTATAATAAATTATTTACTCAAAAAAATAAAGTTAAGATCTCGCAAATATGAGAAGAAATAGGCGTGGTCGAAATACAATTTATGGAATAGAGGGTTAAACATGGGGAGATCTACACAAATACACGAAGTAAAGATACAAATCCAGAGAAATAGAAGATGGCCAAGATTAATCTGAAATAGTAACTATCTTCTTGAAAGTCATTAACATTTAGCAAAATACATAATTAATTTTTCAAAATTAATATTAATATTAATCGTCAATCAAAATGCTTGTTATATCTTTTGCTTATTGTTGTGTTCTTTAATTCAATCACAAAAGCATTCGTTAAGTATTTCGATTAATAAAGAAAATATTACCTAAAACATATTCTGAATTAGTGTCCAAATTTTGTAGCTCTTCATTGTTGGATACGAATGCGTGGGATACGGCTCTTTGAGCTTTATCATTCTGCCAATCTTGAATTAAATCTCTGCCATCCTCACTGTAACACGCCCAATCATCAATGGGATCGTTGTTTCCTTCTAAGACATTTGATTGGAGAACCTGTCTCCCACCTCCCATAATAACCTATTTTAATAATGGTACAAAAGCATTTTTAATCATATTAAAAATATTATTAATAATGCTCGGATTATATGCAAAATACATATTTGTTGTTAAAAGGTATATCAATTAAAATATGTGTTTTCTGGGTTTATTTAATGTTTTTGATAAAAAAATAAGGCAATTAAAAATCATGTTATGCATATTTTTACTATTTGTTGCATATTTCATGTAATACTGCATATTTGGGCAGATTTTCTTTCGAATTACAAAGTTCCCCTAAAAAATTCCAATAGGCGGCAAGTTTAAATATAACAGTTCAAAAATAACTGGCCACGAAAAATATCAGATTTCCAAATGTTCTGGGAAAGACGGTTGAAACACTTTGGGACATATTGTAGGCTACCAAACTAAAATAGATATCAAAGCTTCTACATAAAATACAACGTTTTACAATACTTATGCGACGTAGGGAAAGTTGGGGGAATGGTGGCCACCAGAGTAATAGCAGCCATCGATTATTTTTATGGTAAACGTTTTTAAATGAATTTCAATAGGTGCTGCCATCTATAAATATCTATTTGAATTGCCCCACCGAATTATAGTGATATGCGACTCGATCTCTAATAACTAGTGTAGAAAACTGCAAATAGGCGCGAAGTCTAGTAAGAATTGTTGAGGTTAGTGAGAATAAAATTCGCGTGCTGTATGCTATGTATGTTTTGCAAATATAAAGAATAATTGTGTTTACCTAATACTCGTCTTTATTATACCAGACGGTGAGTTTCTCTGAAAGTAGCGCTTATTGTGCAGCATCATTTAAACAAAAGTAGAACTTTTGGGGTTATGGTGGCCATTCAGGCACGGGTAATTGCGGCCGGCCACCATTACCCTATATTTACGAAATTGCTATCTAATATTTTTCTGCAGATGCCAAGAATCTACAAACGTCGAACTGGTAAAGCTTCTTGGACTGTTAATGAGCTTAACATCGCTATCGTTGCTGTAAGAGACGGTCGATCTATTCGGGATGTATCCAGAAGCTTTGGAATTCCAAGAAGTACAATACAGAAGAGGATGAAAAACAACAATAATGCAGGTCCATCGCTAGGACGTTCATCAGTGTTTTCAGTAGTTGAGGAGCAAGTTCTTGCAGAACATGTCATGAAATTATCAAAACTGTTTTACGGAGTCACTAGACAAGAGATAAAAAAATGTGCATATGACTATGCAGAGAAAAATAGTATAAAATGCCCATTTAACATGTAGACAAAAAGTGCAGGTGATTACTGACTTTACGGGTTTTTACAACGCAATCCTCGTGTTGTACTTAGAAAGCCCGAGGCTACAAGTATCAACAGAATCACAGCGTTCAATAAGGAACAAGTGTCCTTATTTTTTACAAATTTGGAGCAAGTATTAGGAAAATATAAGTTCAAAGCTTCCAGAGTTTTTAATAGTGATGAAACTGGCATTTCTACAGTGCAGGAACCGGGCAAAATTCTCGCTAAGAGAGGACTGAAGCAAGGCGGTTTTGTCACGAGCTGGGAGAGGGGTAAGAACATCACCGTAGTTTGTGCATTCAGTCCATCAGGGATCTACATTCCTCCCATGATTATCTACGGTAGAAAGCGAATGAATCTGCAGCTTCAAGAGGGAGGTCCAATTGGAGCATCATATAGCTGCTCTGACAAGGGTTGGATAACAAAAGAACTTTTTTTGAAATACTTACAGCACTTTCAAGAATTTGTTAAAGCAAGTCTGGAGGATCCGGTTTTGCTTATTATGGATAATCACAGCACCCACTGCACTCTTAAAGCATACAACTTCTGCAAAGCTAATGGGATTATCCTTCTGACAATTCCTCCGCATACTTCACATCGACTCCAACCCTTGGACGTCACATTCTATGGACCTTTGAAAACTGCCTTCAACACATAATGTACAAAATACTTGAAAGATCATGCACATGAGAAAATAACACCCTTCTTTGGAGAAAGCAGCAAAAGGATTTCAAGTAAGTGGTATCTGGCCGTATAATCCTGATGTGTTTTCCGAACAAGACTTTGCACCAGCTGAACTGCACAACCCGAATGTCATACCTATAGACCAACAAAATCCTCGTGAGCCTCAGAAACAAGAACCTCAACAAGGTCCAGGGTTCCAACACTCTGCAGAACTTCGAATAGCTCAAATGCGACCATATGGACACGCGATTCCAGAGATAGAAACCTCTTTCGAAGAAGTACTGCCTCTACCAGGGCCATCAAAACTTAATAGTCAATCAGTTAAACGTAAACGATTTATGAAACAAACATCTCAGATAATAACATCTACTCCAAACAAAGATGTTTTGATCGCAAAATCGAATAAAAAGCCGATTAAGAAATTCAAAAAGAAAACGGAGGTAGTCAAGAAAAACCTATTTTCGGACGACAGTGCCCGAGACGATGACAGCATGGAAGAACGACAGAAGCTGCCAAGGAGCTGTAGGATAAAGGAGAGCTACCAAAGTTGTGCCTCAGATGCAGAATCCAATGATGATGAAGTCCAAGATAAGAATGTGGAATGGCAAGACTTATGTCTCGTATGCGGTGAATTTGGGCAGAATAATGAAGTATGGTTAAGATGTATTTTGTGCGGAAATTGGGCGCATAAGAATTGCACTGATATGGAGAAAAAACTTTATGTTTGCGATTATTGCACTTAAACATATTTTATATTGGGGTAATGGTGGCGCTCTGACATCATTACCCCAAACCGTTGGGGCAATGAGGGCCACCTTTTAGTTATGTAAAAAATTTATATTACTTTATCGTATATCCTTTGTTAAAATATAATTAGAACATATTAAACGACACATTTTCCTCTATTTATTGTGATTTTTTCGATAACGTTTAATTAAAAAATACGGGTAGCAGAAGTAAAAATGCTTAGGGGGCCACCATTCCCCCAACTTCCCCTACATAATACTGTGGACAAAAAGAAATGAGACAGTATCGATGTGTATATTTATTTGGTAGGTTGGTATGACTGTTGTGAATAGCTGACAGAAATCTTTTGTAATTGTAATATTAAAAATATGATTAAAAACGGATAGAAGTATATAACTATGGAAATTGCTATCCAGGCACGCAGACATGTGTGTCTATCCCATCAATATACACTAATGAGTTTAGGGCGAAACACGTGTCTGCATGTCTAGATAGATAGATAATTTCACAATTACCTACTTGTATTGTGTTCTCTACAACCGGTTTTTGATAATATTTCTGATACTTTTAAAAATGTTTTTATTTTATACGTTTGGTGAGCTTTTATCCACCAGTATATGTTTCAAATTGTTTTTGTTTTAATAATAACTTTATATATACCACAAGTAACACAAAAACACCAATAATAAATTATTTACGTTAATATTTTTTCCTGGAGTATCTTCTATTAGCTGTCTAGCAATATCGACGCAATCTTTAGCATCATTTGGTATATAAGCTTCACATTCCCAATTTCTATTAGGAGCGTGTGCATATAATGCGCTGGGCGTTGCATGGGTGACTCTAGTTGTCGTCACAAAGCCTTAAAAGATTTTTTATAAATTTTATTTAATAGTAATTTTTTTTTTACCTGTAGCCTTATTCGCGTCTTGGGCCCAGTTAAAAATACTTGGTACACGAGCTGCTGGGATTAAGGACGCAGTGCAGTTTTGATAATTTACACTGGAATCAACACCTGTAGTCTTCTGATTTGCTTTTATTCCACAGAACATAGCGGTGGCTGTACTACAGGAGTCAGCTACATATTTATCTGCTGAATAAGTCTGTAGAATAAATTACAGAATGTTCAATCAACATATATCTTACGACATCCATGCTTAATCATCTTAAATAAATTCTTATTTAATTAAAACAGACCTTAAATCGCCCAATAAGAAAATCTCCTTATATATATATATATATATATATATATATATATATATATATATATATATGGTAAAATTCAATTTGTTGGCGATTTAAGGTCTGGTTTTACTATAAAATATATATATATTGGTAAAACCAGACCTTAAATCGCCAATAAATTGAATTTACCATAACATACAAAGGTCACGAAATAATTATCTATCTATATATAAATATATATATATATATATATATATATATAATAAAAAATTAATTTAAATTCGGGTAAGCGGTCTGTCAATTAAAAAACTCCTTTATTAAATAACCCTATATTTCGCAACAGAATTTGTTGCTTCTTCTGGGGTAAAAAATGTAGAGTTGAAAAATAATAAAATTTCAACTCTACATTTTTTACCCCAGAAGAAGCAACAATTCTGTTGCGAAATATAGGGTTATTTAATAAAGGAGATTTTTAATTGACAAACCGCTTACCCGAATTTAAATTCTTTTTTATTATATATCACGGTCGATAATTTCGTTTCAATTATATATATATATATATATATATATATATATATATATATATATATTATATATATAAGTGATTAGATAACTTCTTAGCCGTTCATTAAATATAACATATGATAAATTATTGGAGGTTATGTTATATTTAATGAACGGGTAAGAAATTATCTAATCACTCATATAGCTTTGGAGTAATAATTAGCATTTTCAAACATTCAAATCTGACATCTGCTCTCAAAACACTGACATCTACTTTCAATAACTCACATCTAATTTCAAAATAGGCATCTGCTTTCTAATCTGACGTTTGCTTTCATAACTGACACCTGCTTTCAAAACAGACATCTGCTTTCAGTAACTGACATTTGCTTTCACTAACTGACATCTGTTATCAAGTCTGACATGAGCTTTCAAAACTGACTTCTGCCTTCAACTTGACATCTACATTCAATAACTGATATCTGATTCATCAACACTGTTACTTTATATGCATTTCTGAATAACTTGAACCTGGGTCTATTGTGGTGTAGTGGTAATGACGACAGACCGGCAAGCTGTAGACTTGGGTTCGAGTCCCAACATAGACATTTTTTCAATTAAAAATTTCATATGATCTGCTTTGTAATTTGTAGACAGCAATGTTTACATCCCCCCTTACTTTGCAATTACATACATACTAACTTGATATTTGTAAATATTTCATAAAAGCCGAAAACCTCCAATAATGTTATATATATATATATATATATATATATATATACAGTAAAACCTCTTGTTGCGGACACTTCTAATAGACGGACAACTCTCTTGCGCGGACACTTTTTCAGGGTCCCGATTTCATTACATTAATTTCTCATATACTTATACGGACACTCTCTTGGACGGACACGGACATCCAAAACTGGCCCAATATAACGGTGAAACTCTCTATTGAGGGAACACGGAAAAAATTTTACGCGCACGAGCAGACATAGCGCGGCAACGCGAATGGGATTCCCCCGATACTACGGTATTTCCCCGCCGGTGCTGCGTCGTCAGGATGTTTTGTTCGCTTAACGCTTTTAGTATTTTAGCTACAGTATTACGGTAACTGCCGATATGTCATCGAAACCTAAAGTTTTAACTCTTAAACAAAAAATTTACGTAATTGAAGCCTTTGATAGGAAAAAACTTAGTGTACGTGCCCTAGCAAAATGCTTTGAAATAGGAAAAACACAGGCAGCTGATATCGTTAAAAATAACAAACTTTTACTGAGTAAATTTCACTCAAACATCAGCGTGAATGAGAAAAGAAGCTTTCTAAAAGAAGAGGGAAGAAATATAGATAGATTATGTTATGAGTGGTTCATTCGGGCTCGTAGCAAACATATTCCATTATCAGGTATGTAGTTTTAAGCTTGGTAGTGGCATAAAACTATGGAAATATGTATCTTTTTAGGCACATTAATAAAAACAAAAGCCAAAGAAATGGCTGATGGTTTAGGTTATAAGAATTTCAGTGCTTCAGAAGGTTGGCTGGAAAAGTTTCGTGCCCGGCACAATATCGTTTTCAGAGCCATAAGTGGGGAAGCTGCGAGTGTAAACTCTAATGATGTAGCTACATTTTTGACCAAAATTCCATCGATTATAAACAACTATTCTCCCAAAAATATCTACAATGCAGATGAAACTGGGCATTTTTTCGTGCAGCTCCCAATAAAACATTACATCTAAAAGGTGAAAGATGTATTGGAGGCAAATTTCCGAAAGAAAGACTATACTATTTTGTGTAAATATGGAGGGAGAAAACGAAAAACCGCTAGTAATAGGAAAAACAGCAAAACCAAGAGCTTTTAAACATATTAATACGAATAATTTCCCTGTTACTTGGAGATAGAATAAAAAAGCATGGATGACTGGTGAACTGATGGCAGAATGGTTGATGCAATTTGACAGGAAGATGGTCCGTGAAAAACGAAAAATTGTACTGTGTAACCGTACTTCTGTTGTTCAGCCTTTAGATCAGGGCATTATTAAAAGCTTCAAAGCATTTTATAAAATATTTATTGTTAAACAACTTTTAATATCCATAAATACTGCTGCATCAATACAAGAATTATCAAAGAAAATACACGTTTTAGATGCAATTTACCTCATAAAAAATGCATGAGATCGAGTAACAAAGAATACAATTCAAAACTGCTTCGTCAAATCTGGAATTACACACTCTATTAACTGTGAGAGAGACAACGTATGAAAAATTGAAATATATAATTATGTAGAATATGAATCCAAAATGTTCTCCCTAATTCCTTCGCAAACGCAAGAAAAAAAAATTACATATTTATAAAATATTTGGCCCGTCACTGCATTTTATTCCGACTATAATTAGCGAAACAATTCTGCCTTATAAATGATTGACAGCTGCATATTTCTTATAACGTTGCTCGCTGTCTAAATAATGTTATCTTCTAAAGTTTTTTGTAAACAAACAACGCAAACATACGCTGCAATGTTTACGTGTAAATTCAATAGTGGTATCTTTTGTAGACATTCTGAATCAATAGACGGCAGACAATACAATTTTCAAGAGGCTTTTAATTTTGGAGTTCGCGTTGTAATTAACTCTTGCCGTTTTTCATACTTTTTCTTTCGTACATTGTCTTTTTCTTTCAAGGTCCTTAAAATGTTATCGTTGAGTAGAGTTTTGTCTACCCCGAGGCTGACATTTAACTGACTTCTCGAACCAACTTCCTAAATGGGTGCACTCGAGAGGTCGCCTCGCATTTTCTGGGGGTCTCTTTCTCATCGCGAGAAGAGGCACATCTAGACCCCTAGTAAAGATTCGTAGAGATTCTAATGCACAAATCGATCGCTGGAACTGAGTGTAGAGGGGAAAGGCTAATAGAATTATATAGAGTGGCCGATTCCCTCCAAAGTTTTCCTCAGGTTAGCAAACGCTCGCTTCTTGCGAGTCTCATTAGATAAAGTGAATGATTAGAGGTATGGGACTTGAAAATGACTTTTCATGGTATCCTATGAAAGATCAATTTCACTGATGCTCAGATTGTATCATAAAAAAATGAGTAAGTTGATGCTTGAACGAAATATATGTTAATCTCATCCAATATGAAGGCCAACTGACTCACCTGCATTGCACAACATTGCTCTATTTCTGCCCAAAAGGGAAAACCCACATTTTATATACACCCATCCAATAAATTTAATAATGAGTTCGATATATACGAGGTGCTACCCAGAAATTCCCGCGTGGCGCAGGAAGGGATGGTAGTACAGCTCTATAACGCTATATAATGTGAGCTACGTCTATACTAAGTCAGTCTGTCAAATGGTACTTTGCTAAGTGGTGACAAACACTTTTTGTGTTTATATTTGTTGAGTTTAGTTTGAGTTATTCTGAGACATACAATGTCTAATGTGAAGTAGCAAAGAACGTGCGTCAAAATCTGCTTCAAACTTGGTAAAATGGCAGCGTAAACTCGGAAAATGTTTAAACTAACGTTCGGTGAGGATACTTTAGTCCAGACGCAAACTTATGAGCAAAGCGGACGTGTGTCGGTTGATGATGGTGCACGTTCTAGTCGTCCATCGACTGAAAACAAGCTATAAAATGTGGCAAAACCGAAAGAGGATAATTGCGATGTTCCTCGACGACTAAGTGGAAACATTCAACGCAAGCGGCCCCTGTCAAGTGACGCAACAATTAGTGGATCCTAGACCACGACAATACACCAACCTATACGTCACTTGTGCGTCAATTTCCAGCCTCAACGAAGACGACAGTACTACCCCACCCTCCTTACTGCCCAGATTGTGTCCCTTGTAACTTCTTCGTGTTTCCAAAGCTGAAACTGAAGCTCAAAGGGCGCCGTTTTGAAATGGTTGCGGAGATGCCGACTGAATCGTAGGCAGTCAAGAGCACGTTAACACGCGATGACTTCCAGCACTGCTTCTACTCATGGGCAAGTCGCTGGGATCGGTGTATTCATATGGAAGAAGAGTAGGGGAACGTGGTGTACCTTGGACAGTGTTGTACCTCGGTCACAACAAACTTTTCAGTATTTCTGTTAGTTTGATAATCAATTGGCAACGTTGCTAACAGCTCTGTCTAAGTAGTGTATAACGTGGCGTAGTGATAGGGTGTTCAACAAAACGTGTTTTGATTTTAAGGAAATTTTAAATATTTCCATTTAAAAAGTAAGTTTCTTAGATAAGCTTTAAATTGTTCGTAAAACCTTTATATTTAGTTAAGAGATCACTTGATTAGCTTGTAATTGTATGAAGGTTAGGTTGCTGTTAGTAAAAGTTTTAGGGTGTTGCCACGTTTACTAAATTTGGTAAGGTAGTTGTACTTCGGACACAACACACTAGTTATACCTAAGACATGTCCTAGGTACAACCTCTTGATTTAATGTAAATAAAAAATGGGTTTTTATATTTGTACCTAAATTATAATATATTTTTTTTAC
Source organism: Melolontha melolontha (assembly GCA_935421215.2). NCBI lineage: Eukaryota > Metazoa > Arthropoda > Insecta > Coleoptera > Scarabaeidae > Melolontha > Melolontha melolontha. The sequence continues at coordinate 114,631,215 of OW285242.1, read as the reverse complement.
AATTACAGACTCTAGAAAATATGCCGCGCAGCAAACAAGGCATAAAACGAACTCCACTTGATAAAGAAAAGTTGCGACAGGCCATTAAGTTTTTAAAAGAAAAGAAAATGTCTTTATTTGAGGCAGCCAAACATTTTGATATTAGTAGAACTACCCTTAGGCGTCATATTCAACATTGTATTGAAACAGAGAAAGAAATAAGTATCTTACACAATAATTTAGCGCAACATAAAGTCTTCATAGATGAAGAAGAGCTAATATTGTGTGAATATATAAAAGAAGCTGCAGATTTACAATACGGATTAATTCACGATGAAAAAAGAACACTTGGTTATATGTTTCACTAAATTTTATTTACATAAAATAAGACAATTGTTTCGGACTCTGCAGTCCATTTTCAATTAACATAAGTATAAATAGATGTATGTAACTACAAAATAGAAAGGGGATAACGTTACTAACAAATTTTCGTGCAAGTGGAAAAGGGGGGTATTTTAAGATACAATATAATTATTCAATAGCTCATTAAATTCAAATAACTGCCCTCATTATCGGCGAAAGGCTAAACTCTGTTTGCTCGTTTACAATGTTTAACGACATATTTATTTATTTATTTTTTTTTTCGTATTGTATTAAACATTTGTATTAAATTTGTATTAAACAAAATTACTTTAGGTTTAACAACTTCTTTTACAGTCAAAAAGATGGCCTAGCAATGGGCTCCCCATTGTCTTGCCTCTTAGCGGAAATTTTTATGTCAAATTTTGAAGATAATTTGTTTAATTCAAATATCCCATATTTACGTCACATTCACAAATGGTTTAGATACGTAGATGACATTATATGTGTTTGGACAGGTACAAAAAGACAGTTAGATCTCTTCTTCAATCATTTAAATAATATCAATAATAAAATACAATTTACAATGGAAAAAGAGAAGGTTAACTGCTTAAACTTCTTAGATCTCACGTTAAAGAAACTGAATAATAAATTAGATTATAGCATTTATAGAAAACATACTTTCACAGATACCCTTATTTCAGCAGATAGCAATCAGTCAAACAGTATAAAAATATCTTCGTTTAACAGCTTTATACACAGACTTTTACATTTACCTCTATCTAAACCAAATTATGATAAAGAAGTCAATACCCTGAAGTGTTTGGCTATAAATAATGGCTTCACCCCAGACATAATAGACAATATTATCAAAAAGAAAAAAAGTCAACAAATTAATAGTTTTTTGTATGCTTCTTCTCATAAAGTATCTCCTAAACATAGGTTCATAAATTATGTAGGTAGGACCTCGAATAAAATCACTAATAGATTAACAAAAAACAACATAAAAACTATTTCAGTAAATAAATTTAATTTAGGTAAATTGTGGGCCAACAATAAAGATAGATTTGAAAAAACACAAAAATGTGGAATATACAAAGTCAATTGCATGACCTGTGATGCGTTTTACATCGGGCAAACAGGTAGAAGTTTTCACACTCGTATTACTGAACACAGAAAAGCCATTTTAAATTCTAGGAAATGTTCAGGGATTTCAGAACACTGCATTGATAACAACCATATGATCTCATCGGACAATTTTAATATATTACACTCTTCTTCAAAAGGATTAAGATTAAATCTCCTGGAAATATTAGAAATTTCAAAGGCGAAAAATAAGTCGTTAAACATTGTAAACGAGCAAACAGAGTTTAGCCTTTCGCCGATAATGAGGGCAGGTATTTGAATTTAATGAGCTATTGAATAATTATATTGTATCTTAAAATACCCCCCTTTTCCACTTGCACGAAAATTTGTTAGTAACGTTATCCCCTTTCTATTTTGTAGTTACATACATCTATTTATACTTTAGAAAATTTATTCTTATGTTAATTGAAAATGGACTGCAGAGTCCGAAACAATTGTCTTATTTTATGTAAATAAAATTTAGTGAAACATATAACCAAGTGTTCTTTTTTCATCGTGAATTTATCAAGATGTTTCACCAAGTGCCAAGCGAGAGCTCAATCAATTTAATAATACGGATTAACCTTAAAAAACGTTCAAATTTTGGCCTATCAGTTTGCAAAGCATAACAACAAAAAGTATCCTAAATCATGGGATGAGTACAAAATGGCGGGAAATTACTGGCTACGCATCTTTCGCAAAAGACATCCACAACTTAGCTTACGTAAACCAGAAGCCACGAGTTTAGCTCGTTCGACTGCGTTTAATAAAACCAATGTTGCTTCAGTATTTACGAATTATAAGGCTGCATTGACAAAGTGTTCCGATATTTTACCTTCTAATATATGGAATATTGATGAGACCGGGCTCTCTACTGTACATGTTCCACCAAGAATCTTAGGACCTGAAGGCGCTAAGCAAATCGGTTCAATGACCAGTGCTGAGCGAGGTTCTACTGTTACAATGATCTGCGCCATTAATGCTGGCGGAGGTTTCATACTCCCTATGCTAATATTCCCACGTGTCAACTATAAGGACTTTATGATAACAAATGCTCCACCTGGTACCACTAGAGGTGCAAATCTTTAATGAAAACTTGTTTTTTCAGTTCATAGACCATTTTATTAAACACGCAAGGCCTTCCACTGACTCACCGTGCATTGTGCTGTTGGATAATCATGAAAGCCATATGAGTGTCCCTGTTATAGATCTAGCCAAGCGAAATTGTATTATTTTAGTGACTTTTCATCCACATACAAGCCACAAGCTACAGCCACTAGACAAAGGGGTATTTGAACCATTCAAAAAATATTATAGTACTGCAGCAAATGAACTGATGATTACTCCTGGACATGTGGGTAAGCTAATAACAATTTAAAATGTGGCTACATTAGTTGGGAAAGCGTTTCCATTAGCTTTTACTCCCAATAATATTATGCAAGAATTTAAAGCCACGGGAATGCATCCACTTAATGAAAACATTTTCGACGACTCGGATTATTTATCCTCACAGGTAACTGATCGTCCCTATGCCGTTACCTCCGATAAAAATGAAGATACCGCTGTCAATACTGACATTTTAACTCAATCAGTTCCAGAGGCTAACATTTCATTCCAATCATCCATTCCATCCACTTCTGCGTTTGCAAATGTTGTTACACCAACTATGATCAGAACTCATCCTAAAGCTTCGTCGAGAAAAAACAATAGAAAGGGCAGGCAAAAAAAAAGGAAAATCTTGTATTTTAACAGACACGCCTGAGAAAACCAGAATTGAAATGTTAAAGATGGTTGATCTAATAAAAAAAAACAGAAAAGAAAATGTTAAACCTTCTCTAAAAGATACAGCGAAAGGCAAATACAAGAAAAGGCATGTTAAAAGAAAAATCGTTTCCGATTCTGAATCCTCTATATCAGATGATAATTTTTCGTTACGAGAATCTGATGTGTCTAAAATTTCATTTGAAATTTATGATGAAGGAATTTAAAATCCAAACAATGATTCAGAATTTCTAAAATATCAGTTAGATGATTTCGTAATTTTTCTTTACGAAAATGATTATTTTCCCGGACAAATTGTTGATATTAAAGAACAAGAATTCTTAATAAAATCTATGGAAAAATCGCTCAAAAATTGGAAATGGCCTGAGAGCCAGGATCGAAACTTATACTCAGCATCTGATATTAAGCAGAAAATTAAACCTCCAAAAAAAATTAGTTGCACAAGGGAAGTTTATGAAGTCCCAGAGATGTCAAAATTTTCGAAATGGGTTTAAAGGCACAATTACAGTTTGATTTTTTATTAATATGTGTGTGTTTAATTTTGTATTTATGGTTCCATAAAAGTTTGTAGAAGTAAAATGTTTTTTTTTTATAATTATCGTACCTAGTGTCCAAGGTACAACCTCCTTGTGTTCAAGGTACAACACCCATGTTGTACCTCGGACATATTGTCACTATCTTTTCAAATGTACAGACCTTTCTAAATACTAGTATCTAAACGTACAACAAGAAATATATTCTTCGTTAATAGTTTAACATTATATTACAGTAGGTTAGATAAATTTATTGGTTTTAGCAATTCCAAAAACATCAATTTCCCCTACCTTGAAGGGGATGGTAGTGAACAAGTTGTGTGAACAATTTGTTTTCACAATCCGGAAATTTCTGTTTAGCATCTCGTATCTTAACAAAGGAGTCCATATGATACAGATTTATTTTAGATTTATGTATTTTAATGTTTAATTTTACCTTAATAACGCCAATGTGTGGAAATTTATCGAAAGCTAAAAATCCTTGTTCGCCCTCGCCGTAAATTCTGGCAGCGGTGCTTGTGGTGACGCCCATTCCATCGGCTATAAAAATTATTACATTTTTGGCGATACCTTCGTTGTAAGTACGTTCTAAAGCTCTTTTAATGTCATCTTGTGAAACACTTGCCCAATCTACCTGATCTGTCGAAAACATGTAATTACAGTTTTTTTTTTATTATTAACAACCATATTTTATGAATACAAACAAATAAAAAAAAGTAATATTAAAAATTAAAATTGAAGATACCCAATAAATATAATATTAAACGGAAAAAACGCAGCGCCAACTAAGTTTTTCAAAAAACATGCTAATATTTTAAAGATTATTTTGAAAATAATTATAGAAACCTACAGCTAATTCAATACTAGCCTTGAATTACTTTAGAATAAACAAGATAACACGTGGTTTATGTAAGGAAGTAATATTTACAAAGAATGACACGAGAGTGTATCTCAATTTACAAGAAGTAAACTGTCCAGAAAGAGAAAATCTTTTATTACTAAATACAGTATTAATAATAATTAAAATTAATTATTTACACAATAGATTGGGAAATAGGAGTGATATTACCCATCTTCAAGAAAGGAGGTTACCGTTAATGTAAGAACTATAGGCGAATAACAATGATGAGTATAATGGCCAAAATGTACGAAAGAATACTGGAAAAAAGATTAAAAATACAAATAGAGACACAGCTAGAATATTCACAAAGCGGTTTTAGGAAGGGAAGAGGAGTACAAGACCACATATTTACTATAAAACAAATAATGGAAAAAAGACAGCAAAGCAATACGTACTTGGCGTTTATTGACCTAGAGAAAGCGTTTGATAGTGTACCAAGGAAAGCGATATGGGAAAGCCTAAAAAGAAGAGGTGTAAATAAGAAATTGAGAAACAATGTAGAGTGTATGTGTAAGGTCACAAAGAATTATGTACGAACGAGAAATGCAGAGTTACAGATATTTGAAACTAAAGAAGGATTGAGACAGGGTGGTGTACTGAGCCCAGCACTATTCAACATAGTGATGGATGACGTACAAAAAGAAATAAAGCACAAACTGAAGAAATTACCAGTGGGTTATAGAAATATGGAAATAACGACAATAACTGACTGCGTCTTTGCAGATGATCTAGTAATATTTGCAAAAAACACGACAGACCTGCAAGAAAACGTAACAATATGGAACGAAGCCCTTCAAAACCGAAACTTAAAAATTAACATCGATAAAACAAAGGTAATGGTAATTGGAAAAGAACACAAGCAAGCATTAATAACACTGGACAATACAAAAATAGAGCAAGTAAAGACGATGAGATACCTGGGCGTAAATCTACAGAAGAATGGTAAGAACGAACCCGAAATAAATGAAAGAATAGAAAAAGCAACACGCACATACTATGCTTTGAATAACAAATTTATAAGAAATAAAGAAATATCAACTAAGACAAAAATCCTAGTCTACAAGACTATACATAAACCAATATTAATGTATGGTAGTGAGAGCTGGGTGTTAACAAGGCAGCAAAAAAGTAAAATCCAGGCGGCAGAGATGAGATTCCTGAGAGCAGTTAAAGGCATTACAAGAAGAGATAGAATACGGAATGAAACAGTGAGAGAAGAACTAAAAGTGGAATCGATCTAAAGAGCATTGAAAGGCAACATCTGAAGTGGTTCGGACATGTAATACGAATGGAAAACCAGAGACAACCGAAACAGATATGGCTGGCAAGGACACAGGAAAAGAGGACTAGAGGAAGACCGAGAAAAGAGTGGAACAGTGTAGTGGCAGAGTGCTTGGAAGCCAGGGGAACAAAGTGGAAGGATGCAGAAGTAATGGCAGCAGACAGAAGGTATTGAGCAATGTTTGTTCGTAAATAAAAAGTTTTTTAGACGCTTTAACACCTTCGGGTATAAGAAGGCTTTATCGATTATATATATATATATATATATATATATATATATATATATATATCAAAAATTTATTTAAATTCGGGTAAGCGGTCAATTAAAAAACTCCTTTATTAAATTACCCTATATTTCGCAACACTTTGTCGCTTCTTCTGGGGTAAAAAATGTAGAGTTAAAAAATAATAAAATTGACGTACAAAAAATATAAAAATCATTTTTATATTTTTTGTACGTCAATTTTATTATTTTTTAACTCTACATTTTTTACCCCAGAAGAAGCGACAAAGTGTTGCGAAATATAGGGTAATTTAATAAAGGAGTTTTTTAATTGACCGCTTACCCGAATTTAAATAAATTTTTGATAATATATCACGGTCGATCATTTCTTTTCAATTATATATATATATATATATATATATATATATATATATATATATATATATATATATATATATATTTACACAATACAAGTTCATATCTGTGCAAAAATTGCTATCCAAAGATGCAGGCACGTGTTTCGTCTTACTGTAGTCTCGCCAGTGCCTGATGTTGGGATACACAAAATTAACTACTTCCTTACCACATACTGTCAAGGATGACAGAAAACTCAGGGCCCTCATTGACTATTGTCAACGAACATCGCGAACAGTGACTAGAGATAAAAGACCACATGAATAAACTTGGGCAAAACAAAGGGAAAACGACATTATGTATTGGGTTGAATAACAAGTCCGGGGGCAGGCCTCCCTTCGGAAGAAATTTGAACTAAGTGACAGTTCTTTTGAATAGCTGCGTTTACTACATTTGTGTTTTTTGTGTAGGAGCTTGGAAGTTAGTGCCTGTCATTTGATTTTAAAAATTTAGTACATTTGACAGTTATAATATATGTTCGTCCCCTACACAAACAAGTATATTATATACAATTGACAACAAGATATATTAGTTTCTACGTCACTCATGTTTATATTTTTAAATAAAATATCAAGTAATGCTAACGAAAATTAATAAATAATATGTAATATAATGTACTTCGCGTATAGCAAGATTTAAATTTGAAAATGTCAAGTATCAATGTGACCAACTGCATGCTTTATATAAAAATTAAACTCTGAACTTCCAAATTAAGTAATTCCAATTTATTAATGTAAAAAATGCAAAATAGAAGAAATAGTATAAAAAACTCGCTTCATAAGGCCTTTTGCCGCACTCGCTCTTTAGAAAACTCGCTGTTTTCTAAACTGATCTCGTACGGCAAAATGGTGCCTTATGAAACTTGTTTTTTAATATAACGGGTGTTCAGAAACATTCTAAGTCAAAGTAGTCCTTGAAAATATGAAGTCATGTCTGAGATAGATTGATTTTTGACAGACAACAGTTGACATTTAATAATTATTACAAATCAGATACTTAAGTAAGATATATGATTTTATTGTTCAGAGCCCACTTGACTTCGAATGTTTCTGAACACCCGTTACTATTTAGGCGCAGAAATCACATGTAGCTCTATTGCAGGTACGTATATTATCGCAGCGTTCTGCACACTGGCTCAAGTCAACCGTTTATTAATAATGATTTAAATGATTGTTTTCACCAATTGACACACAAATTAGACACGCTCACTGTAGAATCTGTCTCACTGTTAGTTACTCTTCCCTACGCGCATTAACTGTTTCGCCGATTTTAGTATAGCCAACATTTCTTCAAGAATAATTTTTGGAGCTTTTCCTTGTCTTGTAAGGAAGTTTATATTCGATCTAGTTCATTTTGAAATCAAATCAACACAAACTGACAGAAAATAAAATTAATGATGCTGCAAATGTTTTGTAAATTAGCACACAAGTTACCATAGCATATTTGATTTTAAAAAGCACAATAGGAAATTTCAGCAAGTGGTCCTCAGGATTCGAGTTTGCTACAGTTGCAGACTACCATTACCAACATTGATACATTGCCTTTGTCGAATGTCTCTGATCTTGATGTTCGCAATGCCATTGGGAAGCTGAAGGGTACAATGACTACAGGTCCAGATGCTATTCCTTCATTTTTCGTGAAGGATTGTGCTGAGTGTTTGTTAAAGCCGTTGACACTCATTTACAATTCAATCATTTGTCAGAGGGTATTCCCGGATGAGTGGAAAAGAGCGAGAGTGACACCTGTGCTTAAGTCTGGATCGCGTGCGGATATAAGAAATTATTGGCCCATTTCTTTGATCTCCAACTTTGCTAAGATTTTTGAGATGATACTGTACACTGAAATCTATAACCATGTAAAGCCATATATCTGTAATAATCAGCATGGATTTTTGAAGGGCCGATCAACTGCGACCAATTTAAGCAACTTTACCCAGCTAGTATCTGAGGCCCTTGATGAGCGAAAACAGGTTGATGTCATTTTTACAGACTTTAGTAAAGCTTTTGATCGTGTACAACATCATATACTTCTGCGGAAGTTGGAACAGTTTGGACTCCATACCGACTTCCTGCTTTTACTCAGAAGTTATTTAACTGGGAGGCAGCAATACGTTGAATATGAGGGAATTAGGTCACGAACTTATCTTGCCCGAGGTGGAGTTGCACAGGGTTCGAATCTAGGTCCACTGTTGTTCATACTATTTATAAATGATGTATGTAATAAATTTGATTCTACCTGTTTACTTTATGCTGATGATTTAAAAATTTATCGGATAATAAATACTTCCGCTGAGTGTAATATCCTGCAGGGTGATTTGGATCAATTGTGTGCTTGGTGTCAAAGAAATTGTATTAATCTTAATGTTGGAAAATGTAAAGTAATGACATTTTCTCGAAAAGCTGTCAATGTTGAATACAACTACGAAATTAACGGTGTAAATCTTCAGAGATGTACGGAGGTTAAAGATTTGGGAGTAGTATTTGATAGTAGATTAACCTTTAATAAACATATCTTTTATATTTATTCTCACTGCTGCAAATTGCTGGGTTTTATAATGCGATCTTGCAAGGATTTTGTAGATATTGACACCATTACTATTTTGTATAACTCCTTGGTTCGTAGCAGGCTTGAGTATTGTTGTGTTGTTTGGTCACCAGCGTACTTGAAATATGTTAATCTGCTTGAGTCACTACAGAAGAGATTTTTAAAGTATTTGTATTTCAGAGGGCATGGTGTGTATTCTGCCTTAGCATATGATAATTTGCTGGAACAATTTGGTTTTAATAGTTTATCTAATAATAGAAAAATTATTGCGTTACTACATTTGTATAAGTTGGTGCATAATATTATAGATGATCCGGTGTTTTTGTCATGGCTTCGGTTTTATATTCCTCGTTTCAACGCTAGAAACTCAATTACTTTTTTAAATAGACAGGCTGCAACTAATTCATATACAAACTCCCCACTTTATAGAATGTGCCATTTATATAATTCATGTAATTATTGTTTGGATGTATTTGGCGATAATTACTGCAGGTATTTGGTTTCTGTGAAGGAATGTATTTGTTTTACTCCTTAGATTTAATTTAGTTTAGGATAATTTTTCCATTGATACGCACGTTATGTTTAATACTTATATACATGTACTTATATTTATAACCCATAATTGGATGTATAATCTGTTGGGTTAATAAACGGTTTATTATTATTATTATTATTATTAAAATTTAAAACCGCTTAATTCGAAGAGAATAAAAACAGTCTCGCGTAAATGATTGATTAGATATATCAATACCCATATGCAGAACAATTAATGTTATATAAAATACACAATATTTCACTTATTAAGATTTCAAATTATCATGATAAATTGTAAGGATTAACAAGCGTTGGCAATCAATACGATAAGTTTACCCATATTAAATTTGAGTAGCTTGGATTATTGTCTTAATTTTTTTCATTACAAGATTATATTAAATAAAAGGTAATCCTCAACTATAATACAAACCTAATTATCTCTCTCTTATCATCAAAAAGCTAATGTTACATGCCATATTTAAAAAAATACTCTCGTCATAATATAAAAAAAAATTTAAATTGATTTTTTTATAACTTTGATGAACTCAATAGAATTGTATACTGCCTGAGTATTATAATACTAATAAATGGCATATATACCATAGAGTGAACTACAAAAAAAAAAACTCGAATCAAGGTCAATGCAATTGCTACACGTGGTTTCCAGTTACTTAAAAAATAATAACTATATTTTTTCGGTTATCGTATCGTTAAAAGAATATTTTTGTGTACAGAAGCAAACAAATACTAAAATTATATACGCTTTATGTAATGCTTACCAACTGAATTTACTTTTACTACATATAAAATTAAAGAAACTAATAATTGCACAATAAATACAAACTGCCGCATAATGTTTTACAGTTAAATGAAATTTTATATTCTATGTTGTCACTTCAAACACTCAGTAACTACTAACTATGCTATAAAATTTATTAAATCAGATAACATTGTGCCGGTAGCGGCTAATTCTCTGAGCCCCACTACATACTAAATAAGTAAAATTTAGGTAATAATGTCGTCTTTAGTTGACGAATAAACCTGCATACCTGCAATATACTATTAATGTCCATTCCAATTAAGAAAGGACTAGATGGCGCGGCAATCTGAGTATAATTTACACAGGAATTTCAAAAAAGTAGATAATTTGAATGCGACGTTATATACCTACTAACCTATATAAGAGATTATTTTTTGACGTTTGTTTATTAATATATTTATTATTAAGAAAGCTTAGACTTTAATAATTTTATTCAAGCAAGAAGCGGCAAATATATACCAATGCAAGTATAAAATATTTCATTCAATATTGAAGGTGTTGCATCTACATTGAATTTGTGCGTATATACAGTGAGAATATGTTAAAATTACTACAGAAGAAATATTTACATCTTTCTTTGATTTTATTAGAGAACAAAATTTTTGTGTAAATGTGAAACTAATAAATTTAAAGGATTGATGATGACAGTGTATTATAATTGTCATAAGATTTGTGTATCGTTTAGCTTAAAAATATAGCATTTTACAAAATACAGTTTTTGAATAGTATCTATAATGAGAGAGCAATAAGGAAATTCATATACCTGCACATCATATCACATAATTTGGTTGAACATGAGTTCGCTCATTTATTCCAAGTTATGGCTGATTAATACTTACTTGTCTGCTTATGTCTGGGATAAATTGCTACTATCGTACAATGATTTTTTTTTGCCTATAGCAGAAATATGGTTTGATTAAGGTTTCAGATTTCAATGTAATTGAAAAAAAAAGGAATAAATAAAAAGAGAAATTGCTTTGATGGGAAACTTCGTGTGTTCAGTAAAAACAATTTTTTTCGTAAATGTCTGAACACAATGAGTGTAAAACCCTCTTTAATTAGCATAATGTGCATTAAATCTTTTACCTGCACTTACATAATTACATTAAAAGAATTATATAATCATTTCCTACTCAGAAATTTCATTAATATTCTGCGATTATCACAATATCTGGTAGTTACTTGATACCCAAGACGTTGAACGATTTCTGAGGACCTGAAACAACTTATAATCTCATGAATTTATATGGTAAACATTATTATATAATTATATTTGATTTACTGTTCTTAAAATACACTTTATAAGCCATCTGCCTCTGTCCACTTTTTATATATTTTTCTTTACGATTTTTTTATGGACCTGGTCAAGCTGCGTCGCCCATGCTCTTAAACGTTTGTGATTATACCGATAGGTCCAACCCGCTACGGGACATACGCAACAATATACGTATAGAACGTAATGCGATGTGGCAACGTATGTACGATGCCAGTCCGCGTGCGCATACATAAGTCCGATGATCGAGAGCAATAGATTGCCCGTCATTCGTATCTAGCTGTGCAAATGTAAAGGTTGCAACAGTTGCAAGTTCAACTGTTTAGAATTTTCGAGACAATAACCCCTAGAAATCTCGAGGAAGTGAGGCGGGAGTTTTACAATAGGCTCGGCCATTGTTTGGGGAGAGAGGGCGGTATTTTCGAATCCTATATTTAGTGACTTTCTTAGAATTAAAATTTATTTTGCAGAATTATTGATTTTTTTACTTTTATCTTTTAGAAAACGTTATTGTTTTTTTATTACTTAAAATTACTTTTCCGTAGCAGCTAAGAATACAATAATAATAACTTGGAGATATAACGACCTTATTATATCTGAAACAAATGGGCAAATTACGTATACAGAACGACTATGCAAACGACTATATCCTTGCGCGGTTTAAGTCTTACTAAATTCATAACTCTGCAATGTATGGTAATGTAAGCTACCGCGCGTAGAAGAGGGGATATTCGCTGTTGCCACTTATTGCCGGGTATGGCCCGTTGAGAGTTGGTCTTATGTGTATAAAGAAATTAATGAAAGTGATAAGATATCTTAAAAAATGAGTTTTTCACATTATAATATTTATAAGAAACTATTTTTAACGAATATTAATAATAAATACTACAATAAACAACTACTAAAACACGCAATTAACTAGCACAGAAACACTGATCAATAGGTGTCAGCACTGACAGCCACTGACACAAAAAGAAAATTTGATAGAACAAAATAAACTTAATTTTGCCTGCATAAAAGCGGCCTCTATTTTAGCCAATCACAAGCTCTTATTTTAAGCCCTAGCTGTCTCAACGGTTTATTCTTATTTGGAATGCCATTATAGTAACTTTTTAAATGTCAGTTGAAAAGTATGAACCACAACCAAAAATACAGCTTGCCGAAGTCCGCATACCGAGCATTACAAAATTAAGGATATTACCTACATTATTGAATTATTATTAGAATTATTTCTTGTAATTTAATAATAATAATATTCATATATCGTAAGATCGAAACACATGTGTCTGTAGTTGAAATGACCATTGGTTAAATATGTTGTGTATATTCATGTACAGATACAGATATATTTGTATTAATTTCTATTAATAAATTTCTGTTGGACATTATCTTAAGTATCTATTGCTTTTGCATATATCTTAATAAAGATAATTCTGCAATTTGTTTTTCACGATTTCTTTATTAATTTTCACATGTTAACATGATTATATAATGTATTTTTGCTTCATCCCTTTACAAGTCCGTACTCACTTGAGTCAAGAAAGCCAAAAATGTAGCAAATGACCCCATTACCTAAAACAAAAATAAAAAATTACTGATATTATATTTATTCGTAAGGATGGAATTTGACATTTTTAACCTATAATTCAGTTGACAGTTCGAAATTTTAAATCGTGATTTTCGAGTGAAGATTTTTTACGATTTTTGATACGGTTTGACACCAAAGCAATGTGTGGAAAAGCTTAGTTCGGTATCTGGGAATGAAGCACCATCCAAAACTATGGTTTACAAATGGTTCGCAGAATTCAAGTGTGGAAGACCAACATGTGGTGACGATCTTCGTGAAGGGCGTCCATGCACCTCTGTTATGTCCCAAACCTTTGATAGGGTGTGGTATGACGGACTATTTTGCAAACTCAAAACATTGTTGCCTCTTCCTCATTATGAACTTTTAAGATACTACCTAACTGATATGAAACACCTACACCTATCTACAATCTATTTTATCTGGTGTCCCACAAGCACGGTTATTAGGGCCAATCTTCTTTTTACTATATACGGCTGACGCACAACTACTAAGCTGATAACCGACGCGACATATGCTGATGATACAGAATTCTTGCATTTCATGTTGGCCCTGTCATGGCTTCAAGAAATTTTCAGGATAACATAGATAAAATCCAAGACTGGATTACAAAATGGCGTAGGACGATCAACGAATCCAAATGTATACATGTCACTTTTTAATTTGCAACATGAAACCCGTCCACTCATCAGAATCAACAATTATGAACTCCCACAAGCTGACAGCACTAAATACCTAGATATGTATCTCGATAGGCACACATATCTTTACCAAACGTACAGCAGACCGATTTTCATGTGGCCGGTGGGAGAATTTGTACGTGCGGCAAGTAAGGGTCAGTGTTAGATAGAGACAGTATTCGGAAAAATGAAATGCAAACTCTTTGTGCGAGTCGTGCATTGGGACGTAGTAAGGGATAAATTCAAAAATCACATTGTTGAACATGTTTATAATGGTTTGTATTTCACTAAATTAAGGCAAATAGAAGTAAAATAAAACGCATAGTTTCATGTAACATGTTTAATTAAAATGTCTTACCTTACCTACTAGCTAATAGCGTACTAACATCACATTAAGGGGATGACTGAATAAGATTGTTAGCTTCACTTAACGGTAGAAAGGCTTAGGATTAAGTAAAACTAATTTGGATAATTAACTGAATTATTGGCAAATAATGTTTATGCTAATCTCTTTCTCATTATAATCACATTGTAAACTTTCTATATGTACAAAAGAACAGTATATTCTTCAACAAGCGTAGGCGAGTGTTGTAATAACATTATTTAATAGTCGTGGAGAAAAGAATATTATGAATACTATTAATTGGAAATAACAATGGAAATAATAATTACAATATGAAATAATACATAAATACTCAAAAATAATTATAGGAGAAAACAATAATGAACAATAACTAAGTTTCAAAAAAATTACGGTAAATTATACATATAATTATATAAAAAGTTATGCAGAATCACTATCACTGACTTCCTCTTCGCTCTCCGATTCAGAGTCTTCATCCAAATTAATAATGAACTGGTCTGTAACTTCGTCTATGAGAGGTTCCGCTTCCAAAAACTTTTGCTCCCACTTTATCGCGTGGTCACAACATTTATTCCATTCAGCAGCACTAAATTCATCAAAAAAGTTATCACATAACTGTTGAACATATCTAATAGTGAATGATACATTTTTTTGTGCCACATATTGTTTAAGAGATGCCCATACTAACTCAATCGGATTTAAATCTGGGTGGTATGGCGGTAATCGCAAAACACTATGGCCACGTTGTGTTAACATTTCATCTATCTCGAACGTTTTAAATGTTGGCTTATGTACTTTAATAATATTATATAAATCGGGCTTGAGCATGTTATTGTCGAAGTAAATATTTTTAGACCTTGACCAGTCTATCATAACTGATTTCCTGCTATTAGAATTCGGTGGTTTATCTTTTTTGACATTATGATAAGGAAAGGAGCATTGTCAATTACTAGGACAGACTTTGGAGGCAGGTTTGGAATTAATTTTTCTAACAACCATTTTTTGTAATTTTCATAATTCATCTCGTGATGATAATCTCCCGTTGTGGTATTATACTTAAAAATCAATTTAGCATTCGGAATGAATCCCGTCTCGCAGCCAGCATGAACAATAATTAGTCTTAGACCTTTTGATATAGGCCTTGCTAATCCTTCATTGGAATTGTCACTCCAACAAGTAGCCACGGTATGAGAACTGTGCATGTAAGTTTCATCCATATATATAATCGGTCTTTTTTCATTTCTGTAGCTTTGAATGGTACGCAAATAAGACACTCTTAACTGACTAATGTCGTGCTTTTCCATTAACAACTTTCTGTTGGTTTTTGTTTTTCTCCAACGAAAGCCCATATCTTTTACTACTTTCCGAAGAGAATCTATTCCTCCAGTGTATCCTGTTTCTTTAAATTTTCTTAGAATGTTTGGCATTGTAGGCACAATTTTGTCAACAGTAAAGGTATTTAAAATTGTTCTACGCAGCACACCTTTATCTGCATCGTCTAAGTCGGTTTTGGGCTTGGTTTTTTTTTTATTTTTCTTTGGCGATGTAAAAGATGAACCGGCACCTGCGTTTATTTCACTTTTTTCTTTAACAATCCGTCTAATGCTTCTCTCAGAAGCACCCGTTGCGGCAATAACGCGTTCATATAACTGATCCAGTGGAATTTTGAGTACCCCTGAAGTTGTTTCTTCTTGCATATATTTAAATACATTTGAGATCACTTCACGAGTTTGACTGTGTAAAACACATTTATTTAATTTACTTTTAAACTCCATTACTCACTACCTTAATACGGCACTGCACTACTGTGTTTATCGCTTAAAACGATGTAAAACACTGAATGCCAGAGGTTCCCCTACCTATGAATTTCGTGCGCATCTCGAGGGCGGTACTTCTAACCGGCCACATGAAAATCGGTCTGCTGTAAGGAGCTAGACATTAAACTAAATCAGATGTATTGGTTAATCAATCGCAGATCACTGCTATCACTCGAAAATAAGCTGTTACTATACAAAATCTTTCTCAAACCAATATGGACTTACGATATTCAGTTCTGGACCGCTACTAATTCGAATATTCTAAAATTCTAAAATTAAGTGATACATGCCATACTTGACGCCCCAAGATATGTACCCAACAACGTCATCTAACCTGATATTCCGCCGGCTACCATTCGAGAAGTAATTACTTACCATAGTGAGAAATACTGTGACAGAGTGACACATCACAGAAAACCAAACGGATATTTAGTCAAAGGTGGAAGTGAGACGGTTGAAAAAGATTCCGATCTAGGAACTAAACTTATACAAGGGATAAGGGATACTGCTAGAATTCGCGGAATCAAGTACTCCTTGAATTGCCAGCATTCTACAATTATCATATTCGTCAAATTTGATATTTTTAACCTATAAGTCAGTTGACAGTTCGATTTAAAACCGAACAGTTTTGTCTCAACAGTATTTAACAAAGTAATAGCTGTGCTAGTAATGGAAATTTTGAATCGTGTTTTCGAGTGATGATTTTTTACGATTTTCGATACGATTTGACACCAAAGCAATGTGGGGAAAACCTTAGTTCGGTATTTGGGAATGAAGCACCGTCCAAAATTATGGTTTACAAATGGTTTGCAGAATTCAATCGTGGAAGACCAACGTTTGGTGACGATCTTCGTGAAGGGCGTCCATACACCTCTGTTGTTGCGAAAAATATCGATGCTGTGCGTGAAATGATTTTATCAGATCGACATGTGACATAGAGTGAGATAGAGGCATCCTTAGGCATTGCGGCGAAACAGGGACGTGTCAAGTGGTGCTAGGAAATTTTCAAAAAATTAGTTTGTGGTCGTTCAAATTCTGTATATAACATTGTAACAGGTGGCAAATCCTGGATATATTCATATAAGCCTCAAACTAAACAGCAATCGACTGTATGGGTGTTTCAATATGAACCTAAACCAACAAAAGTGGTGCGGTCACGAAGCGTTTCGATAAGAATGATTGCTTGTTTCTTCGGAAAAACGGGTCATGTTGCAACTGTTGCATTAGAGGGTCGACGAACAGTTGATGCTAACTGGCTTACGTCAATTCGTTTGCGGGAAGTTATCGATGAAGTCAGAAAAAACAACATAAACCGGCGAATCATTGTTCATCATGACAATGCAAGCGCTCACACAGTTTTTGACCAACAGGAACATCGAATTAATGACTCATTGCCCATATTCGGCCGATTTAGTGCCCACTGACTTCTTCTTATTCCGAAACATCAAAAATAAAATGCGTGGAAAGCGGTTTTCATCGCCTGAAGAGGATTTTGAGATATCTTCTTAAATAATTTTTTTCAAAAAACGCATTAAATTTTACGTAATTTCAAACTTACGTTTATATAAGAAGATACTACTAAAAATATTGTTCTGTGAAATAGTGGACAATATAGTTGACATGTCCTGTACGTCAGAGCACTTAAGCCAGGCCTTTTTTGCTCTGGAACCAATCACATTAATAACACAGGCCTGCATTTTTCAACTCATTGAATGTTGATTTAAAAATTTTAACTGTTTTCTAGTAATTGGGTAGCGCTGATTTCAAATCTGCTTTTATTTTTTTTGTATCACGTAAGGTTATTTTTCAAACCAGTAAAACTAAAAAATATAGAAAAAACACGATTTATTTCATTTATAAGCTAGTTTTATATTATATTAAAAAAAAAATATATATATATATACACATATAAACTATTAGAAATAGTTATTTATTCTTTATGTTTCTTAAAAAAACGTTTTTGTTTTTCAGAAAAGCTTCGTTTGGTTGTTTTTCTGTCATATTCAGCTAAAGGAAGATCTGAAGGTAGTTTCTGGGGCAAGCAATTTTTTTTTGTTTCAACTTAGACCCTAGTACTTCAGAAAGATCTTTTGAAAGTCCCAAATCTCTTACTAAATCATTCAGTTCGGCTTGTGAAAATAGCTGAGGTTGGTTTTGACCTGAGGTTGATGGTTCAAAATCACTATCCATGTGTACGGAGCCGGAAATTGAAGAGGTTTCAATATCTTCTTGTAGTACTTTGGGGGATGTAGGTATAGGTACATGATCACTGTGGGGAACTGGTCTGATAGCTGATTTAATATTGTTTGGGTACAAAATATGTTTCAAAGTTTTTCTATTATGCCCCTTAATATCACAAAGACAAAAGTAGCAATCTTCATGATGATTTTGCGGTTCTCTCCAAACCATCGGTATTCCAAAAGGAAGGCTTTTTCTATTCCCTTTGTCCAATGTCTTAAACATTCTTCACATACCTTACAAACAACGTGCGGTGCCCAATCTTTATCTTGATCTCCTAATTTGATTTTGAAATAAGCATAATATGCATTTTTCACAAATTCACCAATTGGTCTCTTAAACTTTTTCAAGCCGAAATATCCACAAATATAACAGAAATCATCTGGTTTGTTTTTGCAACACCGGCTAGACATATTTTTAAGCAATGTTTATTTATCAAATACCACGCACAACACTAAAGACAAATTAATTTTACTTGTTTACTGATCGACACTCAGAGCTATAATGAAGTAAATGACATTAAAATATACATTTTGTTTGGAGTGAAAAACTTGAAATCCTTCGCAGTACTAATAAAGTAAAAGCATAATAAATAGGATTTAGCAGGTAAAAATTCCCGGAAATCTTGTCCAAAATTAATACATGTAATAAAAGATTTACATCAGGTAATGAGAGCCTATTTAACAAATTTCTTTAAAACCACAACAGAAAATCATTTTTGGGTTAATACCTAGAATTTGAAGTAGTACATTCATTTTAAAATGTATTAAAACCCCTATTATAAGATTTTTTTATATTTTTTTCTTTTTCTTTTGTGCAAAAAAAAAATCTGTGGGTGGTAGAGACCAACTGTATTTTAATTAGTTATTGCTATATAAAAACTGAGCTTAACAAACAATAATCACGTCATCACAAATTTTATGCAGGCCTGTAATAATTGGTAGATGCCCGGCTATATAAGAGTATAAAGAGCTACACGCGGTTCTTTCGATTCAATGTAAGTCGGTGTATGTTGTGTATCTTATATTGTCTCGACTTATTTCATAAATAATACCATATACATGTATGCATAGATTTATTTAGACACTTTCATTTATACAATATAACATGACATTTATATAGATACGACGGCCATTATTTCTTACTTACAACTCGCTTAGTTATTTCTATAGTTGCCAACCTAAGGAAATTATTATTCCACAACAGTGTATGATAGCTGAACGTTTTTTTATTTCATAATGTTGCGTACGTATATCAATAATCCAAACTGCCTCTGTTATGTATGTAGAGAATTCACTACCCACCAACATAAGCTGAATATTACACCTTTAATAGAAAAGTTATATTTTCGCTATTTTGGCTTAACCATTGAACATCAAGACAGGCCATGGGATCCCAGAATTTGCTTCGCACGTTGTGCTGTTACTCTGAGAGCCTGGTCAAACGGTAATAAAACCGCTATGCCATTTGTAAGACCTATAATTTGGCGTGAACAAACGTACCATTCGACTGATTGCAGAAAAGGACGAACCACACGTAATAAACCAATTAGAATGACATAATCTAATTCGAGACTTGAATATGTCAAAAATGAAAGCAGAAATACTAGGATCTAGACTCCAAGGATGAAAACTGTCAGCTCGGGAACACACATTTCTGTGTACCGTAATAGTTAGAAAGAACTAGCAGAGTATTTTTCAACCAACGAGGGTCTTTTGTACTGCAATAATGTCGACGATTTCAACTTGGTATTTTGTCGATGCTTTGAAATTGAGTTCGAAAGCTGTCCTTCTTCACATAGGAAACGTTTAAAGAAACACTTAAAAGAAACGTATGAAAATATTACTTTTCTTCTTAATTGCAAAATGTACAAATGGCACATCAGCGTAGACCTCGAAGTTGTAGCAATTCTACTCGATTTACAACTAGGATATACAAAGAATTGTTGTTTCCTTTGTGAGTGCGACAGTCAATCAAGAAATTCCCATTACATTGTTAAAGACTACCCCGTCAGGACTCAGTATATTCCTGGCCAAAAGAATATACTTCATAAGTCCCTAGTTAAACCCGATAAAAAACTTCTAGCGCTATTACACATTATGCTATTATTGAAAATTTCGTGAAAGCAATGGATAAATTAAACAAAAATTTCCCAAAATCTCAGATGCAAAACTTAAAGAGGGAATTTTTGTATAACCCCAAATTAAACTTCTTCAAGATAAAAAATTTGAAGAAACCTTAAGTGACTTGGAGCGTCTTGCTTGGAATGCTTTTAAAAATGTATGTTCCTCCAAAATTTTCTAGGAAACAGAAAATCTAAAAATTATATAGCACTTGTTAATGAACTTCTTACAATTTACTATACATTGAGCTGTAACATGAGGCTGAAAATACATTTTTTGCAGTCGCATCTGGATTTCTTTTCTCGAACCTCGGCACCGTGAGTGATGAACACGGCGAAAGGTTTCATCACACATTTCTGTTATTGAAAAACGTTATCAGGGTAAGTGAAATGCTTGCTGATTATTGTTGGACATTGATATCAGAATGTGCCTAAAAGCCTATAAACGAAAAGTTATTTTAATCTAAATAAGATAGTGTAGTTCATATTGTATAATTATCGTACTGTATATGTTACGTATTATACTTTAGCAATAAAATAATTCGCATATCCAAGTCAGGTATTTAATCTAAACTAGTTCAGTATACTGCTGATGCAGAAATAATCATAGGTCAGGTATTTAAAATAAACTAGTTCATTATTCTAAACAGTCATCGCATAAAAACTGTGAAATGCAAGGTAAGCCAGGCAGTATATATAAACCTTCCGCAAATAAGCATTCCCATCTTCTACGGTAACTACGATTCCTGGACCACCTTCCACGATATCTTCCTCAGAATCATTCACTCAAATCCATCCTTGAGTAAGTCCGAAAAAATGCAATATCTAAGAACCCATGTCCGAAGTGAACCAAGCCGAGTAATTCAACATCTCCAAATCAACGAGGCAAATTATGAAGACGGATGGGAACTACTGAAGAGAAGATATTACAATACCAGACTAAGTGTAGGGAAACTAATAGACACAATTTTGGATCTCCGCAAATTCACCAAGAATCCGCCGAAAAGATCAAGCACCTTCATGGTGTCATTTCCGAATGCCTGAAAGCGTTAAACAATTTAGACACCAACACGGAAACCTGGGGACCCATCATCGGTAGAATCATTACAAGAAAATGGGATCCAGAAACAAATCGAATTTACGAGCAATCCTTAGAAAATCCTCGCCAGATACAAGATTTCCAAACACTTTTAAGATTTTTAGAAACAAGATTTCAGTCATTAGAAACAATATCCATGGCCCTTCGAGTCCAGTGATTAAAGAATGTTCTGTTCTTTAATCACTATTCACTTCCCTTTAAACAGGACGATACCAGCTCCATAACAAGTGTTCATTTGAAAAGTCAATCTAGGTTACTTTGAAATTTTGATAGAATAAGTCGCACATATATTAGTATGTGTTTGTTGTTCCGTAAACGTAAATCCAAATGACATTTGATAATGTCAATCACAAATATCAGTTAGTGCATAAAATAATCGTACGTCGATTCTGGTTTAAATAAATTGCTTCTGTTTTAAAATGGCTTTCACTTTAGAACATAAATTTTTTTTAGTCCAGGCTTATTTTCGAATTGTTAATAAAACTGATGGTTTATGGATTTATTCAGTTCAAGATTGCATGGTAGAATTTCAAGTTGAGTTTCCACATTTTGTAATAGATTCTATACAATTTAAGAATACTTTGGATAGAACTTTAAAACTTTTTTCTGAAACTGGTAGTCTCTTAAGAAAATCAGGCAGCGGAGCGGTTGAGAAACGTACACCTCAAGTTGTCAATCGTGTTGAAGAAGTAATGGAAAATGAACCACAAACATCTGTTCGACATTTGAGTCAACAAACAAACCTTTCTGTTGGTACAACTCACAAGTTATTAAAAAAAGATATGCAACTTTATCCATACCGTGTCACAGCAGTACAAGAATTGTTAGAAATTGATTACCCACATAGACTACAGTTTTGTAATTGGTTTGTAAATATGAACAATAATGGAGAACTTTCCCAAAGAGTCATCTTTACTGATGAAGCATGGTTTTATAAAACGGGATACCTAAATTCACAAAATACAAGAATTTGGAGTAGTGAAAATCCACATGTAATCAATGAGGAATCGCTACATCCAGAGAAAATTGGTGTTTGGGCAGCGATAAACCAAAGGCGAATCATTGGACCAATATTTTTTCAAGGAACGTTAAATGCTCAAAGGTACCGTACGGAATTTTACAACCATTTGTCAATCAGTTGCATGATGATGAAGTTCAAAATGCATATTTCCAACAAGACGGAGCACCTTATCACTGTACTGCAGAATCTTTGGATTATTTAAGAGAATTTTTGGATGAGCGTATAATTAGTCGAAACACTGAAATTTCCTGGCCTGCACGTTCATGCGATTTAACACCTTGCGACTTCTTTTTGTGGCCTTATCTAAAAAAATAACATATTTCAAACACCTATATTGAATTTGAATGATATGCTACAGAGAATCGAACAGAAATGCATGGAAATTAATAACAATCCAGTAATGTTGCAGAATATCATCAGAAATTTTTAACGGAGGATTTTAAAGTGCATTGATCTTGAAGGACAACATTTTCAACATTTGTTATAGTTTTCAATCTTCTTCTTCTTTAAGTGCCGTCTCCGCTTCGAAGGTTGGCAATTATCATAGCAATTCTTACTTTTGAAACCGCAGCTCTAAACAGTTCATTATTATTGCATCCAAACCAGTCCCTAAGGTTCTTCAGCCATGAATTCCGTCTTCTTCCTATAGATCTCTTGCCCGGGATTTTTCCCTGCATAATTATTTGTAGTATTTGTTATTTTTCTCCCCTCATGACATGTCCCATGTACAGCAGTTTTCTTCTCTTAATTGTCGGAATCACTTCTCTCTCCTTATGCATACGTCTCATCACTTCTACGTTGGTTTTTCTCTCTACCCATGAGATCTTCAATATTCTCCGGTATACCCACATCTCAAATGCCTAGTTTTCAATAGATACCTATTATTTGTTATTTATTTGTATGTATGAAACTGTCAAAATATACGACTTCGTAGGTTAAGTAGTAAATTTTAATTTAAGACATACTTCAAAATGTTCTCAGTAAATCACATGCTACTAGATTGACTTTTCAAACGAACACTTGTTATACTGTATAGCAAACGCCAATTAAGTTGGCGCGAGGAGGGATAAATTCGCGCAGGATTAGAAGTAGTGGGGAGATTTGTATTTGGTTTTACATCAAACGTCAGATAAGTCTAACCTCTGAGCGTGTATCAATTTATGATCCCCTAGCAAAGACATTATGTTCCGTCAAACATCAATGACAAATGTATTCTGACAATTACTTGAGTAGTGGGGGTGGACGTTTTTAAAAACGGCTTCTGCGCACCTCCTCCTCGCGCCAACTTAATTGGCGCTTGCTATACGTATCTAATTAATCAATTTCATTTACTTTTCAATATTTTTTTCCAAAAGCTGACGTGCCAGAATAAATTTGTTGTTATTATTAATGTTAGAACTATAAAATAAACTATAAAAAAAATTTGTTGATCAGTGTTATTATTCTTATGTAGATTGCTAAATAAAGGCAATTGAAAAAAATTAAAACTTTCTATTGACAATTTAAATGCATTTAACGATAAATGCGTTAATGACATAACATGATTTTACTATTGCTTTGGCTTATTTGAATTTGAGGGTGGTTTTGCGCGAATAAATAATTCAATTTTCTAACAGAATAATACAAATATACTTACGACGAAGAAAAGGGAAAAGTCTAATGGAAACAGTGACTTTCGAGAGAAAACATTTTCGCATAGAGATTTCTTGAGAAACCCTTGTATCTATAAAAAAATATGTAATATAAAATCTGTGGTGAATATGCAACATGCAAGACAAGCAACACTATTATAAAATACTTGATTTGGAAATAATTTGATCAGACTTTTTTGCACTGCATAGCGCGGCTCGTGATGACGTATTTGGGAGTGCAAGTACAATGATGCGAGTGCCTCGTGTGTTTTCGGTGTTTACTAAGAAAACGTTACAGTTAGTACACGAGAATACACGAAGCACTCGTATCATATTACTTGCACTCCCAAATATGTCATCACGACCCGCGCCTTCCATTGGTATATGAATATATTGTACGAAAATATAATGAAAATAATGGTAAGTGATACATAAAGTTAAATATTTCAGAGGAAGCGAGAATATAGTTGATTGAATTGAAGAAAATATGTTGATAGGATAAATCAACAATGTAAGCGGATAATCATGCAGCGAGTTGGTCTTAGGGAAAGGTAAGACAAATTTAGGAGAGGAACAGAGGATATACGAGGTACATAAAAGTTTACTCAGGAAGGTAAACGAATAGAGTAAACGGCACCATAAACAATTTTCTATATAAATTTTGCTCCAAGAATATCCCTACGATGTCTTAAAGATTGTACGCTGTGCCCACTGTGTAGCAATTATAATAGGGTACATGACATAATTTTTTAAAACCAATAATAGTGTTTCATTACAAACTACCGTTAATAATATTAAGTAAAATTAATATATTTATGTTTTTTACATCTTATTATTTTACTTCAAAGAATTAAATAAATGCAATTATTCAAATTTAAATCCCGTGATTTGAAACGCCTTCTTATTGGTTGTGACGTCATAGTTTTATAAACTTGTATATTTGGCTTTGCGATTACCGATATTTGTGTTTTTTGGTGCAGTAAAATGATTTTAATAATTATTATTACACCATTTTTGCGACACCTGAGCTTTAATTTTTTTACAAATCTGAAATGGAGGTTTGTTTTACGGAGCCGACAGTAATAATTTACCTTAAGTTGACGCTATAATGGTTGGCATGTTTTTTAAACAGAACCAAGATTTTATCTCAGCAGAGTACTTATATACAGGGTGGGGCATAGGAACCAAGTGTTTTTGGTTTGGGTAGTACTCGGCCATTAGAAAAGGGAGGGGCGCGCGGTTTATTACAATCCATTCCTCGACTCAAAGCATTTCACTTTCTCAGTTGCCACTTGCCATCATGGAGAGGTGGACGCTAGAGCAACGCGTGTTCGCGTATGATTGTTTTGTTCGAAGTAGCGAGTCGGTGACTGCAGTACAGCGTAAATTTCGCAGAAGATTTAATATCCATCGTAATGACTCTGTTCCTGCCCGAGACACCATCTTACGTTGGGTCAATAACCTTCGAACAGTAGGTTCAATAATGAAAAGAAAGCCGCCCGGTCGTCAACGTACTGTGCGTACTTCTGAGAATATTGAAAGGGCGAGACAAGCATTACTGCGAAGTCCACGCCGCTCTACACGTCGACATTCAGCTGCACTTCAAATCAGCAATCGCACTGTACGCGGATTTTGCATGGTGACTTACATTTTCACCCATACAAAATACTGGTTGCCCAACAATTAAATGTAAGAGATTACGCCCAACGCTTGAGTTTCGCACCACAAATGCTTGAAATTGTTCAGGAGAATGAAAACATGTTGTTACTCATGAGTGATGTGATGGAGCTCATTTCCATCTTACGGGGGCCGTCAATAAACAAAATTTCCGGTACTGGGCTGACGAGAATCCACGACAGTTACATGAGATGCCATTGCATAGTCCTAAGGTAACAGTTTGGTGTGCGGTGGGAAAATTTGGCATCATTGGCCCATATTTTTTTGAAAAAAATGCGGTCACCGCTACAGTAACATCTGCGCGTTACATTCATATGGTGAATAACTTTTTCATACCTGAATTGTTAAGAAGAGGTGTGGATATTCAAGATTTGTGGTTACAGCAAGATGGGGCCACGGCACACACCGCCAGAGCATCTATGGCTGTTCTCCGCCGCCTGTTTCCAAATCGTCTAATTTCGAGATTTGGTGACGTTTTGTGGCCTCGGTCTCCCGACTTATCGATTTGTGATTTTTATCTATGGGGTACCTCAAGTCACGTGTTTACGAGGCCAAACCCCGTACGTTAGACGCATTAAAGGAATCGATTCGTTATGAAATCTCCCTAATCGACAGAGACATGCTGGAAAGAGTGGAGGCCAATTTTCGTCAACGGCTGCAACAGTGTATCAATGAAAACGGACATCATATGCCAGATGTAATTTTCCGTACTTGAATATTTCAAAATGCTTTATTATTAGCTATGTTGTACTACCAATAAATTTTTTTTAGAGTAAAAACTAATGATTTTATTATTATTTCAAAAACACTTGATTCCTATGCCCCACCCTGTATATATATATATATATATATATATATATGTATATATATATATATATATATATATATATACAGGGTGGGGCATAGGAATCAAGTGTTTTTGAAATAATAATAAAATCATTAGTTTTTACTCTAAAAAAAATTTATTATATATATATATATATATGTATATATATATATATATAAGTGTTTAGATATTTTCTTAGCCGTTTATTAAATATAACAATTGATAAATTATTGGAGTTTTTCGGCTTTTATATGAAATATTTACAAATATCAAATTAGAATGTATGTAATTGCAGAGTAAGTGGGGATATAAACATTGCTGTCTACAAATTACAAAGCAATTACATACATTCTAATTTGATATTTGTAAATATTTCATATAAAAGCTGAAAAACTCCAATAATTTATCAATTGTTATATATATATATATATATATATATATATATATATATATATATATATATTTAGACCAGGAGTCTTTGCCGTTAGAACATGTATGGAAGGAATAGTCGTTTTTTGGGGGGGAATCCAGCAAAATTAAACTCTATTAAGTCAGTTCTTTATTTTTTAGCCCAATATTTCGCATAGAAGCATACGAATTCGATGCGAAATATTGGGCTAAAAAATAAAGAACTGACTTAATTAATATAGTTTAATTTTGCTGGATTCCCCCAAAAAAACGACTATCTCTTCCATATATATATATATATATATATATATATATGAACTTCATGTGTATGAGAATTAATAATTATTAAATCTCATTTTACATGCGATTGTCGCTATAATTTGTTGCATTTAATTCTACAATTCGGCAAATCACTTTTGCCCTAGATTGTAGACGCAACAAGCCGC
Source organism: Melolontha melolontha (assembly GCA_935421215.2). Lineage (NCBI taxonomy): Eukaryota > Metazoa > Arthropoda > Insecta > Coleoptera > Scarabaeidae > Melolontha > Melolontha melolontha. The sequence continues at coordinate 114,603,532 of OW285242.1, read as the reverse complement.
GACATCAACTGTACAAGTTGTCAGTACAAATGAAAAATTTTGTGAAAAACTTATCTGCGTGGAATGTGCATATATCGATATTTCACTGTTTTTTACAGATCATCAGTGCACCTTACCGAAGACAGACATGTTATTCACTTCTATACTACGTGTATATATACGAACTGTAATGAACTTCATGTGTATGAGAATTAATAATTATTAAATCTCATTTTACATGCGATTGTCGCTATAATAGAATTAAATGCAACAAATTATAGCGACAATCGCATGTAAAATGAGATTTAATAATTATTAATTCTCATACACATGAAGTTCATTACAGTTCGTATATATACACGTAGTATAGAAGTGAATAACATGTCTGTCTTCGGTAAGGTGCACTGATGATCTGTAAAAAACAGTGAAATATCGATATATGCACATTCCACGCAGATAAGTTTTTCACAAAATTTTTCATATATATATATATATATATATACATAAAGATACTTAGTTCGTGACCTTTGTATGTTGTAATTTGCTGGCGATTTAAGGTATGGTTTTACTTCAAAATATATATATTTAAAACAGTCCTACATGTTGCGGCAAATGATGCCTTTTTCAAGGAATATAAAATATAAATGACAGTATATTAATGTCATACATTTGTAGTTGCTATGGATAAAATTATTCAAAGATACATTCCAATTGAATAATAATAAATCATGCCTTAGTATTCCAAAATAGATAGACAACAAAAACAGGGAAACACAAGACATGAGTTATCATTACGTATGCGCCCGTGGAGCGTCTTAATATGCAAAGCTGTCGGCATTCGCCTTAAATGAGAAGGAAAACCACGAAAACCCACTCGGACAACCAGAGAAGAATCAAAACACGGAACTGCCAGCATGATAAGCAAATGTATAGATATTTAAATAACAAAAGATATATAATTATATAATAGCAACATATATTATGATGGTAAATTGCAGATCGTTACATAATTAAATTATAGTATATACTGCTTAAAATTTTTATATCACTTCTCTTGTTAATTGAATTTTTTTCCTGTTTAATACTAATCATTTCATTAATTTCCCTTTTCATTGTGTGTTGCTCTTTATCAATTATCTGTGTGTTTTCAAAATCGAAATGGTGATCGCGTTGTAGTTTGTGTGTAGATAAAGCAGTTTCGTCTGTTTTAGAGTATTTGTGGGCTTGTATTCTTTTGTATAAATATTGTTTAGTTTCTAGAGTCGCGACATTAATACTTGGCCCATCTTTTAAAAACAAACCTGAAGACAATCGCTTGGAAACTAATAAGATACGAGCCGAGCATCTTTTGAATTGGAGCACCGACGAAGAGGCAAAAACCGAAGCTGTTATACGCCGCAAACGCCGTCATCAGAGATTGGAGGACCCGTACTCTGTATTTTCCTGATCACATCGCTTTCATTCTGGATAACTGCAGAATACAACGGAAAACAGGTTCACTTCAATCATTATTCTTCAATAAAGTCTGAAAGTTATTTTTTTTTTAAATTCAAAACAACTTTAAAATGCAACAAACTCCAGAATTTTACTGTTATATACATCATTAACAATCTCATTATTGTAACATACATATATCTTTTAAAACGTAGTACTCACCTGTATTGTGCATTTAACTTATTATATTTCAATATTTGACTATAACATTATTTCGTAACATAACCTTTTTGTTCTAAACACATGTGCAGTATTTGTTAACTCTATTTATTGTCGCTAAGCACGTTTTATTTGTTCACTGTTACAGATTCCTTATTTACTTCAATAAATTTTTTACTCTTATTTCATAACTTACTCTTTTATTTGTTAGTGTTTAGTTGTAAAGTTTTAAATATTAGATTAAACTATTAAACACCATACATAGGTATAAATATACATATTATCGACGAAGATCCTTAAGAGTCTAATTTTGCTTATTTTATTCATGCTCACGACTGCTAGTTGGATTATTATGATAGAACATAGATAGCGTTGATCTAACATTTCATTTTTAAATTAAAGGCGCCCAATTTTATATAATTCTATTCCATTAACTATAACTTTTATAACCTTTTATTAATTATCACCATTAATCATTCTATTATTCACATTTAGATCATCAGCGCTTCTTCATTTTGGCGCACAAACGTTTCTTCATATACACCATCCGTATTTCTTCAATATATATATAGTAAATTCAATTTGCTGGCGATTTAAGGTCTAAAGTAATACAAATACAAAGTAATACAAATACAAAAGTTACGGCTACCAGTATTAATTTTCTTAATACAAATTACTTTATGATACAATTTATCTTTACAATACTATGTACAATACAATGATAGATACAAACTGTTGTAAGTTTACTTAATGCAATTTCACCACGTACTTAAAATAAAACTAATTTAACTATTCAAAATAATTCACTATCAGAATACGAACTCGGAATGTTTTGTCAGTACTAGCTCTATCTCACTTGCAATTTTCCCTCTCTAATGTTGGAGTCAATTTGTAATACGAATAGGCAATCCATATATACTACATCCATGCTAAGAAGAGACAATGACTTGTTGACAATTAGAGGAAAAATATACCCACAGGATAAAATTAAAGAAAAAATTATAGTGTCTCCATCATTGTGAATGAAAAAGTGAAATTGCTAGTGTTATATGTGAAAGTTGTGCTGCTTCTGAAGGTTGTTGCACGTGGTTGTAAACATTCCATAGCCTTTCTTATGTATATACATCGCTGAAGTGCAGATCATGCATGTACCAATGTAAAAGATCGCTTAACTGATTACAGTGAGGAATTATTTGAAAATTTGATAGCTGAAGGTATTAAACGAAATATACCAAGCCAGATAGTGAAACACCATCGGATAATGCCACATACACAAATAGGATCTTTATAAAGGATTTTCCAATAGTAACGCTCGATGTTTAGCAACTGCGCATGACGTAGTCGATAGTCACACAGATGCTATCTTTGACAGCCGTATTCAGTTAGTCTCTGCATTTTATTATGGGGCGTTACACGACTGAGCAAAGCGTCGAAATTGTTAAAAATTATTATCAAAACCAATGTTCTATTCGGCAAACGTTCCGCGCACTCCGTGCAATTTATGGTGTCAACGATCGTCTTGCGGAATCCACAATTCGCCGTTTAATAAACAAATTCGAAACAACTGGGTCTGTGGCAGATCAGAAAGTGTCTGTACGTCAGCGAAACGCAAGATCCCTTGAAAATATTGCTGCAGTTCGGGAAAGTGTGCATGAGAATTCGCAACAGTCCATTCCGCGTCGGGCTCAAGAATACAGGATACAGGGCTATGATAAGAGATTTCTTTTGGCCTACATTGGATGGGATCGATCTAACAAACGTGTGGTTTCAGTAAGATGGCTACGTGCCATACATCAGAAATTTAATGGTTTTGTTATATCGCGAAATGGTGACGTTAATTGGCCGTCCAGATCCTGCGACCTAACGCCAATGGATTTTTTTTTCTGGGGCTTTCTAAAATCCAAAGTCTATGCTGACAAACCGCAGACGGCTGCCGCATTAAAGGCCAACATTAGGCGCGTTATCGCTGAAATTGAGCCACTTTTATGTGATAAAGTTATCACAAATTGGGTATCCAGGATTCAACAAACCAGGCAAAGCCGCGGAGGCCATTTACCTGATATAATTTTTAAAACATAATGTTAACGCATGTACTTTATAATACAAATAAAAATAGATCACTATCATTCTCACAATTTGTTTTATTGCGTTACAAAAAACGAGCGCTTCTAATAGAAAACCCTTTACGTATATGTCAAAGATTCAGTATATTCAAGGAGGTGGTGATTGTGACAGTTAAAATTTTTTATTTGTGCAAGGACATATTGGGGAGGATTTATGTGCAAGTATTAGCTTTCAGGCTAATAAAATATTATTTTGTAATACATTTTGCCTTTACAAATAAAACTTATTTGCAAAATTAGGTAATAATTAATTTTTTCAGAATTAAAGTTGCATACGGCACCACTAACTGGTATCCGATCAAAATTATTCACTTGATCACTTCAATATTTTATGACGATTACAAATCAGATACAAATATTTGATGCATTTGCAACTTTGTATGACGTACACATAATAGATATTTATGTATTAAGGGAATAAACGACAGTTTTAATCCCGAGACAGTAAGTCTTTGGTCTTTGGTCTTTGGTTCTGTTGAGGGATTATAGACGTTTATTCCCGAATTACATACAAAACTTTTCTCCCGACCTTAAATGTAATAATTTATTTCATTACCTATTAGTTTGACAGTTGATTGATAGATTGATCTGATGTCATTCAATTAAGTTGGTTTGTCACGAAAATGTGCATAGTTTCTGGTTACTAAGGTAAAACGAGTTTGTTTGTGTCTTATTTTTTTCCAAAAAAACGCAGTCCGTTTAAGTTATTGTGCAAAAATGAATATTAATGGCAGTGAAAGAAATAATTTTTGCACAAGCACTACTGTAAGCAACCGCCAAGTTAAGATATCAGATGATTATCCATATATAAATATTGTAAACTCATCTAATGTTACTATTACGATTACAAAATAAAATTGATTGATATATTTAAATGCTTCGTCAATCTGACAGTTAAATTAATTTTGACTTAAATAAATGAACCAAAAGTCATTCACTACAATAAATAATAGGGAGAAAATAATAGTTTTCTCCCAACCGAGAATAAAGTGTCATCTTATACATCTGACAATCTGACTACTTTATTCTCTAGGGAATAAAATATTCGATTTTCCCTAGGGAATAAAGTGAATACTGTAGTGAATGACTTTTGGTTCATTTATTTAAGTCAAAATTAATTTAACTGTCAAATTGACGAAGCATTTAAATATATCAATCAATTTTATTTTGTAATCGTAATAGTAACATTAGATGAGTTTACAATATTTATATATGGACAATCATCTGATATCTTAACTTGGCAGTTGCTTACAGTAGTGCTTGTGCAAAAATTATCTCCTTCACTGCCATTAATATTCATTTTTGCACAATAACTTAAACGGACTGCGTTTTTTTGGAAAAAAATAAGACACAAACAAACTCGTTTTACCTTAGTAACCAGAAACTATGCACATTTTCATGACAAACCAACTTAATTGAATGACATCAGATCAATCTATCAATCAACTGTCAAACTAATAATGAAATAAATTATTACATTTAAGGTCGGGAGAAAAGTTTTGTATGTAATTCGGGAATAAACGTCTATAATCCCTCAACAGAAAATGCCCTCGCTCCCTTCGGTCGCTCAGGCATTACTTACTGTCTCGGGATTAAAACTGTCGTTTATTCCCATAATACATAAATATCTATTAAATTTAATTTAAATAATTATTTGCTAATTTGTTACACTTAAATTATTACACACAAATAAAAGTGACAGCTACTTGACAACAGTAAAATTTTGTAATTGAGTTAAGACGTACTCGAAAATTTCACGGCTAACTCTGAAGCGAGGCACGATACGAACAATCATACAAAACACGAAATCAATTCATGCAAACCATGCACAAAATTCGAATGGAAATAGTCGTTTTCGCATACCTACCTCATGATCGACATGGTTCCGTATACAGAAATTAATCAGCAAATATACAAATGCATCAAGTTCCTTAAAAGCCATGCTGTAGGCAATTATCATGAATAAAAGAGTACTAAATTGTATCCATATCCATGATGTAGCAAAAAGAATCAATACTTGATTAAAATCGTCTATACTGTTTTGGGTTATCAGCAATATCAAATGGTAGAGTTCATAACTTAACCAGACGATGTATAAGAAAACTACAAGCAAATTCTGATAGTCATAATACTGATCCAGTTCTTTTATTAAGATATTGAGATCCTCTCGTACATCTAAAAGGGATTTTATTTGTTCTTTTTGAAAAGTATTCGTTCCTAATTGTTTATTGAACTTTGCATAACGTTGATAAACGTAAAGAAAATAATTTATATGCAGAAACGAATGGCCAATGATTATAACTTTAGGCATTGTTAATCCAAATGTATACAGAAGACTGTATACGAAATCGTAGTTGTAAAAATAAATTAAGAATAAATAAAATGATGCAAAAATTAAATACATCAATTCCAAATTTATAACTGCATTAAAAATACTTCCAGATTTATCATTCAGATAAATTTGTCCAATTTTCGTATTAATTTTGGAGAGACTATAGAAGATCCTTTCAATATTCTTTCTGTATAGCAAATTCGATATAGACAACACACCATAAACCAGAGAGATTGTAAAGCAGCAAAAGACAAATATTAATTCATTTACGACTGCGTGTTTTACTATTTTCTCATAGCATATATAACATTGACTGAAAACAAATACAAGTAGATGTAATAATATTACAGTTGCTTGCATGTTCGGTCGGCAAAGGTAAATGATTTTATCGCTTTCTACTCTTATTTCTAGTGGAAATAATCCCGTAATATTGAGTAATGTTAAAAATATTTTGTAACTTTTGGGAAACAACATTTTCGAAGGTTGAATGCAGAATTACTAGTAAATAGAAATTAATAAAAGATTCTTACTTATAGATTATTACTGTTTGATTGAGTTTGTAACAAAGATCGGAATGAATAGTTGTTGATAAAACGTAATACATTAGAATAAAAATCCGATAATGTTATGAATTATTTATGATTGAAAAATAAAATTGCTTTTCTGATGCACAGTTATGTTCACATAAATCTAGTACAGAATCATTGAGTCTGTCGTTGGAAACTGCGTAAAAATTAAAAAAAAAAGTACCTCACTAATATTTGTGTTCTATATAAGCATTTCGACTACTAAGTTGTTATCTTCAGATCGCGAAATAATAGTTTATTCCTCTAGACCCCCAGTGCAACAAGAAATATATAGGGTCAGTCATAACGGATGATCAAAAATTTACCGGCGTATACGGGACATCCTTCTGAGTAAAAAATTTCCTATGAACCTATATCCTAATGCGTATAATTTAGGAACTACAGGAAGTGATAGTTGTGCTTCATTAGAAGCAAGAGCTCTATGAATATGTCATGTCAGTTTGACAGTTCATACTATCGTTTAAGCGAATACAGTTGTTACTCTTTCTAAAATGGGAGATTTTAATTCGGTTGATGTGTTCGGGTATTATGATGGTAATGGTCTCACGTGCGTGTGGAGAATATCAGCGCAGATTTTCAAATAGACGCCAACCATCTGTTAAAGTATTTGCTAGGACGTTTCAGAGATTACGTGTTCATGCGAACGCAAATAATGTGGACAATGAAATTAATATAATTAATATAATCTGAGAATTAGTACACGACGTGGTGCGACACATTTAAATCTGTCTCAAAGTTTGGTTTCCCGAACTCTACGTAGGGAGCAACTCTATTCATACCATTTTCAACGTGTGCAATCCCTTCTGCCAAGAGACTATGGGCATCGCATGGAATTTAGTCGTTGACTGCTGCATCAACATAATGAAAATTCAGATTTTATATCAAATGTGTTATAGTCCGATGAACCTCATTTTACACGAGATGGGATTAATACAATTCATAATATCTATTTGTGGTCCATCGATAATCCACACGCAACGAATTCTTCGAGGAGGTTTGCTAGAAATCCATATTTTAAATGGACGTTTAAATGCGCATTTGTACGAAATTTTTTTAAATGATCGGTTATACGAAATTATCGCAAATGTTCCATTGGATATTCGTCTAAGGATGTATCAACATGATGGTGGGCCATGTCATAACGGAAGGAATGTCATCATTGTTGCGGAATGCTGTGGAACAATTAATAAAGTAAACTATTAACACTGTGCTACTAAATATGGTCTTTATTACGTTAAGAACAAAATACTGAAAAGGAGCTGACACAGACGTTCTTAAACCAACTTAGCTTACATACTACATCCTGTATTATTCTTGTTGTACAGATGGCAGCACATGTTGTGATTTAAATAATTTTCTTTTATCTCATTTCCAACAATCATGTGGTTAAACAGTCGTTATCCTGTAACGATTGGTCATGGAGGAACTGTTAACTGGCTAGCAAGGAGCCCCGATTTAAATCCTCTTGATTTTTATCTTTGGGATCATATGAAGCAGTTAGTGTATAGTGTTGAAATTGATACACGCGAGAGCATTTTTAACGCTGCAATTAAAATTCGTAACAATGGCCAAATAGCTAGGGTGTACGATTAGCTTCTTCGTAAAGTTCGTGCTTGCATTAAAGTTTAAGGAGCACAATTTGAACAATTTTTTTAATAATGCATTTAAATAAAATGTCCTTACATTAATGAATTATAAAACTTTCACTTCTTGTAGTTCCTTGAGTATACTCACTAAGCCAATGGTTCATAAAAAGTTCTTTACACGGAAGGGTGTCTCAGATACGCTGGCACATTTTTGGTCGTCCGCTATGGCTCACTCTCTATAGGTACATATATCGTAAGGAGTGAGCCACAAAAAAAGTTTTCAGAGTGTGCCATGGATTAAATCAGTTATGTCTTAGATTGATTAAGTGATCTAACCTACATTTCGTACTATTAGTAATAGGTTAAATGGTAACTTGATTATTTACAAATGGCACTTCGCCAATTCTCTAAGCTCAGACGTGACTTATAACAAGTGTTCATTTGAAAAGTCAATCTAGTAGCATGTGATTTACTGAGAACATTTTGAAGTATGTCGTAAATTAAAATTTACTACTTAACCTACGAAGTCGTATATTTTGACAGTTTCATACATACAAATAAATAACAAATAATAGGTATTTATTGAAAACTATAACAAATGTTGAAAATGCTGTCCTTCAAGATCAATACACTTTAAAATCCTCCGGTCTAAATTTCTGATGATATTCTGCAACATTACTGGATTGTTATTAATTTCCATGCATTTCTGTTCGATTCTCTGTAGCATATCATTCAAATTCAATATAGGTGTTCGAAATATGTTATTTTTTAGATAAGGCCACAAAAAGAAGTCGCAAGGTGTTAAATCGCATGAACGTGCAGGCCAGGCAATTTCAGTATTTCGACTAATTATACGCTCATCAAAAAATTCTCTTAAATAATCCAAAGATTCTGCAGTACAGTGACAAGGTGCTCCGTCTTGTTGGAAATATGTATGCATTTTGAAGTTCATCATCATGCAACTGATTGACAAATGGTTGTAAAATTTCCGTACGGTACCTTTGAGCAGATAACGTTCCCTGAAAAAATATTGGTCCAATGATTCGCCTTTGGCTTATCGCTGCCCAAACACCAATTTTCTCTGGATGTAGCGATTCTTCATTAATTACATGTGGATTTTCACCACTCCAAATTCTTGTATTTTGTGAATTTAGGTATCCCGTTTTATAAAACCATGCTTCATCAGTAAAGATGACTTTGCAAAAGTTCTCCATTATTGTTCATATTTACAAACCAATTACAAAACTTTAGTCTATGTGGGTAATCAATTTCTAACAATTCTTGTACTGCTGTGACACGGTATGGATAAAGTTGCATATCTTTTTTTAATAACTTGTGAGTTGTACCAACAGAAAGGTTTATTTGTTGACTCAAATGTCGAACAGATGTTTGTGGTTCATTTTCCATTATTTCTTCAACACGATTGACAACTTGAGGTGTACGTTTCTTAACTGCTCCGTTGCCTGATTTTCTTAAGAGACTACCAGTTTCAGAAAAAAGTTTTAAAGTTATATCCAAAGTATTCTTAAATTGTATATAATCTATTACAAAATGTGGAAACTCAACTTGAAATTCTACCATGCAATCTTGAACTGAATAAACCCATAAACCATCAATTTTATTACCACTTCGAAAATAAGCCTGGACTAAAAAAATTTTATGTTCTAAAGTGAAAGCCATTTTAAAACTGAGAAGCAATTTATTTAAACCAGAATCGACGCACGATTATTTTATGCACTAACTGATATTTGTGATTGACATTATCAAACGTCATACGAATTTACGTTTACGGAACAACAAACACATACTAATATATATGCGTCTTATTTTATCAAAATTTCAAAGTAACCTATATTGACTTTTCAAATGAACACACGTTATGTCTATCTCAGTCGTTCACGGCCTACCTAGGATACAAATTTTGTGACTCGTACGAGAGATGTCTTTTTAGTGCTGCATAAAGCCTCATAGAGGGCACCAGTAATAAAAAGTCAGATGGAAAAATTAATCTCAATCTTTCGTTAACCTAAATCTAAAGTTGCATCAATACGATCAATACATCATACGATAAATAATTTAGCCATAGTAAATTTTTAAAATTTATTTAATTTATTTTTTTGTTTAAGTTGGCCGTAAAATGGAATTGAGTAGAGAAAAAAAATTTCGCGCAATAATTTTGGTCAAAAATATTTATAAAAAAAAAATTCATCCTCGCAATGCAGAAGAACTGTGGGAGATCATAAGAAGACTGAGAGGCATTAAGTGAGATTGAAAACCTAACCAGAAATTTAATTCGTTCAATGTCAAGCTAATTAACCCAAGTCATTGCCGCAAACGGCGATATAATCAAATATTAAATATATATTATTGCTTTTATCATCCATCTTTATTCTGTTGTTTATTGTGTTCTGTTACAAAAACAATGTTTTGATATTTAATTTTATTTAAATTTTTGGTTTACTATATACAGTCAAATTCTCATATACGAGGGCGACCTGAAATGTTTCCGGAATCGACAAGAAAAACACGGTATTCGTGTGTTTTTATTTTTATCAGAATAATAGAACCAGATTTTTAATAATATTTTATATTATTAAAAATACCTTTGTATTTTTATTTGTCGATGTAGTCTCCTCAAAAATCAATACACTTTTCAAAACAGTGCTCCAGTCTCTACAAGCCGTCGGAAAAGTAGGATGTTTCGAGGACTGCAAAATAGCCATCTGTAGCGGCGATGACCTCCTCATTTGAGGCAAATCTCTTTCCTCCCAACGATTTTTTCAGGTTTGGGAATAGGAAAAAGTCGCTGGGGGCTAGGTCCGATGAATATGGAGGATGAGAGCCTACTTCGTAGCGCAACTCATTCAATTTGGACACGACGATGCGGGATGAATGAGCCGGTGTATTGTCGTGGTGGAAAAGCACTTTTTTCCGCTGCAAACGAATCCGTTTCTCCTTCAATATCGAATCGGGTCAATAAATTGGTGTAGTATTACCCCGTGATCGTCCTTTCCTTCTGCAGATAGTCGATGAGGATCACACTCTGGGAATCCCAAAAAATGGTCACCATGACGTTTCCGGCCGATGGAAAGGTCTTTGCTTTCGGAGCCGATTCGCCCGGAAAAGTTCACTGCTTCGACTGTTCCTTGGTCTCCGGTACGTAGTGATGGATCCAAGTCTCATCCACGGTTACAAAACGCATGAAGAAATCCTTTGGATTGCGTTGGATCCTGGCCAGACACTCCTCCGAAACGGTCACCTTTTCGTTTTTGCTTCGGTGTGAGCAAATGCGGTACCCAACGGGCCGAAAGCTTTTTCATACCCAAAATTTCGTGTAGGATATGGCCAACGCGTTCTTCTGAGATCCCTGTTGTCTCTGCTATCTCTTTCAGCTTCAATCGGCGATCGGCTAACACAACATCATGAATCTTGTCGACCATTTCATCGTTGGAAGCGGTTTTTGGGCGTCCACTGCGTGGTTCGTCAGTTGTGGTTATGCGGCCACGTTTAAACTCGCTCACCCAGAAGCTGATGGTCGAAAATGATGGAGTAGATCCGCCATGAACCTCTAGCAAAATATTTCGAATTTCCATGACCGTTTTCCCAGCCATCCAGAAGTGTTTTATCACTGCGCGAAATTCGATTTTATCCATTTTTGCGAAACCACCTGACTGCTACACAAAACACACTCTTAAACAACAACTATTGACAGTAGACGTCTGAAATTTTTACAGTTGCCATAAAAAAGGTTGCCCTTGCCGACCAATGAATCCACTTCAACCTTCGTGCGCCATCTCTTGCCGATTCCGGAAACATTGCAGGTCGCCCTCGTATCTACTACAAACAAAATTATAAGTAGAGTTTCCCAAATCCAGTAGCACAAATATTATCTACTATTATTTCCCTTACATAATGCCTTGCTGCTGTGCCATTTATAATCTAATGACAGCGTTGACGCAAGATTTACAATATAGCATGTCCCAGTTTTTCTTTGCACAATTCAACTAGACATTGGCATTACGAGCTGTCCCAGATTTTATTGCACAGTACTGTACATATAAAACACCAGGTGTACCAAAAAACCAGAGAAATTATAACCAAATTGATGAAAATGATTCTTGTGCCATTTTAATATATTAATAATAATAATAATAATATATGTTTATTTCAAAACACATATATATGTACAAATTACAAACAATAAATATATTAATAGATATCATTTCAATCCTGAATACAGACAGTTAAGCAATATACATGAAAATAAACAAAAGGAGAATAACTCATGAAAATACAAGTATTTTGTTATGAGTATCTAATTATATATATATATATATATATATATATATATATATATATAGAATATATTATTTCAAAGCTCGTGTGCACATTTACAAGTGTAAGTGTCTCTTTCGGTTATATTGTCATGATAATTGGTATAGAGGCTATAACAAGTTCTTTTATTTACATTGGCAGGTAAGTATCCTTTCGGGTTATAATGTCGTGGTAAAATTTTCTTTGCTTACTAAAAATCCATATTTTAATTCTCTTTTTCCAGACGTATGAGAATGGGATATGTTTAAGCTCTTCAGGAATTTGATCATATAGCCTCGGTGAGAGGTAGGTGAAACTTTTTTGGCCAATTGATTTTAACTGTCGAGGTTTTGCTGTAATGGCAAGCTTATTTCTTGTACTATAATGATGATTGAGTAATGGTATTCTAATTTTCCTACTTTTGAGGTATAACAGTGTTTCCAGGCAGTATATCTGTCGAGCATCCATTACGCCAGCCTCACTGAAAAGGATGTCACTGGGGTAAGTTCGCTCTTTTCTCATCAGAATTCTCAATATGTATTTTTGAATAACTTCTAAACTCTTTAAGTGGCAATCTGCTACACCACCCCATCCAACAATGCCATATCGTATATGTGATTGTACTAAAGCAAAATATAATGTTTTCATCTGTTGTTGACTTAACAATTCTCTTAGATATTTAAATTTATATAACAAACCTCTGATTTTTTTGACAATGTTGTGTATATGTATATTCCATCGTAAATGCCTATCAATTGTTATTCCAAGATATTTTGTGTATTCTACTTCATCAATACTGATTCCTTCGTCAATAATGAGTGATCCCATGCAAGGCAGATTTGCTTCATATGAGGTGTATGACATATATTTTGTTTTAGATGTATTCATTGTAAGTAAGTTATAGTCCAAATGCCTCTTAATCTTCATATTTTCTTGCACTTTATTTTTAGCTTTTTCCAGCTATCGGCCGTAAAAATTACTGCAGTGTCGTCGTCTGCGTAACTTATTATGTCACCATTAATGTCCGTGAGTAGTAAGTCATTAATATATAAAGCAAACAATATAGGACCTAAGACAGTCCCCTGTGGAACACCACATACTATGTCCTCCACATCACTAAGTTTATCGTCCATTTTCGTAAGTTGCTTTCTACCAGTCAAGTAACTTTTTAGTAATGTATGAGCTATTCCTCTTATACCATTCTTTTCTAACTTCTGCAGCAACCCTGCATGGCATACCGTATCAAATGCTTTCGCCAGGTCTACGAAAACACATATACAGGGACAAGTTTCGTCAATTGCTTTATATAACCTCGAAGTTAGGTATGCTATTGCATCCTGTGCGGATTTCGCCTGGCGGAAGCCAAATTGATTATCCGAAAGCATATGATATTTTTCAAAGAAGTTAACGAGCCGTATTGTTATTACTTTTTCCAGTATCTTTGCAACACTAGAGATAAGCGATATAGGTCTATAGTTATTTATTTGTGATCTGCTTCCTTCTTTATAAAGTGGTTTCACAACGGTTATCTTTAGTTCTGCGGGGAATATTCCATTCTCCATTCTCGAGGCAGTTATTAATTATGTGAGTGAGTGATTTTGCAATTTGGTCAGCAATTTGCTTTAATGTTTCTGATGTAATATTGTCTATACCTGGTGCCTTTTTATTTTTTAACTCCGCTATATATTTTTTAATTTCTGCTTCATTTGTAGGGTATTAATTGCATAATTTTAATACCATACGACTGCACGATTTACCTCGATATTACTTTCATCTGACCATATCACGATATTTTTTAGCCTATTTTTTTCTATAGGTCTTTCACGATAACAGACGCGACACGTGATAAATAGTTATAAAACAGGGTTGACAAATCTACAATTTTTTGAGTCAGCTGTTGTTAGTAAATAATCTGAGGTTAGGTTTATGTCATTTTTAAATATTTTCAACTCCGAATATGCTGTATGTTGTTATTATATGTACAAAAAAATACAAACAAAATCAAAATGTATATGTGAATTTATTTATTTTAGACTACATATACAAAAATAATGTACAGAAAACCAAAATACATAGAGATTAAAGGGCTTCTAACATTGTGAAAAACATATGATATACATAAAAAGAAATCAATATTAATATGAAATTCTAATTTTATTAAATAAATATGCTGTCTTCAGAATCACTTTCATTTATTATAAATAGTAATATGTTTTGCCTTTTGAAATCCAAAGAATATCATTTTTATTGAATATCACTTTTATTTTTAATAGTACTATGATAACTTGCATTATCTAAAATAATTGTGGAGGGTTCTTTTAAATTCATAAGAAGTTGATGCTCAAACCAGTAGAAGAAATTGTTCCTGTTCATGTCACCGTGGTAATCCAGATGCTGACTATTTGTTGCAAATATTAATTCAGCTTCAGGAATAAATCCATTAGAATTACCTGTATGTAATACAATATATGTATAACAAGATAAATACACTTCACGTACCAATATTATTCTGTAAGTAATAGATTGTACCTTTGACCACCCACTTTTGAAGCTTTGACTGTTTTTATTGACTCAAGATTTGCAAATAGTTTCATCTTGGAAAACCTAAGCTTCATCGAAGAAAACAAATTCACATAAATGCTCATGTTTCATATGAACATATTGTTGCAAGAACGTAACACGTTTTAATTCAATATGTGGGAATTACATTAATGCTCGTTTTAGATCATCCTTCTTGTAATGAAAACCCATTCCAAGTAATATTTTCCATAAAGATGTATTACCACCAGAAAAAAGTTGCTTTTCGTTGAGGTTATTCAAAGATGAAATCGCAATATGCTGTTCTGTAATTAATTGAAATATTTTATAAATATAAATACTAAATTACTTTAAACTTACTGTTTTTATACATGCCATAAACTGTGTTTCTAATTGCATATTGATTAAAATCATCAACATCTATGACAGGCTTTTTTTAGTCCGTTTTCGCTTTGGTCTATACTCTATTTTTAAAGTAGAGAGACGAATTTCTGAACAGACCACTTTGACAGTGAAATCTCATTGGTTGAAAGCAAGGCCAAATTGCTTTCAACCAATGAGATTTCACTGTCAAAGTGGTCTGTTCAGAAATTCGTCTCTCTACTTTAAAAATAGAGTATAGATGGTTTAACCCCCTATTTTTGACGCAGATGATATTTTATTTACTGTTGCAATATGGATATTTAAAGCACTTACTACTCTCTGTAATTAAAAAAATATCAGTGTTAAAATGTTTATAATATAAATAATAGAAAATATTACCTGTCGAACAGTAGAAAGCGGGAGTAGTGGCCCATTATCGCGTTATATTTCAAAATACCCTATTAATAATCGAAAGATTTCTTTCGCTTGTTTTCCTAACGGTCTAGGAATGATTTAGTTGTGAAAATAACTGATCTTATATAAAATATCGATTTATAAATAAAATGAAATAAATATGAACTCATTGTCAACTTATTCGAATGACATTTGACAGAATCCAAGCTAGCAACCACGCCCAGTTCTGGTAACATAATATATTCACTTAGCAGAGAGAAATACTAGGATTATTAGGTATTATTGTAATTTCAATGTTACTTGTTCCGAAGTAACTGTTTATCACGTGTCTCGTCTGTTATCGTGAAACACCTATACTATTGGACAAGTGCAGAAGCACCGTCTACTTAGATCGAGATATAATATGAAATATATCGGAAATAGGAAGAACCACCAGCATCTTAGTTCAAAAAATACAAATGCTTCAATGGCTTGAATGATTAAGGGAAGATTGTCCAATAGGGCTATAAACGGCAGAATGCAGGGAAAGAGACCGGTGGGGAGACTGAGAAAGAGATGCAGTGAAGGAGGACTGGAAGAAGGCCGCATGGCAGAAAGAGGAGTGGATGTGAAGGCAGATGGACGCCAGGGCTTCTCTTGTTGGTAGCCCAGCTGTTAAGAAAAGAACACTAATCCAGACTGTTTTTTTTACTTTTATTTTCATAATATAAGAACAGATAACATGCGCAAAAAATATAAATAACATGATCATTTATACTATATGAATACAATTTAAAATATATAAAATTCTTAAATAATAATCTATATAAAAATATCACAAAGAGTAAATAAAATCAAAGTTAATCGAGATAAAACGAGCAAAAAAAGTTTATTTCCACAGGACAACGACATTATTATCTCTATCCAACTGATCTTCCAATTGCTGAGCACTTACGCCCGTCGAACAACAAATTTCATCTAAACTTGAGGCACCAGATAAAGTTTTTTGTAATTCGGAACTATCACCTAAGAATATCGGATACTTATGTATTCGTCTTATGATTTCTTCCAATACTCCGAATTGGACCAATTTTCGTTCATTTATTCGCAAATTCGAGGGGTTGAAACGCAAGCAAAGGTCTCTAATTGTAGTCCCACGTGTCATCGCGGCGTATATTCGAAACACGTCTCTAATACAAGGTAGCTGACGTTGAGATTTGGCAACATAATTGAGACACTTTTTCTGTATAAAAAAATATTGTTAATCGAATAACTTACAATTTATATATAATTGTTTCAGCCTTTACTTGATGAAATTCCATTATAACTATTATCAGGATAAAATAAAACAAATTTTAATGAATTTCACTTTTTAATTGACACTGCAACGATCGTTTCGCTCCAACCTGAGCTCCATCAGACATATAACTAACTTATTTACAAATTTATAACACTAGTATACGGTAACAAACACATGTTTTATTTTAAATAGTTGAAGGAATGGGTACTTTTTATTACTAAAATGTCTATTCACAAAACTTTCACTACGGTTTATACAATACTGTTCTTAAGTAATAAAACTAGGGGTTTACATTATATTACAGGGAGGTAAAGAAATTCTATGGAAAAATACAATATGTGACTGTCTGAATATCAAATAAATAAATTAAGTAAGGGTGAATTATTTGTTTCTAATTGATCATTTAGGATCTTGTCGGTTTTCTTTAATTTATTAATTTCAAGTGACTCTAATAAATTAAGTTTTTCCACGGTCGGGAGTAGAAATCAGTTTCTATGACATCAAAATTAAAACAGAAGTAGTCGATTATTCCCAAGGGAGTATAATGCTCCCAAGGGAGTTTACATTATGGAGAACGTTCGTGATTCATGCAAAAAAAGATAACATTGAAATTATTTATTGACATTTAAATTAAATGTTACATTTGTACAATTTTCAAAATTAATATTAGAAGGAATATTACTTTCGCTTACATTTACAGTTTTTGTGATTGCCCTAGTAGTGGTACCTACTAAAACCTGATTAGTAATTTTGGTCTTATTTTCAATGGGGTTCTCGACATAACCATCAGCGACTGTCGTTGATCTTCAACCAGCATGACGCTTTATTGTCGTGATATCCACACCAGCATCTGCCAGTAATGTCGCTGAAGATCTTCGTAAGCAGTGACCAGTATAACATGCAGCATCAGGTAATTTTAAACACGAAGCTACTACACTCGTAATTTTTCCCATGGTATTCTTGCCAACTGGCTGCGAACTACATTTTCCTGCTTTGTAGTACAAAAAAAGGCGCTTATGCTTGACGTGGGGAGGACGAAGGGACAGGTATTTTCGAAACAACTCAAGCATATTTTCCACATCGGTAACCACAAAGGTTCGTGGAATCTTTGTCTTAGTGTTTGGAATTTTTACAATCAAGGAAGAGCCTACATCCTCAATATCATCTACAGTTAAATTGACTAGTTCATCAGTTCGACAAGCTCCGGCAATCCCCAGAATTAATGCAACCTATAAAAAATCAAAATACTTAATAATTGAAATACCTAACAACAAAAGTAATCTTACCTTAAACATTAAGAATTCTTTGCCATCTGCACTTGATAGAAAACGGTCGATTTCACCCTTTCTCAATATTTTCGCTTTGCTTATATCTATGTTGTCGTAAATTATCAAGCATGACTTAACCATAGAATATTGCGCCCATAATGTGGAAGACTTGTAATTCTTTGCATTTTCACTGAAGTATGCCAACAAAACATTCTCGCTGTATACTTGAACATTTTTCTCGGCGCACCACTTTTTAAACCGATTGTAGGCTATATCGTATAAAGATCTTGACTTCGTAGGCAGCAAATTGCTTATTGCAATATACGCAGCCTCCACAATCTCTTCCGACTCACAATTATTCATTGTGCACTAAACAAACTTTAAACTAAACCAAACTAGCACCTTAATTTGACAATTCTTTTTGTTTGTTTATTTTGTAGTTATGACAATAACTCAACGACTACTAAATAAATGCTCAAATCCGAATACAATAATTCTGGTGCTACTTACTTCATAATGACAAAATATGTGTTTTTAAGTTAATGAGACCGTGGAAAAATAGTATATACCATTCGGGAGAGATGCTATTTTGTCCTCGGTGCATTGAGCCCTCGGGCTTCGCCCTCGGGCTTCAAATTGCACCTCTGCCAAAATAACGCATTTCTCTCCCTTATAGTATAATATACTATTTTTGCCCTTATTTTCTACGTGTAATATTTTAAATTCTTTGTTAAAATTGTGGTTCGTTGAATTAATATGAGACGCATATGAAGAGTCACTTTTATTATTTCTAAATGAAGAAAAATGTTCTTTGATGCGTATTTCAAACGATCTGCCTGTCTGTCCGATATACATTATAGGGCAAATTTATCCAAATTTATAAAAAACAATAAAGATTTAACAAACAACAATAAAAAGTCAGGAGTCTATGAGTTAACCTGCGGTAGTTACCCTATGACGTATATCGGACAGACAGGCAGATTGTTTGAAATACGCATCAAAGAACATTTTTATTCATTTAGAAATAATAAAAGTGACTCTTCATATGCGTCAATTTTAACAAACAATTTAAAATATTACACGTAGAAAATAAGGGCAAAAAACTTAATTTATTAGAGTCACTTGAAATTAATAAATTAAAGAAAACCGACAAAATCCTAAATGATCAATTAGAAACAAATAATTCACCCTTACTTAATTTATTTATTTGATATTCAGACAGCCACATATTGTATTTTTCCATAGAATTTCTTTACCTCCCTGTAATATAATGTAAACCCCTAGTTTTATTACTAGAGCTGACCAATTTCCGTGCGCGCCATGAGCGCCGGTATGGGAGTGTAATTCGTAATATATTTGAATATGATAGAATAGGGACGCAACATGAGCTTGTTACCGATATAAGTATAGCTCTACTTCTATACTTATATCGGTAACAAGCTCATGTTGCGTCCCTATTCTATCGCATATTCTAATATATTACGAATTACACTCCCATACCTGCGCTCATGGCGCGCACGGAAATTGGTCTGCTCTATTTATTACTTAACAGTATTGTATAAACCGTAGTGAAAGTTTTGTGAATAGACATTTTAGTAATAAAAAGTACCCATTCCTTCAACTATTTAAAATAAAACATGTGTTTGTTACCGTATACTTGTGTTATAAATTTGTAAATAAGTTAGTTATATGTCTGATGAAGCTCAGGTTGAAGCGAAACGATCGTTGCAGTGTCAATTAAAAAGTGAAATTCATTAAAATTTGTTTTATTTTATCCTGATAATAGCTTACAATTTTTATTTTGATATTTTATTCTGAAATAACTTGACGTTTTTGGTTCGTTTGATTTCAGGATAGTATGTAACATTTAACTCAAATACTAAGGGCCGGTTTCATAATCAATTTAAACTGCCTTTAAATTTAAAAGTAAATATTAATTTTAGTGATGCGTTTCATAATCATTATTTGAAGTAAAAGTAAACTATAACCCTAAAGTCGCATTTTTGCCACCTTAACTCAGAAGTCGACTTTAAAGTTAACCCTTATTCACTTCATTGAAATACAGAGATACATATTTTGTATATGGATGTTATAAATTTTTTATTTACACAAAATGAATAATTATGAACCAAATTCGTCTGTAATATTTTATCATTAGCTATAAAGAATGTATATACTCTGAATAAATTACTGTATCAAATAACAAAATAGAAGATCGTTTACTTTTATTATGTAGAAATCATAGTTGTAAATAGAAGATATGTATACCCAGTTCTTCTTTTATCATTACACACAGGTATATACTGGCTGTCCCGTAAAAAACGCCAACATTCATAATTCCGTTATTTATTGTCCGGTTTTATTTAAACAAAAAGTAAATTTAATAGCATCAAAATCACTATAAGATAGCAGTGTTTTATTTGTTTTCAATTGTTTTCATTAATGTCAAACGACAGTCAAGTTTTTTATTTTAAATGGCAACATATATATTTTTGGCTATATTCGGATTGGTTTTTCTTTTCTGAATTCAACGATGTATAACATGTTTATTTTTGATAAACGTTTATTGCAAAAAAAAAACTTTATATAAATTTCATCTTTGTCTTCCATTATTTATAAATATTCGAATGTGTCATGAAACATTGGAAATGTAAGTATTATAAATATTATTATAAGAAACAAAACACTTTACAATAAATGTTGAAATTGCCCGCCACCTTGTTCAACACATATCGCACATCTCCTAATTACTCCAAAGGTCGCATTTAAAAGACAAGCGGCAGGTACTTCTTGACAAGTGTTAATAATTCTTTGTCTTAAAATGTCAACATTTTCTGGAGTTGTTAAATAAACTCGATCTTGTAGATAAGCCCACAACCAAAAATCGAGGGGCGTAAGATCCGGTGAACGCGCAGGCCACTCGATAGGACCGGATGTTCCTATCCACCTATTTCCAAATTGGGTGTTCAACAAATCAGTATTTACTCTTATTTACATCTTGTTGAAAATATATTCTATTTAAATTTGCCAAAGGTAATTCATCTAAAAAGTTTTGGAGATTTTCGTGTAATAAAGTGTAGTATTTTTATTGATTTAAGCAACCATCTATGAAAAATGGCCCAATTAATTGATCACCTAAAATGCCACACCAAACATTTACGTTGAAACGTCTTTGAAAATTATTTTCAATTACAAATCTCGGATTGTCTGCACTCCACTGTCGATGTGTTTCTATTAAAAATACCGTTGTTGCTAAAAGTGCATTCATCAGACCAAATTATCCTTCTGTAAAAATTCGGGTCTTGTTCTAATGCATTTAAATAAATACGACAAAACTGGATTCTTCCGCCAGGATCATTTTGTTCTAATGCATGAACTTTTCGAGCTATGTACGGTTTAAGTTTGTGTTTTCTTAAAATACCATGAACTGTAGTTTTTGATACCCCAATATTATGTGCAATTTCGCGAATCGAAGTTCGTGAATTTTGCTGTACTGCAAGAAGAACATCTAATTCCTTATCTTCGGAGAATTTCCGTTTTTGGTTTGGTAAATGATCCATAATTTCTTAAATTCTTTTCAATTCTCTGAAATATTTTCGAACCTGGAACTTCTCTGTCCGGAAAACGAGCACTGTACCGACGAACTGCTTGAAGGCGATTTTTATTACATTCAAAGAACACTTGTAACATGTCCGTTAATTCATTGTTATTCATTTTTAACGAAAATACGCTTTTTGTTGCGGCAAAACGTTCAAACAGGATAATACAGAAAACTTAATAAAGTCAAACTGACACTTAAGGCACATTGACATAATGCTAGTGGACTGGGCCAAGTCTACTATAATGAAAGATGAAATTTATAAAGTTTTTTTTTATTTTTTATTATTAGATGTGCGATATGTGTTAAACAAGGTGGCGGGCAATTTCAACATTTATTGTAAAGTGTTTTGTTTCTTATAATAATATTTATAATACTTACATTTCAAATGTTTCATGACACATTCGAATATTTATAAATAATGGAAGACAAAGATGAAATTTATAAAGTTTCTTTTTTTGCAATAAACGTTTATCAAAAATAAACATGTTATACATCGTTGAATTCAGAAAAAAAATACAATCCGAATATAGCCAAAAATATATATGTTGCCATTTAAAATAAAAAACTTGACTGCCGTTTGACATTAATGAAAACAATTGAAAACAAATAAAACACTGCTATCTTATAGTGTTTTTGATGCTATTAAATTTACTTTTTGTTTAAATAAAATCGGACAATAAATAACGGAATTATGAATGTTGGCGTTTTTTACGGGACAGTCTGTATAATGCATTGATTTTCCTTCTTTTAGCTTTACACATAGGAATTAATGTATGGCGGCATAGTAAGCAACCAGCTATACACCTTATGCGAAAACAATTTTAAATATTTTTAACAAATTCAAAGATGATGGATAGTATTTCTTTAAGGTTGAAATATATCTAAGATAAAAAAGATATATATATAGTCAACACTCTATATAGTGAAAGACCAAAATGTTGACCGAAATTTCACTATAAAGAGTTTTTCACTACATAAAGTGAAAAAAAATCACAAAATTGAATTATTAGAAAAAAATTTATTAAACACTTGAAAGTTTAAATACATAGCATGTACATAATGTTCATACTGTACACATTACATATTGCTATGGATTTTTCCTAAAATAATAATATTAAAAATTATTTAAAATAAATGTACATATTTTTTGACTTTCACTGTATGTATATTGAAAATGTTGTTTTATGTGTGAGATAAAACTTGTTTTTTGGTATCGATCTCATGTTCGAGAGGCCTTGAGTAAAATTCTAGGAGACGTATTTCAGATAGCATAGTTGAAGGTTGCTTTGAATGAGGTGTAATTAGTAGAGAACGGACACGCTTACCACATGACGAAAAGCCCGGTGCAGTATTGGCGAAAGGCTGTATTTCTAAAATATTTAATTTTATTTATATAATGGGTAAACGAACGGGTGGTGATCTATAAAATTACGAAATACATATTTATTTGTTGAAAAGTTGTATTTATAAAGTTTTTAATTTTATTTATATAATTGGAAAACATACGGGTGGTGATCTATCTATCTAAAATTACGAAATACATATTTATTAATTAATTTTATTTATATAATTGGAAAACAAACGGGTGGTGATCTATAAAATTACGAAATACATATGTATTTGTTGAAAAGTTGTATTTTTAAAGTTTTTAATTTTATTTCTATAATTGGAACATTTTTATTTGTTCATTTTGTCGTTCAAGTTTGAGTAAAGGAGTATTAATATTGACTAGCAATAGTTTCTCAAGGTTTTCTTCTGTCAATTTTGTTCTCTTTGAATTAAGTACATCCCTATAAATAGAAAACGTCCTTTCTACATCGCAACTGGTTATAGGTGCATACTGGAAATATTCTTTTATTTCTTCATATTTAGCCGTTAGATTTTGTGGAATTGTCTCCATACATAATGTAATTAATGCAATGTAATTAATCTGGATTTCTATTAAGAATTGCTTCAAACTTTTGCCGAAGGCCACATCCGAAGTCACTTGGAATACTTTTCAAATTATTAACAGCCACATCTAATGTGGTTAATCCGTCATTTAATTTGAGATTTCGATTTTCAAAATAAGTGATTAGTTTTGGCAATTTTCCAAAGTGTTCGTGAAGAAAGGACAACTGATTTTTTAAATTTGGGATTTGTGTGAGCTCCTTGCACTCACCAATACTTCTAGCATCCTCCTTTAGCAGTGTTACGAAATGTTTTAGACTATCGAAATTCTCAGCATAATAACTAGTAGCTTCCAGTCATGTTCCCCATCTAGTTATTACTGGAGTGGGAGGCAGTAACAGAGATGGAAATTTTTCCCTGAAAAGAGCTACTCTCAATGGTGCTTTTCTGAAAACTTTTTTAAAAGCTGATACAAGTCTATCAACTTCCGGAAAAGTGTCTCTGATATATTCACAGATTCTGTGGAGAGCATGTGCTACACAAGTAATATGCAGCATATTAGGATATGTTTTCTTCAATAGTCTGCCTGTTTTTAACATATACGCAGCACTATCACTGACAAATAAAAGTATTTTTTCTTTGTACGTGCCGTCCGAATGAAGCATTTTTTGCATATTCTCCTTAATGGTTTCAGCAACTGTTTCCGCATCAACTCTATTTATAACACTTGTTGCTATTACATATGAGTTATAGGGAATAGTTGGATGTAGTACACCAGCTACAACATTTACCACACAGCGTCCTAACATATCCACCGTTTCGTCGGCGCTTATCCATATGTATTGATTTAAAAGATGGATTCTAATGCGTTCTACTGTTCTCGTATAGCACCTAGAAACATAATATTTGCGTAAAGTTGATTCATCAGGAACATTTCGACCAGTATATTTTTGAAGAAATATTTTTAAAGTGGGATTGCTAAGTTTATTTAATGGAATATTAGCCGCCATAAAAGTTTTACAGAGTTCAGATGTGTTTGCGATCCTAAGTGACGAATTTTTGACGATATTTTACGGATTATGTAATAAATTTCGGAATCACTGACAATGGACATACAATCAGTATGACCGTCAATCCAACTCGCCATTGTTTTACAATGCCGTTCTCGACATTCTTCCATATCATGTCTGAAAAAGTAACTTAAACAATGCTCTAGATCTAAATAAATGAAAACTAAAAATGTGTGCGTAAGTTATTGAAACTGAACGAAATTCAATGCACACTTACGTCGAAATAATTGGTAGAAATAGATTCAATCAAACGATATTAAACAGGATCTATCACAAAAATTACGATGTAATTAACAGTTAAAACTATGAAAACAAGAAACTTACTCACAGCACTTTATTTACCTTTCGAAATATAAACTAGTAAATAAAATACATTATAAAAACCCCGCTTCTATCTACGCTCATGAAAACACTTTAAAAAACACTATATTCTCCGAATACAATAGCAGAGTTGTCCATTGTTATCGCTGCGAGACCAGGTGGCCGAGTAAGTTAAAGAAATACTTCATTGAATTACGCCGGGATGTACTGTGCGACGTTATACACAATTCCAATTGCCGATTGCGTTTTATGTAAATTGCATCCGTTCTCTAATAATTAGATATAATTAATTAAACCGGTTAATTGATTGTAAAGTGTTTGATTATTGTAGTAGAGTTATAGAGATAATTCTCGTTATTGTTTTGATAATTATAAGCACCTTCTTTGTTCTTTGTCTCCAGTAGAATTTCTTGTAAGTAGAATATTTTTTTTATGTCAACATAAATTTAAAAATCAGATTATATTAATTGTAGTTCTATTGTTTTGGAACAAGTAGCAAATTGTTTTAAATAGTAAGAATAAATAATAAAGATTATTATTACCTAGATTTCTATGTTATAAAAAAATATTATAATTGTAAAATTTGGCACGTTTGGAATCAAGGGTATTTTTTCTTGTGTTTGATGATTGCACATGCGTAGATCTTGATCGTGTATCAGTATTATTATACAGTGTGGTTCTCTAGGGTGGAATTAAAAATAAACTTTATTATTTTTAGATAAGTTTGATCGGAGTTAATTAAGAGGAAGTTTTTTTATCCACTTAGCCGTCAAATGTACAGTGGTTTACCTCATGTATTATTGTAAATACACAATCTTTATACTTTATATAGATTTTTTTTTCTTTTTTATTTTTTGTATTAAATATTCAGTTTCAATTTTATCCTGCGATTGTTTTATTTCACATACCTTTAGTGCTGTTCAAGATATAGATATAAAATAAGTATATATTTGTGCTAATACCTTTATTGCTCATTAATTAAAAATATAATTAGATAAACTTGCGTGAATTATTCACTGGCGCCAGACTTATTTTATTTTTAACACGGATTTCCGATTGGAACCCGAGAAGTTAGAAGTCTCATATTTGGAAATCAATCGGCTGAGTAACCTAGTTGGGAAGATTAGTTGTGGATGGTGGCACATTAAAGCTACAAACCATTATTCAAAGCATATTTTTGGCAAGGCCAACGTTGGGGCAAACAGCAGCAGTATTGGTTGAAAGCAAGAAACAGAGCACGAAGATGGAAGGAATAATTAAATCAGGAGGAGAATGGAGGAAGCCAAGTCAAGAAACTGGAAGTCAAGAATCTTTGGTGGAAGCAAGGGCAATATTAGGACAAGTAAACACCATACATGAAGAGGGGCACGACAGGGTAAACAGGGATAAGATTATGATGGACATGTTAATAAAAATGCAGGAAACAATGGAGAAAATGCAGGAAAGAGAGAAAAGAATGGAAGAAAAGATGGATGCAATGATGGTAAAAATAATGGCGTCAAATAATGCGAGTCAAGAAGAAGTTTTAACAAGGGGCATGGACTCATTGCATTTGTCAAATGAACAAGAAAATAGAAGAGGTCAGAAAAGAAAAGAATGAAATAAATGTGCCCACTTATATTCCTGTACCTGTACAAAATGAAGCGTTACCAAAATTTTATGGGATTACAACAACGAATCCCATGAACCATGAATTTCTTAAAGAAGATAAAAGCCAGCTTGGAAGGTGTGCCAGGGGACGAGAAAAAGTTGCAAATGACTTCGCATAAAAAAAAAACAGTTTTTCTTACACATAAATATTTCAAAAGTATACACATAAGTTCAAAAATATGGTACATACATAAATACATACATTTTAAATACTTATTGG
Organism: Melolontha melolontha; assembly: GCA_935421215.2. NCBI lineage: Eukaryota > Metazoa > Arthropoda > Insecta > Coleoptera > Scarabaeidae > Melolontha > Melolontha melolontha. Next base: position 114,576,344 of record OW285242.1, on the reverse strand, counting down.
GGAAAAAACCATAGCAATATGTACTTATATACTATTAAAGTATTTTATTAGTTAAATGTATTTCTTTATACATATTGCTATGGATTCTTCCCCAATAAATAGTAAATTTATTATTTATTTAAAAATGAATGTAATATTATTTTGGATATCTGTGTATATCCGTATGTATTTATGTGTAAGAAAAACTGTATTTTTATGCGAAGCCTACGATGATTTGACCTTCAGACACAAATTAACTGTTGACGAGAGCGTACATTTTTATTTAAGATAGATAATTATCTATTGTAAATTCGGGTTGTTTTGAGTTTAATAGTTGTTGTGATTGCATTTCAATTTCCCGAACTTTCTACGAGTTTGTTAGTCTCGTAATTATGATTTATTATATCTTTAATAACGATTCTCGTTAATGTGTCTCGCATTGTTTTTTATAAATGTCAACCACGTTTCCGATTGGAAAGCAGTTCCATTTTTTGGAAATAAACCGACTGAATATCCTAGTTGGATAGAATTGTCGTGAATGGTGGTACAACAAATATAGAAACCACAGTTCATAGCAATATGTATTTGTATAGCACCTTTATCAGAAAATATCTCCAATTTGTTTTAAAACTAATTTTGATAAAGGTGTTATGTACACAAAATATCGAAATAATATTGTCCAGAAAGAATTTTATAGGAAAATTAGTCATTGGATATTAAAAATTATTTCAAAGTTAAATTTTTAGTGCACTTTTGTATGCCTTTGTTTGTTTATATAAAAGTTCCAACAAAAAAACTTTAAGTTGTTTTTTCTTCAAACTATATTTTTATGACATAACACCTTTATCCACTCAACACTTCAATTAACTGTTTTAAATAAATTATGTATTTTCCAATAAATGTATTTAATTAAAGATTTAAGTATGAATGAAAAATCAGAAATATTTGACCATTGGAAAAATACGTCCAAATATGTCACTCCTGTATAACTGGTTACCTACTATGCCACCATAAATTTATCACTATGAGAAGAAAAATCAATGCATTATACCTATGTGTAATGATAAAAGAAGAACCTGATATATAATCGTGTATACAATTATTAGAGAATTATTGTCAATCTATTATTCTTTTTAGGGCCGGTTTATTCACCTTCCAGTAAAGTATCGAGTAACGCTACTTGTAAGATAAAGTCTTACTTGCCAGATTAAGTGTTTATTCACGAATTCAAGTAAAATTTAACCGCCCAGTAAAATTACTTACTTGGCAGAAGATTTACTTGCTGCTCATCTACCCTATAAAGTGTCAAGTAAGACTAATAGCATGCTGTTTGTGAACTGTCATGTAGAAAATTAAGTTATTGACAAGTAAAATGGATTTATTTGAAGACATTGACGATATTTTAGACAACGATTTTGTCAATATTAATAATTTAGTGAATCGATATCGAATAGAAGACAATTTTAATAAATTTGATGATGACGAATTTGTTCGTTTGTATTGTTTATTACATACTGTGTGTGTGGTAAATAAAGTATTAATGTTCTAAACAAAAATTTCATCTTTATTTCACATGTAGTCATAGTAAATTATAATATGATGCTAGACATAAAAGATATATTTAAAAAAAAATCTGTACAAAATAAATATAATAATAAAACAACCAATATTAATAAAGAATATATATACATATATTTATTTACTTGTATTGAAAATACAAAAAGGGGTTGAATAACAATTTTTTTGATACTTCTGACCACGCATCCTCCTTTTGTTTCCATGTAGCCTTTTTGCATTTGATGACATTCTTGTACTTTAAAACTAGGTCAACTAAAATTCTTGATTCCTCGATAGAGAAATTTGCCGGTCTAACCCGTTTCTTACTTTCCATTTTCTATGAAATTAAACAAGTTTTGACAATAAAATGCGAACTGTAGCCTGGGATTAGGTCATAATTTAGGTAATAATATAACATACCTTTTTTATATTAAAATATGTATTTTATATTAATAACGTTTATGAAAAAAGTAAAAATGGACAACACGTGATAACACAACAAACGATTGAGATTTAAGGTTATATTAGATGCACTCATTTGTAATGCCGGCAACTAGAATTTAAAATTACCGAAAGCTGTACATCCTTCTCTATACCATGTGTTAGTGGTATGTTACATCTTTCTCTATTTTTCAAAAACATCTAGTTCTTTCCAGTAACTAACCGACCTTTAAAATTATATGAATAAACCCAAAAATAGTAAATCTGCCAAGTAAATTTTATTGTCAAGTAACTAACAGGTACTTTACTGGAAGGTGAATAAACTGGGCCTTATATGTTATGGTCACACTAAATTATGCATGATTTTTCTACGTAACGCTCAAAATAATTATGTATATAATTAAATATATAAGAAAGTGTAATGTTAAAGACATTATTTTATTTCTGTTTGAAATTCCAAATTAAAATGATCATATTTACCTGTAAGTCTGAATTTTGTGCTAAAATTTTTAGTTTTGGTGTAGTACAATAAACATTTCCATATTGAAATAAAGGTACTAATGACACCACTCCATAATATATTAAGTTTTGTACACAAGCTTTAACCAAACTATTTTCTACATCTGAGAGAGCAGCAATTCTAGCAATATGATTAAATCCATCTATATATGTTGCAACTTGTTGGGTTGTTAAATCCCATTGCTGATTTGGTAATGGTTTAATAAAAACAGGTACTTGATGGTCACCAACTGGTAAAGGATCATTTCGTATTTTGACTACTTTCAAATGAGTAGCAGTTGGGCCTTCTGTTAAAGCACATTCACCTAAAAATATGATATGTGTTTATACACACAATAAATGTTTTTCTTTACCTTTTATATTTAAATCATTTAAAACTTGACTTAGAATTGGTGTCAGTTTCACTGACAAAGATCCTTCGGATAAAAAATTATTTTCTATTTCCATTGCTGTCAAATAATCTGAAAATTTTGTGACCACAGGCTCATAATGAACTGTTCTTGCGGTACCATCACAGACAAAGCATAAGTTATATTGGAAAGCATTCCTGGCATATTTCTTGTCATCAATTCGCACAGGAAAACCTAATATTTTATAGTTAGACAACGTACTGAAAGAAGAGTATGTAAAAAGGCATATAAATTAAAAATATTATACTATCTTACACTGTTATAGTACTACGTTGTAATTCAGATTTTGTTATTATATATACACTTATACTATCCAATAATTCTTTTGAAATGTAATTTTCAGGGACCTAAATATAACAATCTTTTGTTTGGATATGAATAGTAAATGAATGTATTATTTTTTGTATTACCTGACATGATATTATAGGCCCCATTACTGGATGAAATTCACAAAAAAAAATGCATCTAATAGGACCCTCTTTACATATTCTGTCATTGCTTTCATTTACCATATCCATTGTTTAACTACTTTTGATTTGTAAAATTTTGAAAGATGTATTCGTTATACACTCAAATAGATTCATAAAATAATAACAACGATAAATAACAGTAATTTTTTTATGGTATACCTTTTAATTGTTGTAACTTAGTATTATTTATTTTAAAATTAAGGTTATGTTCACAAATTTTTACCAATTTTGTTTATATACATATTTACCCACTTTATTTAAACTCGTTTTCATGTACAGCTGCGGGCAATAAATTTTGGTCATCAATGTCATTCTTTGACAAAATGTAAGTTTCTATATTGTGAAACGGTCATAATGGTAATAATAACCTATAATTTAAGCTGCCGCATGTTAATAAAATTTACGGAACTTTTTGCAAGTCCTAGATGCTATCGTAGCTTCAGAGCGTCCAGTTTTTATTAAAGAAATAATCCTTACATTGTTAAAATAGGATATTGAAACCATATTAAAAGTAATTCAAAAAACAAGACTTTGACAAACTTCGAATTTATATTGACATGTCATTGACAATGGATATAATCAATGCGTGCAAAAATCTACTACATTGTGACAATTTCCTCAAATTTTACGACATTGATGACGAAAATTGATTGCTCGCAGCTCTACCTAATATAATAAATATGTATAATATACATTTAATAGTTATTTATGTATAGCAAACGCCAATTAAGTTGGCGCGAGGAGGGGATGCGCAGAAGCCGATTTTAAAAACGTCCAACCCCACTACTCAAGTAATTGTCAGAATACATTTGTCATTGACGTTTAACTGAACATAATGTCTTTGCTAGTGATACACGCTCAGAGGTTAGAATTATCTGACATTTGATGTAAAACCAAATACAAATCTCCCCACTACTTCTAATCCTGCGCGAACTTACCCCTCCTCGCGCCAACTTAATTGGCGTTTGCTATACCTAGGTTCGTAAGTACAGTTTTATGGTCGAGAATACGATTGCAAACCGAGACTCGTAGGGTCGAGGTTTGCCTGTATTCGAGACTTTGAAAGTGTACTGTACGAACCGTGGTGCATATGAGATTTTTCGTCATACCTACGTTTTTTTTAAATAGACGAATTTGAATGATTTTCCACTTTACTTTTACTCCATTTACTATATGTATACACATTATACTCTATTTTTAAAGTAGAGAGACGAATTTCTCATTGGTTGAAAGCAAGGCCAAATTGCTTTCAACCAAGGAGATTTCACTGTCAAAGTGGTCTGTTCAGAAATTCGTCTCTCTACTTTAAAAATAGAGTATAGTAACATCAAGTCAGGAATATTTGTCGTATCTATGGTAACCATGTTTGTGTCGATATAAATTTATATTTTTGATAAATGTCAAAGTATATGCAATAGATTTTCAAAAGTTTTTCTTTCTAAATAAAATTTATAAACATGAATCAAATAGAGATGGATGCTATTATAGCTTGTACTGAGATTTTGCCGGAGAAATCTAAAAACAGATACAATGAAACCTATAAAATGTTCAAAGATTGGTGTCACCAGAGGTATGTGGAGAGTATTTCAGAAAGTGTAATGCTGGCATATTTTCGTGATAGATCTATGAAGTTAAAATCACCAAACAGTTTATGATGTGAATACTCCATGTTAAAAACTACCATATTTATTAACGAAAATGAAGATATTTCAAAATATCCTAAATTGAAAGAATTTTTGAAGCGTAAAAATTATGGTTTTAAGACTAAAAAGTCTAGTATCTTTACAAGAGAGGAAATGAATAAATTTCTTATTGAAGCTTCCGACGATACATATTTGTTGATGAAGGTAAGTTTACAGAATGATTCTTTTTAATTCGTGTTCATTCTATACTAATTTTTTGCAGGTTGTTATGATTATGGGAATTGCTGGGGCTTGTAGGAAAGATGAACTAGTTAAAATGAAAATTCAAGATGTGGAAAATAAAAATGATGTAATAATAATTAAAATACCGGATACTAAAAATGGATTAAAACGTTCTTTTACAATTATTGCGAAGGAAGAATATCCAATTAATTTTATGCTAATTATTAAAAAATACATTGGTCTGAGATTAGAAAATATTACCAATGATAGATTTTTCTTAAAGTACAGTTTTGGTAAATGTCGAAATCAGCCTGTAGGAAAAAACACTCGCAAAAATTCCTAGCCAAATAGCAAAATACTTGTCGTTGGGGAACCCCACTACCTACACCGGACATTCCTTTCGAAGGACCTCGGCAACATTATTAGCCGATTCAGGAATTGATGTTCTTGGTCTGAAAAGACACGGCGGATAGAAATCTTCTACCGTGGCAGAAAGCTATGTTTTCGATTCAATGATAAATAAAGTACAGATAGCTGACCGAATTTTATATAAACAAAATATTACAGAGGCTGTTTGCTCAACTGTGATACAGAAAAATGAGAAGAAAGTTGATGATTCCATTAGGAATCCAACCATTAATAATGTTGACATTATTGAAAATATAAACTTGCCTATAGTCTGTTTCACCCAAACTTCGAAGTATTGGCTTCGAAGTATTGGGTCTTATGGAGAATAGCCTCTCTTATTAACTTATAGCGATGCTCATATAACTATCTTTTTTTAACAGTACGACGTTGCATTTATTTTGGCGCACTTTGTCTCTAGGGGAAAATTTTTATTTTGTGTTTGTTATATACTCTCTGTCACTTGAAATTTTCGATCTGTCATCTTTTGTGTATATTTCGTTTTATTATAAAATAATCCAAAATAAAATTACATTGTTGAATTAAAAAAAAATGTCGAAACGATTTTGTTTAATTTATGCACATCTACCTATTTTTGCATTAATGATTTTAACTTAATTGAACATCTTGTAAATACAGATTTAAGACGAGAGTTTTCTAACCTAAAAGGTAAACAACATCATTTTGAATGTCAAATCGATAAATCAATATCTTACGTATAGCCATCTATAAATGAAATAACCCTATTGTTAGAAATTAGGCAACAACAAATGCAATCTCCATAAGAGCAATACTTCGAAGTTTGGGTGACATAGACTATAGTAAGAAAGAAGACTCTATTGTTCAGATAGCTAATTGTTCGTTTACATTTAATATTACAAAATCATAAGTTTTTGTACAAGATTCTATTTTTCCTAGTTATGTTAATTAATCATGTTTGAAATAAATTTGTCATAAATTTTCTAATATTGCTATTATTTCCCTAGGGTCGTAATAAATATTACAGCTCGCTACCATAGCAACTGTCAATGCGGTATGTAAAGTGTCATGTTTCAAAAAATGGTGCCATAATTGTTTACTTACGCAGTAGGTGTGACGAAAAAATAATACTAGCATAATTGGTTGCCTATATATCCACTGATTGAATTCAATGGACTTTACTAATAAAAATACCTAGAAAGTGGTTTTTAATTGATAGGCTAATGATTTTAGCTATGATAAAATAAGTCATTGTAATGAAATACATTTAAATATTTCCATTATAAGTAATATTTTGAACTTAAAATAACATTGCAAGATCAACACTAAACCATATCAAATGATAAATCATAAAAAATAACCTTTGTTCTAAACAAATATTCGATTGCAACACTTGATTTAATTTGCTTGGTTTTACAAGTTATTAGAACAAATATTGAAAATGATTGTGAAAACTGGTTTACTTATAGTTTCAAATCCAAAACACGTAGGAAAAATATTACCGTCGTTGCCAAAATCTGTAAATGATACTTTATATATACAATTAATATCAGCTTTAACAGATACGTTCGGATCATTTCACCCAAATGTATTTAATATTTGGCCTGCATTTAGTCAAACAATTAAAGGAATCTATTCACAGGTAAGTTATTTTATAAAGCTCAGTGTTTTTAACATTTATTTAATGCAAAATTTAAGGCCGCAAAGCATTGTGATAGTTTAGATGTTAGAGTATTATTATCTGGCTTAAAATATAAACAATTAGAGTACATACATACAAAGCGACCTATTGATTTGATTATATTTGACAGAGAACACTCACAAAATGATATTGATAATTTTATTAAGAATAGAATTAGAAATCTGGCAAATGAATACAAAATATTAACTGTGAATAATGGAAATATTGAGCAGTTCGAATACAATAAATTGGAGAGTAATAAAATTTACAAGCATACAGTTCTAGGTGGAACTTTTGATCATTTGCATATAGGTCACAAAATATTGTTAACTGAAGCAGCTTTAAGTACATCAGAAAAGATCACTGTTGGTGTTACTAAAGAAAATATGATACAAAGTATATATATTCATAATAGTGTATTATATAAAATGCTGAACATTATTTTTAGCAAAAACGTTATGGGAATTAATTGAACCACTTGATAAACGAATAAACGCAGTAAATGACTTTTTAGAAGATGTTAATGGTGAAATAGAACGAAATATAGTTCCTATTGGTGATTTATATGGACCAACAAAAGATGATCCAACATTAGAAATGATTGTTGTTAGTGCCGAAACTACACGAGGTGGAGATAAAATTAATGAGAGTTTGTGATTTTTAAATTAAATACTTAATTGATACTACATTTTATTTATATTTTAGTCAGACGCAGTAAAGGTTTGAAGACTTTAGATGTAGTTGTTGTCGATTTAGTAGATCATTCAAGCCCTCTTCCAAATGAGGAAACAAAAATAAGTTCTAGTACAGCAAGAATGCGTGTTTTAGGAACTTTAATTAAACCCGTAGTACCAAATCAATTAATACCAAATAAGCCTTATATAATTGGTTTAACAGGTAAATATTAACTCGAGTATATTAATATGATAAGACACAAATTATTTTACTATTAACATAAATAATAGCGCACATATATATTTAGGTGGTATCGGCACAGGCAAATCTAGTGCTGCAAAAAGATTATCTGAATTAGGAGCTTTTGTAATTGATTGTGACAAAGTAGCTCACAGATTATATGAACCAGGCGAGCGTTGCCATGAATTAACTGTAAATGCATTTGGTAAATCTATTTTAAATGAAAAAGGTGAAGTAGATAGAAAAGCATTAGGTGCTATTGTATTTAAAAATCCAGTAAGTAATACTCAAAAGAGTATAGACGCGTTTATATAAATTTAAATTTGTTATAGGAGCAATTGCAAAAATTAAATGCATTACTATGGCCAGTAATGTTGGAAGATGTACAAGAACAAATTAAAAAAACTACATGTAAAGTAGCGGTAATCGAAGCGGCGATTTTATTACGATCTGGATGGGATAAATATTGTCATGAGGTAAATTATTTTGAGCGAGTTCAGTAGAAATGTTTTGAAAATTTAATTTTTTTGTAATTCTTGGTTTAGAAGCATTTAGTTTGTAAAGTCGCGAAGTGTCACATCAGCATCTAACAAGTGCTTTATTAAAATGCATCAAATTTCCTTTTTCCCAAATCAGATATTTTCTACATGTGATGAGAACCAAATAACTGTCATAGATGTTTTTAATATCCTGTTCATCCTCACGTACACATAAAGTGGATTCAGATTAATACAGCCAATTTCTCATGTTAATCTAAGATCTGTCTATATTTGTGCACAGTCTGTTGTCCTTTCCTGGAGTAATAGTGCACAACAATAACGTATATAACAAGAAACATGATTTTAGAAACCTGAAATCAAAATATTGATGATAGTAAAACGCAGCCTTCAACCATGTTGTCCAACGCGTAATTATCGACTCTAATGGTTCAGGTATTTCGGGACACAGTCTGTGAAATAGTCAAGTACGTTTCAGGGACTTTAGAAACACTGTACTAGCTATTAAATCATTTACTCGTGGATAACATTCACGAATCGTTTGTGCCACAAGATTCAAAAGCGTCGATTTTGCACGTTACATGTAAGAGATTGGCACTATGTTCTTTGAGAGATCGATATAAGGCAGCACGGTTGCGGCACCGTCACTCACAAATATTAATATTTGCCTTGGTGAAATTTCAACTTTGTCCAATGACTTCAACACCACCTTCAAAATCTCATTGGCAGTACATTTTTCAACTCGTCTGGAAGCAAGTTACTTAGCAGGTGACAGTTGATCAGGATCCATTGTACGTACCATAACATTAACCACTGATTGTTTTTTTCGATCCGTCGTTTCATCCACGCACAACCACAGCTTTTTATCTTTTAATTCCGATTTAATTCTTTTTTCAATATCTTTGCGAGCAGAGGATAGAAAATTTCGCAACGTTTGCGTATTTATTCCAAAAGGAGATAAATGCATAGCGGTGTAGTACAACAAACGGTATATTACATGCAATAAGAGTTAAACATAAATCAAAATAAAATCTCTGTTTTTCTGGCACACCCATTTTTTTTGTTGCCGCGGGTTATGCTGTTTACATGTAACGAGCCATTGAAAAAATTCATAATTGAAGTAGACTGTGAAATTGGGTTGGTACTTTAACCACTTCCACATAATGACACATTACTTGATGCTTGACAGTGAAAAATTTGACAAACTTATAGTTTCAATGTCAAATAATAAATGTCATTATGTGGAAGTGGCTAAAGTACCAACCCAATTTCACAGTCTACTCCAATTATGAATTTTTTCGATGGCTCGTTATTTCCCTACGACACATCAAAAATCTATTACACACTGTGCATTTTATTCTACATTCATCGTATTTTAGATCCGGGAAATTATCAATGAATTTACGCACTGTATTACACATTGGACGGTGAAGCGAGCTCACCGATCGTGACATGCTTATACACGACACGACTGCATACTAATTTGCAATTCAAGCCTCCTTTCATTCGCATGGCGTGCTGCCAAATATCAAACTGCTTGAATTCGATGTTTCACCTCGTCTGTTTTTTGATTCTTACTACTTATCACGGATCCTAGGTACTTAAATAAATCCACAATTTTGAGAAATCAAAATTGTAATTTCCCATCGTCGTCTCGTTGCTTTCCTCAATGTTTTCTTGTCTTGCGATTCTCATATACTTGGTTTTTACTTGGTTTATTTCAAGTCCTCTCTTCTTTGCCTCCTAGTCGAGTCTCAGCAATCTTTTCTAATTCCTTCTAAAGCTATATTGAATATTACGGCAGGGAGATAGTCCATCTCCCTGCCGTACTCTCGAATTGAATTCAAATAATTTTGATATACCGTCCTGCAGCAAAACTGCTGCTCTTATCAATTTGCTAGGTATTCCTAAATTTTCGGCATGTTTAAAGATCGCTTCACGTCTCAGGCTATCATATGCTTGCTTAAAGTCAATGAATAATATTCGAAATTCGATGTTTTGTTCATAGCGTTTCTCTATAATTGGTTTAATATCTACAAGTGTCCCGTATCGTTATGTTCAAATTTTAGGAGTGTAAAGTAGACTTCATTTCAAGTCACAAAAACGCAAAACTTGCATATCCATTTTTATTTGTTTCAAAGTTACAGATCTATGAATGCGATTGTCAGATCACGAAAAAAATGTAATCCCAAAGTTCAATTAACAATATATTCGAAATGTCCACCTCCTTGTTGAATGCAGGCTTGTGCCCGTAAGCCAACAGAAGAAGTACTTATCCGAATTTCATACTTGTTTTGTCGGATTTGCTCGGCAGCCACGTGAATACGATCCAACAACTCTTCTCTTGTGTTCGAAACTTGCGCGTAGACTAAATTTTTCATGTACCCCCATAAATATTAGTCAAGGGGATTAAGATCGGGTGATCTGGGTGGCCATGCAACAGGACCACCTCGATCAATCCATCTTGGATAATTGACGTTAACCCAAATTCGGACAGCAATTCCGAAATGTGGTGGTGCCCCATCCATGTGAAACCACATGTCTCGTCGAACATTCAGTGGGATATCCCCTAAAAGACCTGGCAGTTCGTCAATAAGAAATTGAAGGTAATTGTCCGCATTTAACCTCCCAGGAAGAACGGCAGTCATCGATTAGGGCCGCCCAAACGTTAATAGAAAATTCATGTTGAAATTTAGATGGGCGTATAGCTTTGGGATTTTCTGATGACCACCTGTGCAGGTTTCTGAGATTTGTAACACCACTTCTCGTGAACGTAGATTTATCTGTCCAGAGGACTGTTCTGCAGAAATTAAAACCGTGTCCCCTGCGGTAGCGATATGGATATAAGCCTTCAAGTTTTAAAATTCGCCAAACTGTCGTTCGTGGCACTCCTAGTTGTCTAGCGATTCGACGTACACTGAGAGTTGGATCCCTTGTAACAATAGCTGCTGCTTCTTCCTCTAAGTCTGCTGGCAAATTTACTTCTCGGTCGAAAACATAATCACGCAGTCCGCATTCCCGAAATTGTCTGTGTACTTCCAGAAACGTTCTGTAATGAGGAATACGCTTATCGAGAAACCGATGTCGGTATTCAATAACTGCTTGACGTGCACTGCCGTTACAGTAGCCATACACAAAGTGCATGTCCGCATACTCTTGAGAAGAAAATCGGTAAGAGATTTCGAATAAAGAAAACGTGTGCTTTTCCGGATCTTCTTTATCTAAATCCCAGCTGATATTCGACAATGAATTCCTCTGTCTGATTTTTCACTTTTTCATATATTAAGGATGTCACTAGCTTTGCTGATATTGCTCTATAGTTTTCGCTTAGCATTGGATTTCTTTTTTTTGTATACTGAAATTATTAATGCATTAAGCATCGCTTCCTCTTTCCATATCTGTAGGATTAATTTATATATGTATTCGTTGTTTTAATAATACGGTTTTTATTTTTGACCAAACTTAATTATTTTTTTTACATCCGCTTTTCGCTGAAGTGTGGTGTAAAGTGTAAATATTTGCCGTTCGTCGCACAGGGTGCAATTGCATCATTAACTTCTAGAAATGACGATCCTACTAGTTTTTGTTAGTAAGGTTTACATGAGGTTTGTTTCAGCCGTTACCAACAGGAGTCGGGGAAAGAAAAATAAAATAAAGTTTATTGGAGTCGGCTGACCTGGCTTGCTCAGTCGGTCTCCCGGTAACAATGCTCTTTCTTTTTGGTAGGGGCGGTTAAATTAAATACACAGCTTGAACGAAACTACAACAAACCTCGAGGGCCCAACTCTTCCTAAATTATCCTTCACATATGTGCATTGGTCTCCGACATTTTATGATATAATAATATGAATAGTAATGAATAATAACTAGAGCTGAGGATGTTTGCGGTATAACCATGGTTATATCATGTAACCATAGTAAATTACTATGGTTACATGATATAACCATGGTTATACCGCAAACATCCTCAGCTCTAATAATAACTTTAATAATTTCCATGTCTATTTAATAATAATAAAACTTTTCCACGCAGTTCTTACTTTTTTTATTTTATTTTGCTCCAACATAAATTTTAAATATATGTACAGCTCTCGAAGTATAAATTGGCGAGCGGTGGGGATGTGCCGTAAACGTATTTATTAAACGTACCACCCACCTGTCTAATTCAGTTACTGCATAGCGATTGATATGATTTACCCTTCCTCTATTTGCGCGAATGTGATGCTACTTATTGTGATTAAATTTGTAAAAAGTTATTGTTAAAAAAGATGTTACATTCATTGCATTTGAAATTTTCAGCCACGTTGGACGGCAATGAAGGCAACAGGTTATGTATTGTCGTTGGGATGTTTTTTTTTATATATCGTCTCAAATTATACAAATTAAAAAATTGTTTAGCACAACTAACACACACACAAATGTTGTTACTGTTCATATTATTATTCATTACGATTCATATTATTATATCATAAAACGTCGGAGACGCATGCGCATATTTGCAGGATAATTTGGGAGCGTTGAACCCTCGACGCTTGTGAGACTACATAGTATGTTTATTCACACAAATGTTTGACTTTATTCGTAGAATAAAATAAATAGTCATAGGGTACACAGTTTGCAATAATCAAATCAAATAGAGAAACATTAATTATCCAACGGCTACTTAATGATACGAATGTCATTTAACGAAACGCGCACTCGGACTATCACGCACTAAGTTCGCAGAGGGGGGGCTATTTATCCAAGTAGGAGCCGTGGAGGATTCTTGGTTGGCTGATGTCTGGCACTCTAACTCGACTGCGAGTCGAATTACTTTGTGAGGAGTGACTCGACTGCGAGTCTACTGACTGAATTTCTGTCTTCTCCTCAGAATTGATATTTTGAAATGAACTTAGTTCTATGTTTCAAATTCGTGATATTTTTTCCGAGCTCGGTTTTGAGTAGCAGTGTGCTGTGGCTCATGGCCTCTTGGGCTTTGATTGAACTTTTGTTATGGGAAGATGGGTGCTAAAATAACCGGTGTTTAAAGAGTAGGAGTTTTAGAGTGAGAGATGGAGCATAAATGATGGGTATCAGGAAGGTTGTTTCAAGGAGGGTCATCAAGTAGGATGTCTTGGGGTCGTCGATGGATACCGGATGCACTTCCATTTCGGGAATCAGTGGATTTTCGTGCTGTAGGACATCGAAATACTTCCTAGCGATCTCTATGATGGTTTACCAGATAGTTGGGAAGTCGAGATTTCGACGGATGGTGTCGTTGCTCAGATACCATGGGCCTTGCGCGATGATATGCATGACTTTGTTAAGGACAATCTGCACTTGGTTAAGATGGGTCTTCGCTGCATGTCTCCAGGCTAATGCTGCGTATATCAGGATTGGCCTGATAACGGCCTTGAGGAGGCATGGAGTATAGCTGCGTGGTCACTCCAGTCGCGTGATTCCGGATTTTTTCCCCACGTGGTATTTCCAGGTGAGCCTGGTATCTAGCGTGACGCTTACATACTTCAGCTTTGATACCCATAGTATGTTCTTGTTGTACATGAAAAGGTTGGTGTCTGGCCTGGCCCTAATGTGACTGACGAATATAATCGCAGAACTTCTCCCTGGTTTAATGGAGATTCACCAGTTGGAGAACTATTTTTCCAGGGTGTCGATGGCTTCTGAAGGTGTTGTTGGATTATCCAGGGAAACTGAATTTCTGAGAATTCGTCCCCGCTTTTATTCGGTTTCTCCGGAGTGGGGAAATCGCCTCACTCCTCTGTGATTGGCCCTTGTTGTGGGCGGGCGGGGCCTAGCGGTGGCATCGTGAATACATAAATATCGGTAGGGCGATTATTTGTTGACATTCACGATGCACCTCAGGTAGGGTGTCCGCTGCTGTAGCGTCCTCTTCTGCGTACACATAAACTATTCTATGCTCAAACAGCGTCGTAACTTCAAACCGGAGGCCGCCGGTGGTAACTTACCGGTTTAATTACGGTATGCATATTGTTTGATGATCATTTTGTACGCAAGTGTTAGTTTTGCACTGCTTTTAGACCAGTGAGTTGGAACAAACCTATGGATAGATTTAAGTTTATTGAGCTTGGTCTTCTATTGTTTAATCCAAAATAGTTTTGGATTTTAGTTATAATCCAACATTGAGTATACGTGAATTTAATATTAAGAGATTTCTAGAAGGCCTATTCTTCTTTGAGACGTCATACCAATTTCTGCATTGTAACCTAAAATTGATTATCCGCAATTACTGATGTCATTGGAAAACTTGTTCTTCATCATCTTTAATTATTTCTGTACCGAACACCATTTCAATTAATTCATTAGGTTCGTGTCCGGCACACATATGAATATAGAAAGTAAATTATCAACAAATTAGAAAATATGAAGTGATAAATTGAATACAAAGTATTTAATTTTGTTTAGGTATGGACCACTATAGCGCCACCAAATGAGATAGTTAAACGCTTACAAGAACGTAACGGACTAACGGAAGAGGAAGCGAAATCTCGTCTGACGTCGCAAATCGGCAGTAAACAATATATAGATGCCGCAAACGTTGTCTTATGTACAATTTGGGCCCCTGAATACACTAGAAAGCAAATTGACAGAGCGTGGGAACTTTTGCAATCCAGAATTATTTCATGAAAACAAACTGTTAGTTTTTTTTTTATACTAAAACCAGAATTTTAAACTGTAGTCGAAGGTATAGTGTGTTTATTTTATAAAACTTGATTGGAGTTTGTTTGAAATTTATAGTGCAATATTTGTTGTTGGGGAAAAATTTTGTAAAAGAAAATATATTGAATGTACTGCTTACACATTGTAATATTTTAATAAGATCTTAATAAAGAATTTACTTATTTTGTTATTCTATTGTAGATATTTATATTATGAAGGATAATCTTATCTTTCTGTCCCATAGTTTAGAGTGAAAAATATAATACATCTAT
This sequence comes from Melolontha melolontha, assembly GCA_935421215.2. NCBI lineage: Eukaryota > Metazoa > Arthropoda > Insecta > Coleoptera > Scarabaeidae > Melolontha > Melolontha melolontha. The sequence goes on along the minus strand of OW285242.1, from coordinate 114,560,676 downwards.
ATTTTGTATTAATCTGTCTAAAGAGAACTGTTGTGAAAATAGAATGTTCGTTAGACAAAATATGCAAATTTTACGAGATGCAAATGATCCATTTATTATGTAGTTAAATTGAGTTCGCAGGATTTTTAATTGAATTAGGACATGGTACAATACCTTTTTTAACTATTTTTCATGGACTAATATGTGTTGCTCATGATAATATTCCTTAAAACCAATACAACAAAATTTGCAAGGATTCATATTTGCATTGAAAGATGTATTGGATTTATGAAAGTAAGATTGCGGTGTATTTTTGGGAACAAATATAGAAATATGAGCCACATAAAACTGGTATTACTGCAAATACTTGTGCAATATTAAGTAGTAGATGGTGGTATGAAATTTGTTGAGGGTATACCAATATTTTGGTGTTGTTTATATTTTGCATATTATATGGCATTTTTTTAAATATTTACATATATCCTTAATAAATAGCATATTGTGCATAATTGAGAGAGTTTTAATGATGTAGATTATGTTTGCAGTTCTCAAAAAAAAAAAATGGTGTACAAGAGGATGGGTATTCCCAGTCTTAAATTCCGAGAATTCAAAATAAGTCGTTTTAAACCGTTAACAGGGGTTTCTTTGTAGGTAAATAATAAATCGATTTCTGAATTTTATTTCTGATTGTGCTTTTGAAGAGATAGATCTAAGTATTGATATTATTGCTTTTCAATTTGATATTTGAATTTTAGTTTTTTTTTTCGTTGCAGATACCGTGCGATAAAAAATATCAAATAGACCAACACGTGAAAACTTCTGTTCGTATTTCTAAATTGAGTAAGATGAAATCTGGAGATGTGTCGGAACCAATATTAACGCAATGTTTCCAAACAATGTCTAAAAAGCTAAACCAACAAAACATCTTTAACCGAGACCTATGTCCTGCAATGATGACTTCAAATATTCCCTTGTCAAAGCTACGTAATCAAAACTTCGTTTCCTTTCTACAGAAGTATCGCAAATTCAATGTCCCATATGAAACAATACTACGAAGAAAGTTACTTGTATTCAGAGGTAATTGAGGAAATTAAAACTAAAATTCGGAACATACATTTTTACATATTGCTGTGGACTTTTCCCCATAAATATTATAAAAATTTATGTATTTATTGTTGTACTATTATGTATTTTGAACGCAAATGTATATTTGACTTGCGCAGTTGGAGCAATCCGTTTGTATAGCTGTGGACAATTTTTAAAATTTTTTTTTTATGCGAAGCCTGCGTGCTAGCTGTATACGGCAGGCACAAGTGTACTCTGAGATAAGAAAGTTGTGTTTATTTAAAGATAAATCTTTATCTTTTTATTGTAAGTTCGTGTTTTTTGATTTCATTAGTGGTTGGTGCTTGTTTAAATTCATTACCGATATTTTACGAGTTTGTTAATCTCGTAATTGTTATATTTTACACTTTCTTACTCATGTGTCTTGAATATATTTTTTTTACGTAAGTAAAATATATTATTAATAGATATCTTTTTATATTGAATGAATTGAATATTGTATTTTTCTATTGTATTATTATTATCGTATTGAGATTTAGTCTTAGATATTTGATATAAATAACAAAGGATTTTTAAAATTTCTAGTAAAAAAATTCTGTAACTGTAAAACTTTATACGTTTGGTATCTCAAGGGCATTTTTTGTTTACATGTGGGTACACATGCGTTAGAGTTTGCTTCGGGATGTCAAATCAGTTTGTTTATTGTTCTCTTGGGAGAAATTAAAAAGTTTCTTTGTAATTTATTATTTTAATTTTGATCGGCTGTCATTAAGGTTTTTTAGACGTATGCTGCGGTCATTTCCATGCGTTATTTTTACCTTTATAATAGTGTTTAATGAGGCAATATTAATCTTTATACTTTATAAAGATTATTTTTTTAAATTTTTGTATTAAATTTTAATTTAAATTTTATATTGTGTTCTTTAATTTAATTATCCTTTCTACACATTTTAATAAGTGACTAAAAGACATTATCATAACTTTTCTCAAACGAATTTTGAGTAGCGTCCAATAAAAACTATTTTACTAATTCAATAATTTTCCACTTTTCCGATTGGAACCCTGAGAGGAAAGCAGTCCCATTTTGGAAATAAGCCGACTGAATATCCTAGCTGGATAGATTTGTCGTGAATGGTGGAATAGCTAATTTCCAAACCACAGTTCATAGCAATATGTATTGATGAAACCACCGATTCAAAAGGACCCTGTATTGCTAATTTATTGATTGGGTGTTCTTAGCGACGTGACTCTGCCAAAATATTACCTCATTGCTTCTAAAGAGTTAGAAAAAATAAATGCACTCACAGTGGCCTGATTTGTTAAAGAGGAACTATCAACATTTTTTTCTTTCTACGCCTGTTCCTGGAGATAATTTTGTGCTTATTTTGTCAGATGCAGAACCGTACACGATTAAGGCCGGGAAAAATTTGAAAATCTTTCATCCGAACTTGATACATTTAACATGTCTTGCTCAAGCTTTAAATAGGGTTGCTGCAGAGATTAGGAAACATTTTCCTCTTGTAAATAATTTCTAACACGAAAAAAATCTTCCTTAAAGCGCTTATAAGGGTTCAGTTCTTTAAAGAAAAACTACCAAACACTCTTCTTCTACCTCAACCTGTTATTATATTACAAGATGGGGCACTTGATTGGAAGCCGCTTTTATTTATTGCGCCAATTTCTGTCAACTAAAATATCTAATTTCAGAATTGTCTGACGAATCTTCGCAATCCCTCACTTGTGTTAAGCAATTATTCGAAAACAAAGAAATAAAACAACTTTCGTTTATAAAAACCAATTATAGCTTTGTTTCTAAAACAATATCACAAATGGAAGAATCTAATTTGCCATTAACCCGAAGTGTAGAACTAGTAAAACAATCTGAGGCAGTTTTTCAAAATGGGGGACAAAATTAAAAAAATTCAAAAATGTGACGGAAAAAAAAATTGTGAATTTCGATTTCTTAGCCAAATAGAGGGAGAAGTGAATCAATAAATTTATGTATTGTAAGTATTTTTTTATTTGCATATTTTCAACATTTTTGTGCTTATATTGACTAAATGATTTGCATATTTATGCGCATATTTTTGGGTTTTCTACTTGCATATTTGGGTTTCCCTATAGAGCGTTTCACGCCCATGATGAAGTACAGGCCATATGGAGATAGCGTACATAGTTGCCAAGTCGCGAACTCATTCCTACCAACATACCTATATTGCTGTTAATCAGGCTTGCTGTCAATAGTATTGCATTGACATAACTTTAATTGTATTTATAATGAACAAAATTTTAAAATTATTATTCTTAGTTTGCATCTGTTTATAATATATTCGATGCCAAGAAAAAGTAAATAAGAGTGAAATATCATTCTAGTTAATGTATATGAAAAGTAAATCATTATATTAACAAACTACTTAAAATTGTATGTTTAAGTTATAATTTGGTTTAACCAACACACCATTTGTATACTCAAGGTTTGTTTTGAATTAAAACAATTATTTTATATAGGTTTCCTTTATTATAAAAAATAGTTTGATTTGTCTATTAGAATACAAGCAATAATCATAAAAAATTTTTTTGTCTAGACCATAAACATACAAAAAATACTGCAATAGATATATTTAACCAATAACATAAAAATATCAACATCTTAAAAACCTTATATTTTAAATTAAATTAAAACTTGACTGCTCTAGTAACATTAGTTATAGGTTTGTTCCAAGAAGAATCCCTATTATTTTTAGTGAATCGGAATTTAAATCTGTTTTACAGCCACCATCGTGTACTATAATACTGCCTACCAATTGGCTAAAAGAGATGCAAACTGTTAAGAGATTTGTTCTTGGAACAGACCTACAATCCACTGGATGTTGAAGCAGCATTCGAATAGCTGACAGGGTCAATTAATAAATCGTCTTCCATATCATCATTGAACCTGAGTCTCCTACATGGATGATAAACTCCTCAACATCATCTTGCAATCCATCGACAATCCACATTTCTTCTTCAATTTTTTTTACATGCTGAATATAATTCTTCCAATTGTCAGCTGTCACATTACTATAGGCACTCGTAATTAATGGTGCCATATCTTTTACTTTGAACGTAGTGTTGTGCATCTTTATGTGATTTTTCATTTGGGCCCAAACCATCTCTATTGGATTCAGCTCACAATGGTAAGGTGGTAAACGTAGAACTTCTCGGCCAGCATCTTTCGCCAACATATCAAGCTTATATTTGTCATATTGATATTTTACTTATGATACATTAACAACAAATCTCTTTTTAATATATTATCTTCAACGGATATATTTTTTACAGTCATCCAGTCAATTATATTTTCTTTTCTCCACCTTTCTGCTGTGGTACGATGCATTGTCTAGAACAATTACAGCATTTTCAGGAGTATTTGGCAATAAATGCTCAATGAACCACTTTTCAAACGTATCTCCATCCAACTAATCTCATTATGTGCATCAGCTGTATTTTTCTTGCATAGAAATGTTAATTCGGCACCAGGAAGTAAGCCATTTTCATTGCCAGCATGTACTAATGCAAAGCGAGGACCAAGACCACTCGGAGATTTTAATCCTGTACTCAATCCTCGAACAAATGCTTCTCGAGTACTTTTTATTATAGTATCTTGCCAGACTTTACTTACTGTGTGTCCTACATTAACCCACGACTCATCTGTGTAAAGTATACACCTACCTGGAACAAATATTATTTTGGGTATATACTTTTATATAAAGAACAAAGAAACTTTACCTTCATTTCGAAATGTCTTGATATCTCGCAGATACTTGTGCCTCCAAATTATAATATCATCTCGTTCAATGAGTATGCTTTTCCGTTTAACAGTTTGAAATTCAAAACCAATATCTTTCAAAAGTCTATATAATGTTGATCGTGTAAAAGTAGGGAGATCATTATCATTGTTGATGGTAGCAAGAACTGTATTCACAGTGGGTGGTATGTTTTGCATGATAAATCTATGAACTTGTTGTCGTACAAGTGCGTGTATATTTTCATCATAATGGTGTAGATGAGCATTTACTTGTACCCCTTTTCTCTTCTGCTTGTTTTTTTTGGACTCAACAACGGCCCTTTTTCTTGTTCCTTTCTCATGTTGTATATGCTGTGTACTGAACAATGTAGTGCTTTACTTGCTTCAGCAGCAGTAACATTCATAGGTTTTTTAAGAAAATGATTAAAAACATTTCGTATCATCTGCTTTTTTCTTCGACTAAAACATTCACCCCTTCGTGATTTTTTCTCTCCGGGCTCCATTACTGAAGTTTAGAATCTGTAACGGTAATGTTTTTATTTACGAGCAGATTTCCTTCACATTCCAACTTACCACAAACTTTTGTAAACGACGGGAGAATATAATAAAGAGAGAGAGAATATAATATTTAATAATAATATAATAACACTACAACAATATAACAAGAACGAAGAACAACAAATAATATTGAATAAAAATACGGAAAGGAACAATTTGACACTTGACAAGATAACAAAGTGAACAAACTACTATACTGTAGCAGTCTGGTTATCTGTACGAATTAAAAATCCTCAATAAAAATTTATATTAATTTTTCGACATAGGGAGCGATGGAAAAGGATAGCGTGATACAATTTCTTAAAGAAAATAAAAGAGGGGAATGCTCCATAAGAGCCCATACTTCATCGTGGACGTGAAACGCTCTATAAAAAAGTATTTTTGAAAGACATTATCAAAAAGAATATTTATTCAAAATAAATTGTTCTACAGTTTTAATATTAGTGAATGGATTTAGTTTAACATGTGCATGAACAATAATTTATTTTTAGCCCTAAAAATTTATATAAAAGTGTTGTACACCTTCTTAAAAAGACCAATTAGATTTATGTCAACCAATTAGATTTATAAGATTAGTGAGAATATTTACTTTTTGATTATTGGTAGGAGTTCACATACTGGTCTTATTTTTTAATAAGTATATTATTTAAATAAAATTCACTAAAAATTAATTTATACAGAATTATCCGGAAACCTTAAATCTGTTTTCTTTAAGTTTTCCTTAATCCATTCATCGATTTCTTGATTTAAGTCTTCATCTACTTCATCTTTCCAACCTCCGGTTTTTCCTTGTCGTATAAAACCGTTTTCGTTGTCTCTTGTAATACCTAATTCTTTTAACATGTCAGAGTTGACCGATGGGTTCTTTTTGAAATTCTCAATTTTTAAGTGTTCATTTAGGATGTGCAATTCATCTTTTGTTAATTGTTTATCCAAGAAAGTCGCCAATTTTCTAAGAATCTCTTTGGAATCCTTAAAAATTAAAAATATATATTTAAGTAAAAATTCTAGACTCTAAAATTTACAACCTATCTGATTATTTTATATGTAGTAATATCATAAGAGTTCTGAATTTATCGTTAATTTTATGAATACTTATTGCAAAGCGACTAAAACGATTGTCAGTTTTAAGAAAGAAATGATCCTATTGGTAAGTTTTCTACTGTGTTATAGATCATAATTTAAGTTACAATTTATTTTTCTTTCTTCATTTGACAGTTCCTATAAATGCGATCTGACTGAATAATGCAAGACTAATATTAAATACCCTGATAGTATTGCCTTTTAAGCTTCTCCTAATCCTCTATGCGATCTATTGCGGTAAATGGTAGCACGGAAAACATAAGCAAGACCATATACTGACAAACAAACTTCTTAGAGTGATTTAACAAGAGAATGATTTCTGTCATTCTTCCCAAACACACATTATGAGTATATTGCAGACCCCAGTCATGTTCCGAAGACGGTAAAAATCGTTTTTTGTTGCCAATACGATTACGGCCACGATTTTTATGATTTCAAGAGGTAATGCTTATTGATCAGTGCCGCGCCATAATTGTTTGCATATGTGCAAGGCACACAGGCGGCTAAATCAAAGGGTTACGAAAATGATTAGACATTACTAGAGACACTGGTCATTAATCAATAGGTTAACATAATACTAACGTATAATTTAAAAAACACGCTAGCCTATCGAGAGAAAGAATTCAACAACCATACCTCGATAACATACTTCTTCTAATCGTTATATTTTTGCGTGTGTATAGAATTTAAAGGGCATCAACATCAAGCATTAACCCTAGGACTACCGAGCGGATCCAATGGACCCGAAACGATTTCTAAGCATTGTTTTATCGTACTTATGGTTGGGCTAATTTACTGGTATTAATAGACTTTTTAAGTACGAGTTATACCTTTAAAATTTTGACAAAAAATTATTTTGGAAAGAATATTTTTGGGAGTATAAAAATACTTTTGCGATTTACCAACCGGGTCTGTTGGACCCATATGTCGTTTACTGTATAAATGTAGGTAAAGCGAGTGTGTTTTACAATGATAGTGGTTCGCTTATAAATTCCGGACTTCCCCGCTGCTGATAAACATTCCCCGATGTATATCCCTTTATCATGCGGATTTTGGGGACTTTACGTGTTTCAGTATATTTATAGCCGCACGTCGTGAACTAGAGATGATCTTAACGGTGATTTTCCAATCACAGTGAAAATACAAACGCAGATTGCAAAAGAGCAGTGATTCTTAACAGTGATTATAATCACCATTAACATAAGCGTGCACCGTTCGGTTTGCAAAAATATAGTATATTTTTGCAAACCGAACGGTGAAAAGAATAGTTTTTATATTAACGGTGAATGGTGATTTTGATTATTTCGACTAATTATACGCTCATCAAAAAATTCTCTTAAATAATCCAAAGATTCTGCAGTACAATGACAAGGTGCTCCGTCTTGTTGGAAATATGCATTTTGTAGTTCATCATCATGCAACTGATTGACAAATGGTTGTAAAATTTCCGTACGGTACCTTTGAGCAGTTAACGTTCCCTGAAAAAATATTGGTCCAATGATTCGCCTTTGGCTTATCGCTGCCCAAACACCAATTTACTCTGGATGTAGCGATTCTTCATTAATTACATGTGGATTTTCACTACTCCAAATTCTTGTATTTTGTGAATTTAGGTATCCCGTTTTATAAAACCATGCTTCATCAGTAAAGATGACTCTTTGCGAAAGTTCTCCATTATTGTTCATATTTACAAACCAATTACAAAACTGTAGTTTACGTGGGTAATCAATTTCTAACAATTCTTGTACTGCTGTGACACGGTATGGATAAAGTTGCATATCTTTTTTAATAACTTGTGAGTTGTACCAACAGAAAGGTTTATTTGTTGACTCAAATGTCGAACAGATGTTTGTGGTTCATTTTCCATTATTTCTTCAACACGATTGACAACTTGAGGTGTACGTTTCTTAACTGCTCCGTTGCCTGATTTTCTTAAGAGACTACCAGTTTCAGAAAATAGTTTTAAAGTTCTATCCAAAGTATTCTTAAATTGTATATAATCTATTACAAAATGTGGAAACTCAACTTGAAATTCTACCATGCAATCTTGAACTGAATAAACCCATAAACCATCAATTTGATTACCACTTCGAAAATAAGCCTGGACTAAAAAAATTTTTTGTTCTAAAGTGAAAGCCATTTTAAAACTGAGAAGCAATTTATTTAAACCAGAATCGACGCACGATTATTTTATGCACTAACTGATATTTGTGATTGACATTATCAAATGTCATTTGGATTAACGTTTACGGAACAACAAACACATACTAATATATTTGCGACTTATTCGATCAAAATTTCAAAGTAACCTAGATTGACTTTTCAAATGAACACTTGTTATGTAAAATTATATGATAACTTATCATGTAATTTTTATAGTTTAGTAAGAATTATGCTAAGTTTAGTAGACAAAGCTAGAATCTGCACAAAAGTAGAGAAAGGGTGGTTGAAAAGACGTGTTGCGGAAGAGTTCGGCATTAGTGAAACCACCGTGCGTAGAATCTATAAGAAATGGATAGAAGAAAGCGTTTTGAGTAGAAAAATTGGTTCAGGTTGAGCATGCGTTTCAATACAACAGGAAGATGACAATTTGATTATTCAAATTACTGAGAATCCACTTATAAGTATAATTACTCCTATAAGAAAAAGCAATTATCAGTACAGCACGACGTCGCAGCAAGTAAAACACTTCTTTCAAATGCTTGCAAGAAACAAAGAATGGAATTTTGTTTAGAATATATTGGCAATGGCAATGGGATAAAGTAATATTTAGTTATGAAAATTTTTTTAATCATTATATAAGGGACGAATTAAAGTGTATAGGCCAAGAGGTGCAAGATATAATATGTACGTTAACGTTATTAGAACAAACTCCTGTTTCTCTGTGAATATGTTGGGATGGATATCAGCACATGGGCTGGGTGCCTTGTGGAACAATGAGCAAAGATTGAATACTGTTCAATACTGTGATGACTCATCCAACGACGCGTCGCGCGTCATACCTCTGGCGTTTTCTCGATACAGGTAGAACGCTCGAGAAGAATATTCACATTCATATATAAGCCATCGAGGAAGGGATGGAGATTTATTCAATACCAGAGCATCGCGGAGTGAACATAAATAAAAATACATAAATGTGCTTATTGTTAGTAATTAGTTTTTATATTGTTATTCGTTTTATTATTAATATACTGTGTGTCTAAAGTTATCGTTAGTTTTATTTAAGAACCCGAAAAGACAAACTTTACAATACGTTAACATTATGGAAAACATTATGCTACCTTCGGTTACGGAGTTATACCCCGAATTTCAACAAGATAACTGCCCAGTCCATCTAGCTAATACTATTATGGAATAGTTCCGCGTCAACAATATTCAGGTCTTGAATTTTCCATGTTATAGCGCGGATCGCAAGAATTTATCATCAACTATGTTACATCGATTCCAAGTAGAATTGACGCTGTTATTAATGCAGGAGGTGCATTTACAAAATATTAATTACATTTTAATTTTCCTATTGCAATAAATATTTCAACACATGTCGTTTTTTTACATTAACTATTAAATTCAAGATTGTAACTAACAGTTGCGTGTCTTTCAATTTATTCTTATAATGCATAATATTAGATCACATTCTTCCATCAAAAATTCAAGATTTTACTGTGAAGTGATAAGTAAAATATCATCGAATCGATCAATCGAAATGTCAAACGATATATCTTTACTATCCAAATCTGTAAAATTAGATATATTTATAACTAACTTCATAAGTACTAATCACAATAAGTAAAAAAAGTGGCCCGTTTTTTTTTAACATCACGAAGTGGCAAATAACTTTCAAAATGACTCAAAATTTCTTACGAGGGGATTGAACGGGAGATGTCAAGTACTAATTCAACATTATTCCTATCCAATTCTCTATACACTTAAGTTTGGGAACAAGAAAAAAATTATTCTGGTGAATACGGTGGATGACGCAGCGATTTGTATCTTTATGCGTGTTAACCCTTATGTAACAAATTTTTTTTTGAGATGGTGCCTAAGGAAGATTACTACATAATACAGAAGAAAATTATGAAGTCAAAATATAATCAATTCTAAAATTTGGAAACATCTCTTGCTTTAGTACTGAACATTATAGCTAACAAAAAAAAACATTTATTACCATGACAACCAGCAAAACCAGAAGTTTTTCTTAAACAAGAAATACTTACTGTCGTATTAATTTCTTCATAAAACATGAAAAAGAGATTTTCTTCAAATCTTCGTTCCCAGCCCTCTTGTAAATGTTCCCAATATGGCGTCCAAGGTTCTATAATAAAATGAATATATAAGAGAATAGTAAATTGAAGGTATTTTAAAAATCCGCTTTAAAAAGAAATGAGGAAAAATTAGGCTTTACGCTTACTATATTTGTATATACAGACCGATTCAAATTAAGTGGCACTATTGCTATCTCTGTTATTATTGACTCTAGAAAGTAGGTTAAATTAGCAAAGTATTAGTGTCCTTAACATTGATTAGCATGCAGTTCATGAAAAAAAAATTGAATAACGCATTCTCGAGAAATTTTGAAATTTATAATTTTTTTAAATGGAACAGCCTGTATATTTTTTAAAATTCTGAATGCTAATGTTCTTTGTAATATAAAAGTTTCAATACACTATTGTCCTAAAACGAATAATAAAGTATTTACGGTGGAATTTAGTTGATGTCAAAGATCCTATTTCATTCTGACATCTGCTTTCAATAACTGACATTTGCTTTAATTAACTGACATCTGTTTACAAAAACTGACATCTGCTCTCAAAACTGATACCTGCTTTCATTAACTGACATCTGAATCATTAACATTGTCACCTAATAATGCGTTTCTAATTAACTTGAACCAATGTCTGTCGTCGCTTAATTGGTTAAAGCAATGGTCCGGAAAACCATTTGGTTCAAGTCTTAATGCGAACAAATTTTTCAATTTAAATAAAAATTTCGTGTGACTTGCGTTGCAATTTGTAGACAGCAATGTTTACATTCCCATTCACTCGCATTTATATACTAATTTGATAATATTTAAACATATTTTACATAAAAAGTCGAAAACTCCAAGAATTTATCAATTGATATATATATATATATATACAACGCCGCCTACAGCACCCTGGGGTGGATTGAGTAGCTCCACGGGTGCTGTTGCCGGTCCCAAGCCCGGATAAAGGAGGAGGGTTGATGGGCAAGGTTAGCAGACTACCCACCGCAAAAAACACCTACCGCTCAAAGAACTACTGGCGCAGCCTCGGACAAAGCCGGACAGATTTTACGGAACACCGACACGGCGAGACAACGGAAAAAACGACTATGGAAATCGCAGAGACTACGAATTGGGAGCTGGAATATAACATCATGGCACACCAGGGACCAAGAAGTTATAATGGAACTGGGAAAACACAATATCGATATATGCACATTATCGGAATTAAAAAGCAAAGGCAAAGGAAATAGAAGATACCAGAACTACATACTATTCTATAGTGGGAAGGAAAAGGATCGGAGAGCACAAGCTGGAGTGGGAGTTCTGATACACGAAAGATTTGAGAACTACAGCGATGAGGTGAAATACATAAACAGTAATATCATGTACATATCTCTTAAAACAGAAACAACAAAAACGTACTTCATAAGCATATATACACCAGATATAAACAAGCCTAGAGAGGAACGAGCCGCTTTTTTCGAGGAACTTCAGCAAATTCTGAACGAACTACCAGAAAAATCCAGGATCTTCATAATGGGAGACTTCAACTCCAGGATCGGCAATACACCCCTACCGGGTGTAATGCAAAGATTTAATGAAAACGTCATCAATAACAATGGAGAAATGCTAATAACACTATGCGCGCAAAACGAACTGCGAATTAATAGTACATTCTATTCACACAAAAATCAACAAAAATATACCTTCGGCAACACAAGAGACCAAAACTCAATGATCGATTACATTATCACCAGCAGGGCAATACACCCGGGTCAAATACTAGTATTTGACCCGGGTGTATTGCCCTGCTGGTCTACGTCTAGACGTAAGGACACTCACGTCGGCAAATGTCGGGACAGAGCACGGATTAGTCCTATGTAAATACCGCCTCAAAACTAACCTCCAAAAGAAAAAATCACCACTGTACATTCTGAAATTCAACGTGGAATCACTAAACAACACCTCAACGAAAACATTGTATCAGAGTAGACTGAAGGAAAAAATGACTACGAACCAAATGGCCGAGGCACTCGGAGTGAGGAAGGTAAACATAAATGGTAGAGAAAATAGAAAGCAATGGTTTACAGACGAAGCGAAAACGCTGGCAGAGCAAAAGAAAGAAGCCTACGTCAGATATAGGAGCGGAAGAACAGCAGAGGAATACCAAAGATACAAAACGATCAGAAACAGAGTGAATGATGCCATAAAGGAAATAAAGAAGACATACTGGGAAAAATTTTCTACCGACGTGGAACATGACCTATACAGAGGACAAAGAAGGATCTGGAACACACAGAGGAACAGGAAAAGAGCGGTAAACGAAGAAGTACAAATAAACATCATTACCCCAGGAGAATGGGAAAGGTATGTAAAAGGCTTGTATGAAACGCGGACAGACGACAATGGAGAGAATGAAGACAACACCTACACAGAACAGCTCCTTGAAGAGGACAACATAACACGGGAAGATGTACATGAGGCACTAATAAAATCGAAAAACCGGAAGGCCCCCGGACCAGACCAAATCGTAAATGAAATGCTCAAGTACGGGGGGCCTGAATTGGAAACAGCAATCACATTATTATTCCAAAAAATAATCTCGACCCAAAAAGTGCCCAATGATTGGAAAAACAACATCACAATACCGATCTACAAAAAGGTAAATAAAAACGACACGGAAAATTACAGAATGATATCTCTCCTACCTAGCATAAGCAAGCTCTTTACAAAAATCATTGCAACAAAGATAATGAAGAGAATAGCAATAAACGAAGAACAACAAGGCTTCAGACAAAGTAGATCGACAATTGACGCAATCTTCATCCTTAGACATATGATCGAAAAATCCCTAGAATACAACAAGCCGCTGTTTCTCTGCTTTGTGGATCTCAAAAAAGCGTTTGATAGAGTACAAATAGCCGACATCATAGATATACTCCAGCAAAACAAGACACCCGTGTCGTACATTAACATAATAAAAGACCTCAGTAAAGGTAATACAACCAAGATCAAAACACCAAAGGGACTCACAGAACAAGTACCAGTATTGACGGGCGTACGCCAGGGGGATAGCCTGAGCCCAGTACTATTCAACCTCATCATGGATCAAATAATCAACGGCGTAAAAGTGGATGGAGGATATAGAATGGGACAGGAATCGATGCGGATACTGTGCTACGCTGACGACGCAATCCTGATGGCGGATAACGAGGACGACCTTCAGCGACTGCTATATCGGTTCCAAACAAAAGCAAAGAACCTTAACATGCAGATATCAGTGGAGAAGACAGAATCAATGGTCATAGCAAAAGAACCCACTAGATGTAAACTGACTGTAGATGACAAACCCATCCGACAATGTATGCGATGCACGTACCTGGGAGTCGAGATAACAAGCTCCAAAAACCTACAACAGGAAGTCAGAACACAAATGAATAAAGCCTCAAGAATTTCTGGCTACCAAAGGGACCTCATATGGAGGAATAAGTACATGTCCATCGAAAGTAAAGTCCGCATATATAAAACAGCCGTGAGACCGGTGATTACTAGGGAACGGACATTCTTACCACATGACTCGACGTAATTCAATGAAGTATTTGTGAGACTTACCCGGCAATCTGGTCCGCAGCGTTAACAATGCACAAGCCCGCTATTGTATTCCGAGAATATATTCTATTAGACGCAATCGGCAATTGGAAATGTTTATAAACTTCTTGGAAATGTTTATAAAGTTCACTCAGAACATCCCGGCGTAATACAATGAAGATTTTGTGTTTGACTTACTCGGACACCTGCTCTCGCAGCGATAACAATAACAATATAGTCATGTGGTAAGAATGTCCGTTCTCTAGTGATTACATACGCAGTGGAAACCCGAGCGGACACAACAAAAACGAAGAGCATGAAAATTTGGTGAGTTCTATCTACTCAAATATATTTCAAAATTACTTTTTTAAATTCCTTGTCGGTGAATTTGAGTTCTAGTGGACCTCAATTTTCTATAATAATATCAGGTGAAATGAGATATTTGATATCGTTCGTAAACCCACAGCGTATGATCTATTAGATTTTTATTATTATCGTGATTGTTATCGTCGATTATAGCGAAAAGCGACTGTTCAAGAACTAATTCCATTAACGGATGTTAATAGAATTAGTGGAATTAGGTATTCTTAAAAAGACTTACGTAAATTTCGTTTAAAATAATACCAGTATCTTTTGAGGTCACCGTCGTATCCTTGTGTTCTAAATAATTTATTTAAATAATAAAATGATATTACTACATCTTTTGGATTTCTGGCCACATAAATTACCTAAAAAGCACATTATTAATGAAACACGAAACAAAAATATTATACTGTTAACTATACATTCCGCTTTCAACATATTTTACACACCAAAAGTATGACTTTGGATTAATATCTAAAAAATTATTTTTGGTATTGTATGTGCTAATATTTAAATACAGCTATTCCTTTACTATTAGGTTTTGCATCGAATGTCAACTGTATTTTTTAATCGGCCGAAGTGGTAAGAGCGTCGGACAACGGGAGTGAGAGCTCCCTTGGTCGAGGGTTCGAATTTTGCGACCAGAGTGTGAGAGGTCGGTTTTGTAGCGATCGGCATTCTCTTCAGTTATCCTTAAATATTGAGGAAGAAAAAATCAAATCAACTTTTCGATCCTTCTACGGCGAGGTGGTGTAATAACAAAACCATGTAACACTTCATATACTCTAAGCGATCTAAGTCAATGTAAATAGTGGACAAAATTACAAAATTCTTTGTCATTATTAGTGGAGTCAATGCAAATAGTGCAGAAAATTACGAAATTTTTCGTCGTTATTAGTGTAGTTAATGCAAATAATGGGCACTGTACAAACACAGCTACATGTATTCAACGAAGCAAGAAATATGAATGTTATTGCTCAAGTAGATAGTGTGAGGCAGTGGCCATATTACACACCTTATTTTACGTAATATATTGTGTTTTGTTCTTCTTTTGATTTAAACAATAGAGTAAACGGATCATTAAAACCCCACACGGCAAACTCCAATGGATAACTTCACAAATGATTAATTTGTCCAATAAAAAAAAACATTTCTTTTCAGAACCAACACATTTGTGCTAAAAGAAAAAGAATTAAAGGTTGGTTCAATGTCATACTTGCTTGTTTTGTATACTGCATTAACAAATTGCTGTGCTTACTTTAATTATTAATTCGTCTTTATTAGGTTAGCTTAATGAATGTTACTTAGCAACTCTTATTTAACGATTTAACCTATTACTAGTAGTATGACATGTAAGTTAAATCACTTAATCAATCTAAGACATAGCTAATTTAATCCATGGTATACTCTGAAAACTGCGCGTTAACCTGGTACACCAGTAAAGCACGCCTTATAATTGGCATCTCTAGTTCTAACGTAACGCATAATTACAACTTCCACGTTACTTTAAAAAAATATATTTATTTATAGTAATAAATTCTCGTAATAAGTCTTGAACCTTCACAGAGTTGTAATATATTAGCTCGGTACTCTAGAGTGGTAACGTGGCTATAGCAACAGTTGGCGTAAACATTTTTATTAGTTTGAAGCGAACTGTGGATGAAAAAACCTATCATTGTTCCAGGGTGTACGAATTTCAACAGATCCATAGTCTAGTGACCTCCCACCAGATCCGCTAGAGAATTTATTTAGTTTAATTCCAAATATGTTTTATCTTTAATACGAGTATAGAAAGAACATCATGAAATTAATTCCTAATTATTTTTATGTAATAGCATTTATACTAAAATTGCAAATACATATTAATAAATTGTAATAATAATTCTCGTAAATTTAATGATAAAAATGTACCAAAAATAAAAACAGTTTATCGGCAAACGTTCTAGATTATAAACCGAAGTCATGCTTTTGATACATGCTGTATATTTAAATACCTTGCATCCACTTGTTAATAAATTATTTGGTAATAACGTAAATGGTAAATGTGTTTTGATGATCCTTCTTCCATTTTTTAATGGTAAATGTTGCCACTCTTTTCTGCAAGCTTCTTCGACTAGCTTTACTTTGTCGGGATAACATTGGTTTTCTTTTAAAAAGATTTCTTTCAGTTTTGGATGAAAAAACGTACTAAATCTAAATGAAAAATAAAAATTATACTGATTATATTCAAAGATGAGGGAAACTGAGAACGTGTTTGAAAAAAGTTTTTAAACATAAACATTGCAATAGTATATAACATTACTAGCATCACAGACTAGAACAGACCAGTAACAATGTTTAAAAATTAATCCGTGAACTATCCTTGTTTAACAAATGCAACAGCAATTTGTAACTATCTTTGTCACATACTTGATGAGGCGTTAGTGAGAGGCGCTGATAAACGCAAATCATACGCATGCGCAACGCGTCCTATCAAATTTGAAATGAACATATGCTTTCTTTGAGCGGCAATTAAGGCCATTTTGGATTTTATATTTGCAAGCGTCTGTCGAGATAGTTTGAAGTAGGTAGTTTTTTATATTATTCTTATCTTATGTAGTTATTGGTTTTAAGTATAGTGTATATATTTAAAGTTACAGTTTCAGTGTAGTGTAGGATAAACTTTAGAGTAATTATTTGTTAAATTAAATTAAAATTTGTTTGTAGGTGATATAGAAAAATGGATTTCAAATGTATTGTTTGTAGTTATGGGGAGGACGAAGTAGATAAATTGCGTTACTTTCCCAACAATCTAGAAAAGTGAGTATTTGCTTATTTTTTTTTAATACTTATATAGTCTACTATACAGATTTTTTCTGTTGTATATTTGTAATATGTTTACTGTTGACTGACGTATTTTGTTGAATGTAGGTCAAGAATTTGGAAAGAGGCAATGGGAATTATCTCAACTGATTCACTCCGCAACCATAGAATTTGCAGTTGATAGTTTATACCTGATTCCTATCAAAGCTCGCTTTTGATCTGAAACGTGATGCAGTTCCAATACTTTATTTGATGACTACTTCATCCCCAGCTCTATCACAAGTCTCTGCTAATATTACAGAGGAACTTGCGGGAGCAGATTTATCTGTAGCCTTAACATCTTCAGCTTCTGATAACCGCAGAGAGGTATTAAGACACGTGTTTCTGCCATCTAAAGGCGTCATCAGTCAAGCTAGTGAAGCAATGCAATACAACTTGTATTACATTGCTTCACTAGCTTGACTGATGACGCCTATAGATGGCAGAAACACGTGTCTTAAGCAGAAGTAAATGCTGAAAATACGAGGTGTATTGTCCATGTGTACAGTTACAGATATTTTAAGATTGTTGAATTCAATCTGACGTTGGTGAAGAAATGGAATCATCACTACCACTGTCGCCTCCAAGAGAAATTATGAATGGTTCTATAACTTCATCGATAATTCTGTCAGTATCTTTCATCCAAGCTTTATGCATTTTTGCCAAGTTGTTGCAGTTACATTACTGATAGCATTATGTAAAAGTTTCTTAACGTCATTTAATTTAAAAGTTCAATTTTTTGTAGCTACCTCATTTTTTATTTGTGCTCACACAAGTTCAATCGGATTCAGCTGGGGCAAAACGAAGAACAGTAGTTTTTTGATTTCGTAATTTCATCGATTACATATGAATTGTACTACGACAGCATTCTCTGATAGATAAGGCAATATATTAGAGAACCAATCCTCAAACACTGTGGCATTTATTAAATGTGTAATAAATTTATCATGGTTATTTTGCCCCACTGTGTGGGGTAAAGTGGTCATCTGCACATATTTTACAAAATATTTTGTTAAAAAAAAAGTTGAAATCAAGGCTTAAATTTTTTTACTATGACTATAATAGTTTTTGAGGTACTGGATTTCATAATCATCTTACTTTTTCTTCCAAGCCACGGAACGTTTCAACTTTAGGATGGTCACTATATCCACATCTTCCCTACTTGAAACTCCTGACGTGACGTAGTTACTTGCCAAAGTCGTCACCATTTTTGGTATATTTGGTTGTTGTAGGTGCGATGAGCTATCCCTCACTTTAAATGGCGTGGAGGATTTGGATAAATATATTGTTGTTACCAAAAATTTAACAACTAGAAGGTTTAGAATAGCCAACGATGAGTGTATTTTTAAATCTTGTTATTTATCGAAAATATGCGGCTCTACGGCCTCAAAAAAAGTAAGGATCTGCGGTTGTTTTTGACGTACCGGAATGAAAAATGTGTCGCCCTAAATGCAGATCAGCATACTGTTGCCACAATACCTAAGAAAATTGCTGAATATTTGGGATTACAAGAGCCTGCACTGTATACAGGTCCCTCATTTAGATGGACTGGAGCAATGATGGTAGTTGATGGGGGTGGCCATACTTTAACTATGAAACGTGTAGGGGGATGGAAGTCAAATTGTAGAGACCTGCGTGAATTACTCAATTAATAACAAGATCGAAATATCAGAAAGAATGTTTTCAATTAAAGAATTCGCACCATCCAATTTTACATAGTATACACGTGCAAATACAAGTGAATTAACATCGTCTGGAAACTTCAGTATTAGTGGAAATAACAACTGCACTATGATATATAATGTATACGATAGTAATAAGACACAATAGTCAAATGTTAACAACAATTAAATAACAGTTAAAGACTTTTGCTGTCTTTTCAAATTATAATAATATAAAATATATGAGCACTGGCTAGCCAGTAAAATTTTTACAAGCTTTATGCCAGTTATGATACATTTTCAAGGTAAATACAGTGACTTGTAAAACTAATGTTTACAAATGAGGAACAAATAAAATTATATAATCGTCAAACCTAAAAAGCTTATAAAACAGGAATTATTAATTCCTAAATTAACGGAATTTTGGAGCTCTAATAATTTTAGCATGTTGCCATTTTACCTTTCGGAAGCACTCTATTGAGTTCCAATACATTTTAGAAAAATTAGCAGCAAAATATCATTTTTGATAGTTTTCAAAAGAAAAAAATAAAGAAAATAATAAAATAAAATAAAACAATCACTTTGTTATACCACTTTATTCACATATAATAGTGACCGCGGTTTCGAAATACAATGTCATTATCAAACTGCAAAAGTTACAGGCCTACATCGATCTTATAAATGACACAAAAATATATGGGGGTGGTTTATGATGTTATTTAAAATTACTACTATATACTTAACTATTATATACAACATTGGAAAAGAGGTGTATATATAAGATCCAACTGGTCATTCAAAACAATATCTATTGTGTTGTTTCGGCTTTTAAAAATTTCTAGTGCCTCTAAAAGATTTAATTTACGACCTTTCTCGGCCAAATGCAATATTTTATGATGACCAAATGTATGCCTTTCTGTAATAAGATGGTTTGCGAATGTTGAATGTGTCTTCTTTAGTTTATATGACCTCATGTGTTCTTTTACCCGTATAATAAAACTATATATAGGTCAGACTGGTGGAAGTTTTATTATACGGGTAAAAGAACACATGAGGTCATATAAACTAAAGAAGACAGATTCAACATTCGCAAACCATCTTATTACAGAAAGGCATACATTTGGTCATCATAAAATATTGCATTTGGCCGAGAAAGGTCGTAAATTAAATCTTTTAGAGGCACTAGAAATTTTTAAAAGCCGAAACAACACAATAGATATTATTTTGAATGACCAGTTGGATCTTATATATACACCTCTTTTCCAATGTTGTATATAATAGTTAAGTATATAGTAGTAATTTTAAATAACATCATAAACCACCCCCATATATTTTTGTGTCATTTATAAGATCGATGTAGGCCTGTAACTTTTGCAGTTTGATAATGACATTGTATGTCGAAACAGCGGTCACTATTATATGTGAATAAAGTGGTATAACAAAGTGATTGTTTTATTTTAATTTATTATTTTCATAATGAACTACCACAAAGTTATGGCTACCAGTATTAATTTTCTTAAAAAAATAAAGCTTTATGCTGGTGCTCATGTAATAATTGATTAAAAATTAGTAATCAATAAGAAAAAACTTACTCTAGAAATGGACATCTCACACTTAGAGGGATAGTCTTTGCAGTTTGATAATCCAAATCATTCGCTAATAGCCATACTAGCTCTTGTGTCCATGTCGTTCCTAAAGTGTTTATATAAACATTTAATATTGCAAAATACACATTATGTAATAATGGATTATGTTTCTACTCCAGAAATTTACTTACCTGATCTAGGAAAAGTAACAATCCAAATGTCGTCAGGTCTAACTTCAAAATTATAAAATTTTTCCGCTTCGTGCATGTAATTGCTCGGAAAAAAATATTTCTTCGGTCCTACTTCAACAAAATACGATCGTTCACCTACACAAAAAGTTTTAAAAAATATGTAATTTAAATATTTCGCTCTTAAAGAGAAATACGGTGATAAATCTTCAGTTCGGGTTCAATTAATAAAATACATGGTAATTAAGAATAACTATATTAATAAAAAATACACTAAATAATAACTAACTATAGAAGAAACGCGTTAAGTCCAATTGTACATAATCGATTACGTCTACATGCTCTGATAACTGTATTAGAGAAACTAAAAAAGTTAGTTTGTTAAACTATATTTGAAAGTTTTTATTTCATTAATTTAAATACAAAATGTTATAAATTGATGATAATATAGATATTCATGGCAAATAAACACATAATTTCCGTTTCAATAGTAAATGTTTCTTGTATAATTCTTAACAGGGTAATAGTTACTTGGGGTGCTCAAAGATAACATATTTGTCAAATAAGCCTAGTTTTGTGTACATTCTTTAAGAACTACATTGTGTTTATTATCTTGTAAGTAGAGAGATTGAGCCGATTCTGGAACCTCTTCATTGGCGTTGATCACCCTGCATGTTGCAATGGTCAAGGTCAATGAGGAGACTCTAGAATACACCAAGACTGAGAGAAGACACTTCAAGGGCAAGGTCACTCCAAGGACAAGATTAACTGCGAGGTTCTAGAATCAGTTGAGACCGAGCATGTTCCTCCAAGGTTAAAAACCAGGTCGCCCCATAAGGCAACTTCAAGGTCAATGTCATTTCAAACTCAAGTCTGTTTAATCATGTCAATATTGTTTCGAAGTCAATGTCATCCCCAATGCTATCTCAATGCCTAAACCACTTGTCATTAGGATGGTGGTGATTGGCTTGGCCTTGGTGATGTTGACATGTTTGTTGCCTTGTATGACTGTACGAAGTAAGGGAATTGTTGTGAAAGTAGTCTATCCCAGCATTATATTCAATTTTTGGTATGTACCGATGATGTTATGCACTAAATAATAATAAGGTGAAAAAACGCGGAAAACTCACGCAAAGTGTTTTGTTGCTGCACGACAATGCGCCAGTGCACAAGTCAAGACTTTCAAAGCCGCTCTTGCTGATTGTGACTTTGAAGAAATTGAACACCCACCTTATAGTCCAGATTTAGCACCCAGTGACTACTTTTTGTTTCCGAATCTCAAAAAAACACATTGGGAGACAAAATTTAAGGGACGACAAACTTATAACAGCTTCTTCTTTTTATGTTTTGGGTTGGACGCCAGAATGTCCAGGCACTTGAGCACACTGCTCTTTGTACTATCCCCAATAGATCTCTCAGTTCCACTCTGTTAGTCTTGTGTCCTCGATAAAAGCCACTATCCTCCTCAGGGGAAGTTTGAGTACACTCAAAGGATCCAATAGATCTCTCCCGAAATATTTCTGTCTGAGTTTCTTCAGTTCCTCGCACGTGCATATTACATGAAGGCTAGTTTCCTCCTGTTTTTCACATCTTCTACACCAGGGCTCGCTAACCAAGCCCATGCCGTACAAATGCTTCCTTAAAGGACAATGTCCGGTTATTAACCCGGTAATTATTTTAATTTCTTTTTTGTTACTACGAATTAGGTTGGCTGAAAACTTTCCGTCCAGCTCCCTTAGTAGTGTTTTGGTATGGAGTTGACCTTCCGTTAACCTCCATTTGTTTTTATGTTCTTTTTCTAGCCATAACCAGATCTCCCTTTTAGCGGAATCCTTAGTGATTCCAAATATAGGTTCTGGTCCTATGAAGTTCCTGTTAGTACCTTCTTTGGCCAGTTTGTCGGCTATCTCATTGCCTTTAATTCCCTCATGTCCTGGCACCCATATCAGCGACACTGTATTGTCTTGTGCCAGTTTATTGAGGATCTGTTTACAATATTTCACCAGCTTAGACCTGGTAGATGGGTTCATAATGGCTTTAATAGCCGCCTGACTATCAGTCATTATGTTAATTTTTCTTGTTTGCGCAGCCGGCTTTCCGAATTTCCTCGGCGCAGGCTGCGACTGCAAACAATTCGGCCTGGAAAACCGTAGTATCTTTCCCCAGACATATCGATGTCTTCCTTCCTTCCTTATAACAGCTGTAGAGAACTATTTTGCAGAGAAAAAAAGAGATGTTTTAATGATGGATTAAAGATGTTTTGAAACGGCGTAATACCTGTATTCAAAAGCAAGCATATTGAAAAATAATTGAATCTTATGTTACAATATTTAGTTATATACCGGATTCTTTTTTTATCACAACACACAGGTATAATGCATTGACTTTCTTCTTTTAGCTTTACACATAGGGATAAATGTATGGTGGTAGTGTAGATAACCAGTTATACACCAGTGACGTATTTGGACGTATTTTTTCAATTGTCAAATTTCCTGATTTTTCATTCATACTTAAATCTTAAATTAAATACATTTTATTGAAAAATCCATAATTCTCGTATTACATCGTACTTCTAATACCGAACGTAATCCACGTGTTGGGGGCATTTCAGTAACACGATAAAAACAAATAACACCTCGTGGTATCTTACGAATAAGTAGTTTTATAAAATGGAGAAATTTATCTTAAAAGCAGTAGTGGGAAATTCTTGTAGGTAATAAATATGTTACTATTTCCTTAATAAGCCCAATAACTTTTGGACTGTACAATTATATGACAGCATCACTACTGGAATTAAAGATTGAGGAAGGGAAGACATTATGCAACAAACCTTTGGAATCTGTTTAAGCAAGGCTATTTTCATATGAAGGAGGATCAGTTACTTACTAGAGTAGCAACTGTTTTACATCCTCGATTTAAAAGAGAAGGTCGTAGTACTGAAAATACTACCGGGGCTACTTATTTTCTAGAACAAGAAATGTTTAATATTATAAAGACAATAGATCCTGAAAATAAAGAACAAATGCCTGTAATCGAAACAGACATTAGTTCACATCAAAAATCACTTTCATTATTTGGATTTTTGCAAGAAAGAATAAGAGAAAGTAAAATCAATTACAGTTGATGTAATAATATCTAAAAGGCAATAGGTACCTCGAAAGGCCAAATTCAAATCAGGATGTAGATCCTCTTTCATTTTGGAAGGTAAGTCTAAGGTAAGTAATTGAATTTTTTATTTGGATTTTCTTTGAGGTAACAGGAATGGAGCTGAAACCCTTTAAACAATGTGCTAGGAAATACAGCTCGTCTAATAATAAAACAAACGCGTGCAAGAGTAAAACCGAAAAATGTTAATACGATAATGTTCCTAAATACAAATTTTAAAAATATTAATAAGTAATCTAAGTATTTATTTTATTAAAATTACACCCAACCTTTTCCTATTAGCTAAAGAAATAACTCAATGGGTTTCATCTTACTATGCTTTCTAACTATTAAAGATATCCATGTTTAAGCATTCAAAGGGAAATTATTTAGATTGCCATACAGAATGTATATGAAACTCTTTAAATATATTTCGGAACTGTTTGTTTTATCATAAGTAAAAACACAAGAGCTTTTTTTTATCGGATAAGTTTCCCTTTGTAACGAAATTATTTTGCCAATCAGTAATTTGACGAGAAAAACTTACATGAAAAAATCGCGAGACCGAAAGGTCGAGCGATTTTTTTCTAATGTAAGTTTTTCGAGCGAAATTGCTGATTGGAAAAATATTGAGTTAAAAAGAAATTTATCCGATTGAAAGAAAAGCTCGAGTGTTTTTTGGCAAGATAAATTAACGACATGAATAAAACTTTTTAAATTGTCTCCATATTGACGATTTTGTATTTCTTGTGTATTGCGGTATTGATCTTTTGATATTTGTTGAAATTTCCCCAAACCGACTCGTACATTTTACGTTCAACGATACTTAATAGTTATTACCTGTCAGCTGCCAAAATAAATTAAGTGATGCAGGGCTACTAGATATGTAACAGGAAGAAGCCTTTTTATCGGAGGAAGAAGCATTTTTATCGGTGATAAAAAGCTATGTAGGTTTTTATCGCTGTCAAAGTGACAAAAATGTCACCCACAAATGGACATTTTTATATAGGAGTTAATTTATCAGTAAAAATTATTTTATTTAAAATTTCTTCGGTTTCATTTAACAAATTCAACATTATATTACAAAAATCAATGTTTTACTTTATCTTCCTCGAAACGCTCTTGATGGTTTGATAGGAGGGCGTATTTTTATGTTATCTACCTAGCCATGAAACAAAAGAGCGACGATGTCAAACAAATTATTGAAAAATTGCTGTCACTGTTAGAAGTACATGTGCTAAGTAGTGTTTAGTTTGTGCTGTTTATAGAGATTTGGGACGGTCTATTTCTCGATAAAATGAGTGAAACTAAGGTTGAACATCGCAGCGTAATAAAGTTCCTGACAAAAGAAGGCAATGGTCCAAAAGCAATTCATGAAAGAATGGTTGCTGTGCATGGGGAAGATACACCATCTTATTTCCAAGTAAAATATTGGTCTAAACTCTTTCGATGGGGCCAAGAGTCAATCAATGCTGACCCAAAGTCCGGACGACCCGTTGAAGCTCGAACTGACATTGTGCGAAAAGTCGAAAATTTGGTACTGAAAGATCGGCGTGTAAAGATCTCTGTCATTGCCAATGAAGTCTGTATATCCGAAACAAGTGTCCTCAAAATTTTGCATGACGATTTGCGTATGAAGAAGGTGTCTGCACGGTGGATACCCAGATTGCTTACACCTGAACAAAAACTGTACAGAAAAGAAGTTTCTCAAGAAAATTTGGTCAAATTGGAGAGGGACAAAACATTTTTATCTCGAATTATCACCGGGGATGGGACTTGGATATATTACTGGGACCCTCCTACTAAACAAGAATCCATGCAGTGGGTTCATAACGGCTCTCCACCACCAAAAAAGGCCAAGACGCCAAGAGGCCAATTTTCTGGAAAAAAACTGATGGCAACTGTTTTCTGGGATGCTGAAGGAGTCTTGCTTATTGAATATATGCCGAGAGGGTCTACCATAAATGGAGAGGCCTACGGAAACACAATTAAAAATTTAAAAACTGCTCTGGAGGAAAAACGCCCGCATTCTTATCCACAAAAAAACTTGTTGCTGCACGACAATTGTCGGGTTCATAAGGCAAACAAAGTTAAGGCATCCACCTTATAGCCCCGATCTAGCTCCGTCAGACTTCTTCTTATTCAAAATTTTAAAAAAGCATCTCAGGGGAAAGCGTTTTGCTTCTGATGAAGTCAAAGAAGCTGTTGAAGAATATTTTGCGGGGTTACCGAAGCAATTTTTTTCTGAGGGTATGGGGCAACTAAAAAAAAAAAGGAATAAGTGTATTAGTGTTGAAGGGTGCTTTTTTCATAGCTAGGTAGATAACATAAAAATACGGCCTCGTATCTTGTATGGCTTATATTGTAATTATTTCAGCGTGTTGAACACGCCTCTATACTCCCAAATTGCCTGGTTACATCTAAAAGCGATAACACAGGATATTTAGCTTCATGTGTTCTGTTAACACGTGATTGATTTTATTTTATTTTTTGTGGGAATTTAGAAAACAACCACCATCTTTGAATTTGTTAAAAATATTTAAAATTGTCTTTGCATACGGTATACGCCTGTTTTAAATAAATGATGTATTTTTCAACAAAATGTATTTAATTTAAGATTTAAGTATGAATGAAAAATCAGAAATATTTGACAATTGGAAAAATATGTCGCTGGTGTATAACTGGTTGCCTATTATGCCACCATACATTTAGTTCTATGTGTAAAGCTAAAAGAAGAAAAATCAATGCATTATGCTATGTGTAATAATAAAAGAAGAACTTGGTATATTATCTTATTACCGGTATCATCAATCGTTTGGAAAAAAAATACGAAACAATTCACAGAAACACTAGAATAAACTATTTTGGGTAGAGCCCAAAATTATTCACAAGAACTATGGAGATATAAGGGTATAATATAAGATAAATATCAATATTTTTAATGCGTAGTGCAATTTTCGATCAAATATTGGCAATATTGCGTCGCCGGCAATTAGCTTAAGAGCGAAATACATACTACGTTTGCATAATATTGCAGTTGTGTAAATGATTATTTAAATAAGCATTGATTTATTTCGAAATTAAAATTTGTATCGCTTGCGAGTTTAAAATTATTTTATTCGCGTCAAGTCACGAAAGCATTGAAAGGATTCGATATGCTGCAATTTGAAACCACTATCTGAATATTAATTAATCAATTAAGATAGATCTTGTACA
The DNA here is from genome assembly GCA_935421215.2 of Melolontha melolontha. Classification (NCBI taxonomy): domain Eukaryota; kingdom Metazoa; phylum Arthropoda; class Insecta; order Coleoptera; family Scarabaeidae; genus Melolontha; species Melolontha melolontha. Next base: position 114,533,371 of record OW285242.1, on the reverse strand, counting down.
CTCTTTTTCATGTATATCGGTGACTATTGAATTTCTGCAAGGGCGAATGTATGCAGTAACGCGCCAAGTATCTTCGGCGCCGTCGTGCGAAATACTGATAGGCGCCTTTACCCTATATGTATTGAGCCAAAATTACCAGCCACTCTCCCACAGTTCAACATTGAAATTTATGACGAACTCTTTAGACTTGTTAGTACTGGTAGGTATTTTTTATTTGAGGCAAACAATAGGTTTACATACAAAAAAATATTATTAAAATTTTTATTGCACACTGAAACAACAGTAACAAAATAAAAAACAGTATTCCAAATTATTAAAAAACAAAAGGTCAAGTACACTCTTTGAAGTAACAATAAAATTATTGCTGTCAATGCTAAAATAATTGTAATAATTGTTTTATGTAAATTTGTTGTAAACTTTCAAAATATGTTTTTAATATTTTTAAAATTTAACTTATCACAAGTGGCCGTAGGCGCCTTTAAGGCCTTGGCGCCGTTATGCGCTGCACGACCTTGCCCATATGGACGGCGCGTCACTGAATGTATGTCAGAGAACGAACGTGAGAAGAGTTATATCAACAACTTCCACTTAAACGTTTGTAGATATGATTTAAAATGTTTGTTTTCTAAAGCAATGTCTGGTGTTATTTGTATTTTTACAACAATGAAAGCATGATTCTTATTACTTATATTGTAAAAAAATAAATTTGTTTTCCAATGAGTGCTTCATCTTAACTTTGGTGTTAATTTATAATATTTAGCAAATTAGTGAGATTTCCCTATTATTAGATACTAATTCTCCAAAAATATCTACGAATTGTAACGCTCCGCATATAAAAATATTTTAATTTATTTTTAAATAATATATTTCTTCTTTAAATATCTCGATTTAAAATATTTAACTTAAGACATTTTTTTCTGTACATATTTGTGTGCAAAGAGAAAGCATTTCTTTTGTTATATCCTTAACCGGGATACCCTTGGCCTTCTACCTGGTCTAGTACCCGTCGTTCACTGTGGAATACATTTCATTAAATGATTTTAATTGAATTACGTACATCTCCTATGGTGTTTCACATCATTAGAAAGCTTATTTCACAAGGGTTATTTTAATATTTATGCCATCGATAGAACACTTCTTCAGGTCGCGCTTCTTATTAATTATTATTCAAGATATCGACCCTCTCTTCGACTTAGGTCATAAAACAGACCTTTTTCAAAACCAGTGTTCTATCGACAAAAACTATAAGCCATCTTCTCTTTAGAACCTTCGTAAGTTAAACATCTTACTCGTCGTGCTGTTCGGGTACACGATGCCACTCACTACGCTGCCCGTCTTACCTTCTAAGGTAATCTGTATTGTTCTATATAACGTGTGTTCATTTGAAAAGTCAATCTAGGTTACTTTGAAATTTTGATAGAATAAGACGCATATATATTAGTATGTGTTTGTTGTTCCGTAAACGTAAATCCAAATGACATTTGATAATGTCAATCACATTTGTTATTTATTTGTATGTATGAAACTGTCAAAATATACGACTTCGTAGGTTAAGTAGTAAATTTTAATTTACGACATATTTCAAAATGTTCTCAGTAAATCACGTGCTACTAGATTGACTTTTCAAATGAACACCCGTTATATTATTCTTTTAAGCGAATCCATATTAATTCATATTAATTTAACTAATTAATTTCTTATTCCTTCGGCCAAACATCGCTCTACATATACTTGACCAAGTATATCTTCGCAGACCACGTGACCATCTCCGCCAATCAAAGGTAACTCTGTATTGTTCGATATAGAGATTATTTTATATTAATCGTAATTAATTAACATTTAATTTACTGCTCAATTTAACGTTCGTTTCAGTGTATTTTGTGTTAATTTTTAATTACTTATTTATCGCTCCTCGTGTATATATTACTTTTATTCAATTATAGCAAGCGCTAATTAAGTTGGCGCGAGGAGGGGGTGCGCAGAAGCCGTTTTTAAAAACGTCCACCCCCACTACAGAATACATTTGTCATTGACGTTTGACGGAACAGAATGTCTTTGCTAGGGGATCATACACGCTGAGAGGTTAGAATTATCTGACATTTGATATAAAACCAAATACAAATCTCCCCACTACTTCTAATCCTGCGCGAACTTACCCCTCCTCGCGCCAACTTAATTGGCGTTTGCTATACTTTTAAATATATCAACCTTCAATTTCTTTTATGTAAATAATAAATACAGACTTTAAGGACAACGCTCCTGTGTTTTATTTAGTTAGTAAGATGTATATATTTAATTGACCATTATCATACACGTCCTGGACCCTTGATGAAACTTCACCAGCACCATTATTAGAATAATTTCATTATTATTAGCACAGCAGCCGAAACCAGAAACGTGTAAAGCCACTGTTTGTAATAGCACCTAACACAAAATTCAGAGCAATCCTGACTTTGCCCATAATATTTTGTTTACCGATGAAGCTCATTTCAACCAACAAGTTTCAATCACCACAATCTTCGTTATTGACACTATGAGAATTCTGATATTGTACAGCCGCGGCCCTTGAAAACTTAGACATTTAAATACAATAGTATATTAAAAAACAAGTTTCATAAGGCACCATTTTGCCGCACGAGATCAGTTTAGAAAACGAACCGCGATAGCGGCGAGTTTTCTAAATAGCGAGTGCGGTAAAAGGCCTTATGAAACGAGTTTTTTATACTATTTTTTCTATTTTGAATTTTTTACATTAATAAATTGGAAATATTTAATTTGGAAGTTCAGAGTTTAATTTTTATATAAAGCATGCAGTTGGTCACATTGATACTTGACATTGTCCAAATTTAAATCTTGCTATCCGCGAAGTATATTATATTACATATTATTTATTAATTTTCGTTAACATTACTTGATATTTTATTTAAAAATATAAACATGAGTGACTTAGAAACTAATATATCTTGGTGTCAATTGTACACAATATACGTTGTTTGTGTAGAGAACGAACATATATCATATCTGTAGTAGTATATGTTGAGCACTTGTGAAATTATTACACTATTAAACTTAAATAACACACCTTATATTTTCACAAACAATATTGTTTGTGAAAATATAAGGTGTGTTATTTAAGTTTAATAATATATCATATCTGTCAAATATACTTAAATTCTTAAAATCAAATGACAGCAATGATATTTATTTCTGTGTTCGAACAACGCCAACATTGAAAAATGAAAAAAAGCGTATCGAAATGAAGCTCATTTCGATACTGTTTTGGGTTTCATAATGAGTTCATTTCGAACGCAAAATAGAAAAAAACATTTTAAGCCGTATAAACTTATTTTAAACGTTACTCAAACCAGTCATTGGCGTAGATTGCAAAATGTATCGTAAAAATAGAAAATTTAAAAAAAATAAGTAATAAAACTGGAAAAAGTGTCTGGATCTACCTAAATTTCAAAAATACCATTTCGAATATCAGAATACAAAACTTTAGTTCAAAATTTATAAAAAAAAAACAATTGTAATTCTGATAATTGCGGCATTTTAAAAAACTGACTATGGATTTGTCAAATGTGACATTGTCATCAAAATGACCGATGAAAATTTGATTTACACATAACAAAATTTAAAATTTTTGATATTCACGTCAAAATCGAGTGTCTGACTTTTCAAGGGTCGCGACCGTACCATTGCAGCATTGGGAGCATAGAAATTAGAACAACAGATTTCTATTGTATACTACACTTGTATACAGTCAGATTGGTCTTGATATAGTTGACATATTAATAACATGCAATTAAACCGTCACATTCTTGTCAAATTTGCAAGTTCAAAAATGGAACAATTATATAAAATAGGCAGAGGTCATGCTAAGGAAGGACAACAATGATTTAAAAAATTTGCTGGTGGTGACTTGCTGATTATTAGCATAAACTATTTGATAATTTTCTGTAAACTAATTGCTAATAATACCAGAATCAGAATGCTTTACCAAATGTCATATTCTTAGCCACACTGTCTTTTTCTTTTCAAGTTAATGAAATGCCAAAACTTGAATTCAATAAATACATGCGAAAATGGTTTTAATCAATTTCATTCATTAAATAATGTTGTATAACTAATGTGCATTTATCAAATTAATAAAAAAAGGTTTAAGAAAGAGAGAAAAATTAGAATAAGCAAAATTTATTATAATTCTTTTATAATATAATATTACTTTATTTTGTTTAAATTTCGAACATATATATTTTTTAAGAATTTTGAAAATAATTTATTTATTTACTTACCTGAAAAGTCTTTCAATAATTGTTCGTTAGTTTCAGAATTTACTTTATTAATTTTCCAAGGAAATAAATTCTTCTTTTCTTCATTAGGGTTATTGTTGTTTAGAGCATCTTCAATTGATTTTGAAGGAGGCATTTTACAATATACTTAGCCGCGATAATAACCTTCACTTTTCACTATTCACTTGCTGTGCGCCGATAAACATTGAGTTTGAAAATTATTTTACGTATAAAGACAAGACCAATAATAAAACCCCCTCTGCTCCAAATAAAATGTATTTGTAAATGTTCTGATTCAGCACTAATGCATATAAGTAATTAGTTTAATCAATAACGCATTTGGAATGCAGCTGCATTTTTTTAATTTTTATTAAATCTTTCAAATTATAATTAAGAACAATAATTATATATATATATATATATATATATATATATATATATATATATATATATATTGCAATTTGTAAAGTATACAACCTAGTGAAAGTATAGATTTACATAGCAAAGTTTACGTGGATATTATTTTTGTAGGTCAATACTTTCTTGATTTCTCTTTTTATATTTCATAAACAAATGCGTGACAAAGTCATGCTCTATGCATGTACATAAACTGAAAACAAATTGTCAATGCGTATGTTGCTGTCTAGAAACATATATTCTTCAAACAATGAGGAACTACACTGCCTCTCAAAAGTATTTGGACACCCTCATAAGATCATATTATTAACAAAAATAATTAAAAATACAAACAAAAATGTATATATATATATATATATATATATATATATACAGGGTGAGTCGTGAGGAATCGACCAAACTGTAGGAGTGTATTCTACAGGTGAAAGTAATGTAAAAAAACTCAAATGTTGCTATCCGATTTTTATTTGTTTTCGAGTTATAGCGTAATTAAAAATAAACAAAATTTCATACATTGAAGTTTTTGCATTTTATTGGTATTATCGTTCTTTATAATATATTTTCAAAAATACCGCCATTCATTTCAAAACATTTTTTACATCGTCTACCAATGGCGCTGGTTGCGTTCCTGATTGCGTCAGGTTGATGTTTGATATTGTCAGCAGCATTCATAATCCGTTGAATTAGTGCTTCACGAGTGTCCACTTTCACACTTCATTTCTTAACCAGCCCCATAAACAATAATCGAGTGGCGTGAGGTCTGGAGACCTAGGAGGCCAACCAAGTGACTACCACGTCCAATCCAACTCCCTGGAAACCTTTCAGCCAAATGTTGCCTAACTGCACGAGCGTAATGTGCAGGCGTTCCATCGTGCTGGTAGAAGATTTGGATTCTGATGTTTATGGGAACATCCTCTAGCAGTCCGTGCAGTTCATTTTCTAAAAAATGTAAATAGGTGTCTCCCGTGAGGCGATTCTCAAAAATGTAAGGACCAATTAAAAAACCATCGATCATACCACACCACACGTTTACCGAAAATTTATGTTGAAAGTTACTTTCGACTGTTGCGTGTGGATTTTCGTCTGACCATACATGCTGGTTATGACAATTATTAATACCGTCACGGGTGAATGTCGCTTCATCCGTAAACAGTATACGCGATACAAAACGAGGATTATCATTTATCCATCGATAAAATTCCATACGTCTACGATTACCATCTCGTTGTAGGTGCTGTACTGTTTGTACATGGTACGGACGTAAGCCATGCTCGTGGAGTGTTTTTATCACCCTTGTTTGTGGAATGCCCAATCGAATACTAATTCTCCGTGAGCTGGTAGTTGCGTCTTCTACTACATCCAGAATATCTTCTACTTCTTGTAATTGTTGTCGACTGCCTCGTTCAGATATTATGTTTACACTGGGAAGCTTTCCGGTCGCGCACAATGTGTTGAATACACTAATAAATACAGTTTTATTAGGATGTCTGTGATGTGGAAACCGTTGACGATATTCATTAGCAGCCGCTGTAGCATTCCCATCACAAAATTCATAAACAAACACCATATTAGCATATTCTAAATTAGAATAAGTGTGTGGCATTTTAGTTTGTTACACTGTAGTCGTACAAACGTCAAGTCAATGTCACAATACCCGAACACAATGTTATAATTTACTCCAAGGTATAGGGAACATTTTTTATGATGGCAGCGCCCTCACTATATCAACGATGAACTAGAGGTAGTGACATTAGACGCATTAGGCATACAAACCACTCTACACTATTTCTCGACTGCTTTCAATGTCACTACCGCTAGTTCGGAAAACCACCAACAGGTAGCGCTTCAGCTACATACATAGGTACATAAACATGGTATACTAAATCTACATTTTTAATTACGCTATAACTCGAAAACAAATAAAAATCGGATAACATTTGAGTTTTTTTACATTACTTTCACCAGTAGAATACACTCCTTGAGTTTGGTCGATTCCTCACGACTCACCCTGTATGTATATATATATATATATAGTAAACTTAATCAGTCGGCGATTAAAGGTCTGGTTTATTACTTCAAAGTATATATATTTAAAACAACCCTACATGTTTCGGCAATGATGTCTTTATCAAGGACATAAAATATTTTTTATATCCTTTATGTCATATAATTCTATGACAAATGTCATATAATTACATATATGACATTTGTCTACTGTCATTTATATTTTATATCTTTGATAAAGGCATCATTGCCGAAACATGTAGGGTTGTTTTAAATATATATACTTTGAAGTAAGCCAGACCTTAAATCGCCAACTGATTGAATTTACCATATCATACCAAGGTCACGAAAATATTATATATATATAAATATATATATGTATATATATATATATATATATATATATATATATATATATATATATATATATATATTGTAATAATTCCACACGTTAAAAATTTAATACTTTTAATTAAAAAAAAAAATTTAAATAGCTGTTGAATAAAATTTAACAAATTCAAAACTCGCGCTAGAAGAGTTGGGATTAGTGCGGGAATAAATCCCGTAACTTGTATTATAACCTCTATTCAATAATATTTAGATTTAGATTGCCATCTGTTAACTCAGTGGTATTAGCAAGAATCTAATACTCACTCTCAAAGCAGTTTCAGAAGATAACGTTTTTTTAAAACCCAATTGACATGTAAGATATCGTTCTTTTATAATAAATATTATTTATGTATAGTTAAGCCAATAGAAACTAAGGTTATATATATGATTTAATATATTTAAAAATTGATTTTCTCACAGTTTAATAGAATATGTTTTTAATTTTATTTTAGATACAAAGAGCTAATTAAGAAATTATGCCAAGCTTTAATATGTTGAGATTTGGATCAAGTTTCCCATAAACGAATAGCTACCAAGAAATTTTATAAGTGTGAAAAGTAATAAAAATATGTTATTAAATTAACTGAGTATTCAGATTTTTTTATAAATTACAAAGAAAGATCAATCTAAAATTTTTAACAACTTAGGGAAAACTGTTTAAACAATTTGGTTACTGTAACAGTAATTACTAATATAAATAAATGGGTAAGCCAATAAATGAAATACCAAGATTAAGTCCACTATATGTCTCCATTTGTATATTAAAAGTTCCTGCCAGATGTATTTAGTCGACTGCTTGAAGAGTAGACAGGAAATCTTTCCGTAGATGAACGAAATGGCTATCGATGGTCTCTAACTTCCCTTATACTAGGTCCTCCTGGATATTCTGTGTAAAGAATCTCCTTCAATATTTATTGTTCTTGATTATGCCTAAAGAGTTCCACATTAACTCTCATACCATATATGTAATGAGATTGGAAATCTTTTTAAGACACCAAAAAAATCTTTCAATCCAGTTTATGGTTCTAATATGGGATTCATCGTACAATTGTTCAGCTCGACTTTGAGGATTTGCTAAAGGGGTTAATAAATATTTTGTAATATTGTAACCACTATCACAAAGTATAACAGTTATTGAAATGTTCATTTTCTTAGCTTCTTTTTATTGCCGATCCATTCACAATTGTTTGGTCATGTGCAGATCCTGGCCATCTAGCTACGATGTCACAAATTTTTAATTCAGAATCTCCTATTATCTGAATATTCCATGAAAAATATCATTTTCTGTTTCGGTACACCTCAGCATTATTACCACCAGGAGATTGTTTTCTCATGTGAGTGCAATCAATTCTACTTAGTACATTAGGAAATCTAGCTACATATTTAGATAAAAATTGTGGCCATAGTCTGGCAATTGAATGTGTAACATTTTGTATGATTATTTGTATTAATATCATTGTATTCGTCGCATAAAATCTCAGTTACTAAAAGTAGAAACTAACATTACATAACCAAGTAATCAGCTGTATACTAATACTTGATACTTTTACTGCCAACACAAGAAAATTTGATATATTTGGCGTGAACTAAAAAACGACGTGTAGAACGTACGCTGGCATAAATCTTGGGTTATAATATAAAATAAGTTAAAACATGGGATAGCTAACAGTTCTTTATCTGTGGTCATATAGGAAGTATTGTTAATCACTATCTTCACTGCTGCTTGAATCATCAATGTTAATTATAAAGCCATTGATTTCACAATGTAAATATATTTATAATGTATAGAATTCACGGTTGGCTCTTGGTGAAACATAATGAATAATTTACTAAATAAAACACTTGGTATATTTGTTTCACAAAATGTATTTAAAATATCTCTGACATATGTTTCGACTTATTCAGTCATTCTCGAAGAGTCATGTAAACTAAGTAAAAAGTATACTCCTACCAATATCTATGCGTTATTTTTTGAAAAGGTTTATTACAGCATCGATTGTGGGGGTGTTTGAAAAATCCAACTGCGTGTTTGTGACCTGTCTGTTGAGATTTATGGCTTTTTTAATTTCTAAGAAGTCAAGCCTTTCCCTTATTACAAGAGTGTAAAAGTTTGAAATTATTAGCATTAAACAAATGAGAATTTTTAATACAGTGTTCCGCGAATCCCGTAACCATATTGCCATGTAGAATAGAACTTCTATGTTCTTTGATACGTTCTTTTATAGAGCGTCCTGATTGGCCAATGTATACCGCGTCACAATCACTGCAAGTTAATTCATACACCCCTGACTTATCACGAAATTCTGTTTTTCCTTTATTGTTAACTAGAATATTGCCTAAATTGCATTTATTTATTAGGATGACATTTAAACCTAATTTATTAAGTATACTAGAAACTTTATTGCTAACCCCAGGTATATAGTTTAGGGTGTGAAACGCTTTGTTAGTTTTTGTATAAGTATGTCCGGAGTAAAAATTTTTCATAAGGATAGCGCGTTGTTTTTTGTAAATCATTTTGTCTAAGAATTCTGTTTTGTACCCGTTGTTCCTAGCTATAGTTTTTATGGTATATATTTCTTTTTCGAAGTTCTCATTATTTGGAGGGAAGTTAATCAGTCTGTGTATGAAACTGTGAAATGCTGACATTTTTATATTCCACGATTGGTTGGAATTTGCCGGAATTACTGTATCTGTTGTAGTGGGTTTAAATGTATTTCTCTATCTTACCATTTTTTTAAATGTATAACACAATTTTTTCCAAATTTCTTCCGTGCACTGCTCTAGTGATTCCTTCCACATAGCTATAACTTTATCTCCATGTCCATCCCTGAAAATATGTTTATTATAATATTTTTTTGCATGGTCCCAAATAATTTCGATAGCACTAAATTCGCACTGATAAGGAGACAATCTTCAATATTTCATGTCCATGACTTTGTAGCAATTCATTTACTTGATACCGTTTTTCTTTATGCAAATTTTTAGCCAAGGGTAGTAGGTCAGTTTTAAATAGAGTTCGCAAGGTATATTATGTTTTGACAAGTATGTAATAATATCATTTTTACATCAAACTGATGATGGATGTTTCTTTACTACTAGTTAATTGTAGGGTGCATTGTCCATCACTATTTGAGCCGGTTCTTCCAAATTTGGTATTAAATATTCTTCGATCCATTTCTTAAACATTTCTCCATGATAATCTTCTATTTGTGATTTGCTTGAAAACAATAAAGAAGCATTTGACACAAAACCTAATTTTGAACCACAATGTAATACAACATATCACTTGCCCTCGTAGCCCTCAGGTTTACGCACACTCTGCAGATTATTATCTTGCCAGGTCTCATCAAGCAATACCACTTCTCTCTGAACAGAACAACTCAAATTCTTTATGTAATTCCTAAGAAATGTCAATCTTATCTCTGCAATGTTGGATCGTTCCACTAATGCTCTATGATTATTATCCTTTTTATATTTAAATCCCATATTGTGAAGTACACGATTTAAGCTGCTGCTACACAGCTTTGATGCGTTTTACTGTAACTAATCCCAAGCGCAATGCATCTGCCACTCGCTAAACAAAAGGTTTATTAAAATCTAAATATATTATGTGCACATGGAATAGGTATTAACACCACCATGGTTTTTCTCTCGTTCAAAATATTGCAACGAATTTAAAACAAGTTGTCGTGATTGTGAATGTAATGTGTTGCCATTATAGTTTTGAAAAAATAAATTTCAAAAAATATGTATTTATAAAAAGAAAATAAATAACAATTCGATCAAATATCAACGAATGTATGTTGTCAAATGTCAACGAGTAACGACAGAACTACTAAGCGGAAATGTGTGTATTTATCACGGAGTAGGTAATAATCCCGTCTTTGTCTTACTCAAATAAATTGCTTGAACCGTATGTCTGTACTAGGCGAAGCGTCAAAACACATACTTTCGTTCAAGCTATCCTTGTCATACAAGTAGGTACTGTTTGTTATTTGGATGTGGAGATTATTCATTGAATGTCGTTGATAGAATTATAGATCAATGACGCAGGGATCATCTTTGGTGATTTGGAGTGTACATACATTTATTTGCTAAATAAAAATAAAAAATATTACAATTGAAACATTCATTTTTCTTTTTAAATAATAATTCATTAAATAAGAAATGATAAATATACAGGATGATTCACTGGAAATGTCTTAATACCTGTAAGCACTCTATGGCCCAGTTTTTCAATCGGAGGTAAACCGACAGTTAAAAGAAAACTGGAAGTTAATTGCAGAAATGCGTCTTTCAATCGGTGGTAACCGCCACATCTGTTGGTTAACTAGTAGTTTAGCTTACCGCCAAACCACCTTCCGGTAAACTCAGAGAACAGTTTGTAAACTACTGTAACTGCTGGTTAAATTCTTAAATTGATAGTATCAGCTGGGTTTACAATAAGGGAGAAAGCTGTTTCGGTACTTTAATGCCTAATCAAGTGGGGTACCGCTTTTTAAGCGCAAGTGAAGCAATAATTTTTTTTGTAGAAAACAACCAAATTTTTATTCTTAATATGTATAAACGTATAAAATAGATGCGTGAATATAGGTACCTATATAGATTCGCTAATCATTCTATTTATATTCATTTTTAAAAATCTTATTTTTTTCAACAAACTCAATTAGTAGCGCCATCTATTGTAATATTTTACTTTGTACTATTATAGACTCCAATACGCTAGAAACATCTTCAAACACTGTAAGTTTGTTTATTCATATTATTATTATTATTATTATTGTATAGCTTTTGAAAAGAAAAGGTTGGTGGATCGTTTCCCAGTTTTCTCGTCACTTCCTTCCATTATTTTATTATAATTTGATAATTCAACCAAACCACACCAATATTTGAGGTTAGCTTGACCAGACACTTGACAGCTAACGGCGACAGCAGCGGTCACTTTCCATAAAACTATCAAAAGTATGTTTAATGCCTCTCGCACAGGTTAGCCAACCGTACATAGCAAGGGAGAAGCTACCAGTTAACTTACTGACGGTTACATAAAGATTGAAATACACTTGCGAAGATTAACTGTAAGTTAACCAACAGTTGGAGGTAAACTTAACCTTCAGATTTACCTTCGATTGAAAAACTGGGCCATAAACTGGGGAATACAAAATAACCAATAGTAAAACGTAGTGAGAAATACTTGTTTTGTACCCTAGTTCCTAGGCTCTACACATAAGACACTTGACCAATCAAACTAGATTTATGCATTAATAGTTTATAAATAATATGATACATACATTCTGTTTCTACTGGCTCTGCATCTTCTTTTTCCTGACGTGTGGATTTGAAGATGATTTGCAATCCTTTATGTTGAGGTCCATCTAAACTATTTTAGAATATATTTTGATATACGAAAAAAACTTTGTAAATTAATTTACAAGGTAAGACTTTTCAATGACTGCCAAAAAATTATCGAATAAATCATATAGAAATTTGACAGAGTATTGCTTCGTAGAAAGTTTACATTCTCCAAATCAATAATAAAATATTCAAACCCAACCTGAGCAACCTGTCTGAAACATATATCAAAAATCAATATTAACCTCAAAATAAGGCTTTCAGGTCGAAATTTTTGGTATTATTGGTCATTACCGTAAAATAAAACCTACAATTTCGAAATCACGAGAGCGTAAGCTTTCTACAAAATCATACCATTTAGGCAATAATTGACATATTGAGTACATTTCATCATATTTGTTTAAAATATATTTTACCTGGTAAAAATATAGTCGGGATATCATCAGCTTTAAGGTTTGTTCTTTTAAGATGCTTAGGAAATTTATGGTAGTCAGAAAAATGAACAGTACATTTCCTGTAATTTCCACATTCTTCCAAGACAATATCTTCTCTCTTAATTATTTCCAACCATACTTTGAACAACTGAAATAAAAGAAGATAGTATGTACAATTTAATATGAAATTATTAATAATGCGGTTTGAACTTACATCTGGATCTCTTATAAACACTACTATAGAATTAAAATCACTAAAATTAAATCTAATAAGTAAAAACGCAACAGCGTAGTCCCACAAATGAAAGACAAACAGCAAACTGACTGCAGAAAAGAACATAAATGATAAGATGGCTAATATTGGTTATGCCGATTATGTTGTCATCTTCCCTTTCAAAAAAGCTCAGCGCCCAAAGACTGAAGTGTTAGGATCCAAAATTACTGGTTTAGAACTAAACTAATATTTTCTATTTTATATTAAGGGTACAGGGCTGTCATGGCGGGCAGATGTCCGCATGTTATCTCTGTCTATCTTATTGGTCTTACGGCGAAGACAATCCCACATTTTCGTTTCAGTGTTTTATCTTTATTTAACCATTTGGCTTTGAATGAAAATGAGAATACATACATTGCTAGTGCCCATGTTCGTGATAACGCTACGCAACTAATGACTTGAGTAAAAACATCGAGTGAACAGATACTATGTTGGTTTCTTATTGATTTCAGAACAAGAGTGCAGTGAAAAATGTTTTAATCATAAAATTACAGTAGGTTGCTACAGGTTTGGCCAAAGCTTCTCGTTCCATTAATCAATAGAAATACTATTGCATTGTAGCGAGAAGAAACGCCGTGAACAAATCCTTTGTTCTCCCGAGGTCGATAATTCGACAAACGTTAGTTTTTTTTTTCTGACGGTTTATTTAAAATTGCGGCTATACGAGTCTGTTATTGAATTCAGAACAAGAGCATAGTAAATACTTTAATTATAAATTTAAAAAATGTCAGTAGGTTGGTATAGGTTTGGTCAAAACTTTGCGTCTCGTTTACTTAATCATTTGTAATTTCATTGCAGTGTAGCAAGAGCAGTAGAGATGGCGTGAATTACTTTCACGCAGGTAATTCACGCTTCTTATCTAGAACATCAAATATTAATGAAAATGCTAAGATACGATTATTTTATTTACTATTCCAAAAGACACTCAGTATATTTGCAGGAAATATAATACTATTAGATTGGATGTACCATTTAACTACTACTAGCGTCACTGTTAGGTGACGCTTGTATTTAAATAGAAAGATAATTGTGTATCTTATTTAAAACATTTGAAGTCAGAAGTACTACTTATATTTTAAAATTATGTGAACATTAACAATAAAATAATAAATTTTTATATAAAACTTTCCATGATACTTAAAAGTAATTAAACAATTTACAATATACTTCGACACAATCAGGTAAATATTCCCGCTCCAATCTTTCTAAATTTAAAAGGTCTTCTACGATTTCGTCCACTGAAAGCAAGAAATGAAAACGCAATTATGTACAAATTATAGAGGGAGAGAATAAAATAAATTTACCTGACGTTTTTGAAGAATACTGACTTTTGTGGAAACACAGATGGTACCATGCTTTCCAAGTAAACGTCCAAAAACGAACAAAGATGTCTAAATTGTACAGATAAAACCCAAGATGCACTAGAAATTGACTTACTCCAACCTAAGTTGACGGCTCTTTCCATATCCTATTAACATATCGCAAGGGCGATTAGAAGGCTCGTTATACATGGTTCACTAATAAATAAAATTGATTGTACAGTCGCAAGCATGGAATTCCAGACAACTAGTATAGCAGTTTTTTCAAAATATTTACTATTGTAAACGGGTATTTTACTGTCACTTGTTGCTTTAGGTTATGTATAAATGTCATGCGTGCGTAAGTCATAAACATTTAAGTAAAAATTGTATGTCAAGATACTGAATAAATTTCATATTTAAATAAGTATACAATTGTATCTGTATTTGATTTAAGCACCATTATGATCTAATACCAATTGTAGTCGTCTCCTCATTGTTTGAATTAAGCCTCTTGTGTCATAATTTTCAGTAGCATCTTGCCAAGCACTTTGAACAGTTTGCCAAAGCTTTTTGACGATATATCCCCAAATATTCTCAATTGGGTTCAAGCCTGGACTCTCCGCCACCTCAAAACTTGAATATTTTGGGTAGCCAACCATTTCCAAACGGTTATGGCTGTATGACATAGGCAATTATCATGTTTAAATGTAAAGTTACCATGTAGAAAACTTTCCAAGTAGGTAGCATTACATTTTCCAATAAATTTCTATATACAAGTCCCGTTAATCGTTCTTCAATTTAATGGCAAATCCCTAATCTTTCAGGCATATTTATAGTAGCCAATTATTTGTGTCTGGAATTCCACGCTCCTAGCTGTACATAAACTACTCAGCTAATGACACGCACTTTATTTTTGTTATATTTGTTGTTTGTCTTCATTACCAGTTTGTTGGCTACACATTAGGATAGTTTGCGAGTCTTTCACTGTATTTTGCAGTGTAAAAGTACTCATCACATTTTTGAGGGTATTAAAAGGACACGATGAATCACATAACTTGGCACATACCAAGAAGAATCAATAATAACAAGAAACACTTTATTTTAGAAACGCTGTAATATGGCAAACTTGGAATTCGTTGTTATGGCCTATAATTGAATGCCATACGTTTCATATTTATTTAAGTATAGCTTTGTATAGAACAACCTTATTTTCATTAGCTAATTTAGATTTCTGCTCAAGTTGAACTCTCTTGGTTATTATGTTTTTTTTTTCCATGTGTCAAGGTGCATACCAAGGTACTTTACTTCATTGGATTGTGGAAGTGCCCATTCAATTCAATAGGTAGGGGGGGGGATATATATCTGTTCATAGTGAAGGAAGGTAACACGAGTGGACTTGGATTCGTAACCCTCGTTCTCCATTTCCTTAGTCACGTTTCGATTTCTCTAGATTTTCTTGAAGATATTTTGTTGCCTGTTCAGGATTTGTGTATGACGCTAAGACGACAGTGCAGTCATCAGCAAACGTACGTATGTAGTTAACCTGGTAGTCAGCCGTGTAGATCAGGTATAGCACAGGCCCTAATACATTTATTCATTATCTTATTTTATCCGAAAATTAAATTAAGAAACTGTTCGTAAGGAAGATATTTCCTTATCTTATAGGACAGACCTACGTAACAGATCTTATCGAACACCTGGTTTACATAAAAAACGCAGTAGTGACGTATTTTCATCTATCGAGTTTACTGTTAATTATACAGTGTCCGGCAGCAGGATTGAACGGTTTTTAATAGGCCACTGTTAAGAAAGAATGAATATATTTGGACTTATTATTATTACCAGTAAAAACACAATTCTGGAAATTTCTTATAACACTGTTAGTTTGAAAAGATCACATCCCTAAGATGATCACAGTCTTCTTCTATACATTGCTGGAATCTGTTTCTGAAATTGACCGTAACGTGTCCGAGTAAATCTTCGTTTATTAAATTTCCTCACGAATTCTTTCATTGAGTTCAAGAAGTGTTTGGGGACGCGTAGAGTATACTTTGAACTTTAAGAATCCCCAGAGAAAAAATCTGGGACCGCCAGGTCCGGTGATCTTGCGACAATGCAATGTCACCAAACCTGGAAATTAGGCGATTCGGGAGCATACGCTGTAAAACAGCAATGGGCTGTCTAGCTGTATCGCAGTATAGCTGTGGTGCCGTCCTGTTGGAACCTTATTCCGTCTTGGTCCGTTCTTTAAAATTCCACAGCCACGAATGTTTCTCAAATACCGAAGTGAATTGATGTAACGGTGTGGCAGTTTTCTTTAAAAAATTATGGCGCCCGATTATACCAAAGCTGCACACTCTACACCACACCGTTACCTTTTGGTCATAAAGTGGGTGTTCATGCATTTCTCCTGAGTTGTGTTCGGCCCAGTTCTTCTTATTAACGTACCCACTCAGATGGGAGTGAGCTTCGTCAGACATGATCAGTTTATCAAGAATTCCTGCATTGTTGTTCAATAATAGAGGCGGTTAAGTTTATCAACAGGGTTCAGTTTCTGGAATATATTTATCTTATATTGATGAAATTTCAAATCCGGCTTTAAAATTCGTCGCATACTTCGCTCTGAAATTTGCAGTGCAATTGAATAGCGAATTGCAGAACGTGTTGGACTTCGTTCGACGGTTACTCTGGTTATTTCAATATTACCTTGTGTAAGAACTGTACGTGTACCTCTGACAAATTTTGAGTTTACACTGCCCCATTCGTCTCCATCCCTTACCCATTTCAAAATTGCATTTGTTGATGGAACTGCAGCGCGCACTGGTAAATTAAATTCACGGCGAAAACGGCTCTGAGTTTACACGATGGACTGGGTCTATATGATTGGGGATATATGATTTTACAGTAGAGATCCATTGCTTAACAGGCCAATTTGCCATTGTAACAGATAACCTTCGATAATAAAATACAATTTTATACTATTTGACGTTTGTCAAATAAACAGAATATCCACAGCAACCTTATCAAGACCATTCAAACCTGTTGCCGGACCCAGTATTAACTGGTTTATGTACCTGTTGAATAGTGCCATCCGTGTCTCTGAAAGCGAACTAATGGTTTGGAATGATATTTTGCTCTTTAAGTAAAGCTTTTATTTAATCTTAAAAAAAATTCTAACATTTTTGATAGTTAGGGAGCAAACTTATTGGTCTATATGACGTGATCTCTTCTGGCTTTTATCAGGTTTGAGAATCCCTTTGAGAATGATGGGTTTAAAAGTTAATAAACATTATGGGAATCACATTAATACTATTTCAATTGAAAATTATATTTTAAATTATATATTTTTGACTTCGAAAATATTATACTTCAAATAAGTCAGATGTAAAGATAAACTTACCCTTATTTCATCGGAGTTTCCACAATGGAATTCGCCGTTATATTTCAATGTTAGAGAAAAAATAGGTGATTTTATTGGATAATTATTTTTAATAGCAACGACAGCTTGTAAAGTTGCTGAAAAATTAATGTATAATTAAAACATAAAAAAATACGTAAAACTTATAACACAAGTATAATCAACAAGATGCACACACGGGAATAGACGCAGCATCGCACCGTCGGAGTGGAAGGGGCTTCGGTTGCACGCGCATGTATTACACCGGCCAACAATTAAATTTTGTTTCTGCAGACTATGATCTGACACTTGTTTTTAATTAATAGTTCCTATTGTAATGTCCTATGCCCTAAGGGGCTGGCAAGGATCGCCATGTAATGTCCTATGCCCTGAAGGGGCTGGCAAGGATCGCCATGTGATGTGGCTTGGTTGCTTAAGCCACGTAATGTGCCTTAGTGGCTGGCAAGGATCGCCATGTGATGTGGACCCGGCCCTGAGGGCCACATCGATGAGTCTTTACGCAGATATCGTGGTAGCGTTAAATAATGAACAAGTAAAGTGGGTTTAACATAGTTTGATTAACCAACACTTATAACGATTCAACAAAGATGATATTTACATAGTTAACAAATGTAGACGGTAGTCGAAAGGAGACTCTAACTCACTCTCACTATTGTCGTACCGTCTGTGTATTGTGACTCTGCTAAGACTCGTACTAAGACTGCCTCTCATTCAGATGGGAAGCCTTATATATTGTTAGAGTGATCTCATTTCGACTACATGTCCTTACTCTAGATAAACATGAGTGTTGAAAGTGTGTAACGTACCTTGAGAATGCTTGTGTATGTAAGTTATGTCGGGCGAGGCCATGTTTGGATATAATATGAATTAAACACGGGGCCGCGCCTTGACTCAGATAAAAGGTACACTGCATTACTTAATTGGGTTATTACACTATTAGTACCTTCTTTGGCCAGTTTGTCGGCTATCTCATTGCCTTTAATTCCCTCATGTCCTGGCACCCATATCAGCGACACTGTATTGTCTTGTGCCAGGTTATTGAGGACCTGTTTACAATATTTCACCAGTTCAGACCTGGTAGATGGGTTCATAGTGGCTTTAATAGCCGCCTGACTATCAGTTATTATGTTAATTTTTTTGCTTGCGCAGCCGGCTTCCCGAATTTCATCGGCGCAGGCTGCGACTGCTAACAATTCGGCCTGGAAAACCGTAGTATGTTTCCCCAGACATATCGATATCTTCCTTCTAGGGCACATTCCACATATGCCTGCACCCGCCCCCTGACTAGATTGTGATCCATCAGTGTACCAGGGTCGACATCATAATTGATCGAGCGACTTTTTGCCTGTTCCCTGGTCGGTATAAGTATGTTCAGCTTAGCTGTAAACATAATTTCAGGTGCCATACTGTCCACCGGCATTTGAAATATCGGCTCTTCCAGTATAGTTCCTGTGATACCTGTATGGCTCCCTACAACCTCATTAGGACACCATACGTCATTGGCCTTCAGCCTCAGTATCGCAGCCATTGCCCCCGCCCTTATAAATAGTTCCAGCGGAGGGAGACCCACGATGGCCTCCATGGAAGCGGTTCCCGTGCTGTTCATAGCTCCCGTGATTCCCAACAGGGCCTGTCGCTGGAGAGTCGTGAGGAGCCCCACCGACGATGTCCGCTCCGTCC
Source organism: Melolontha melolontha (assembly GCA_935421215.2). NCBI lineage: Eukaryota > Metazoa > Arthropoda > Insecta > Coleoptera > Scarabaeidae > Melolontha > Melolontha melolontha. The sequence goes on along the minus strand of OW285242.1, from coordinate 114,513,812 downwards.
TCCTCCGCCAGACAACCATAGGTAATCGTTGGCCTTATTACTGCTGTGTACAACCAGTGTACCACATTTGGTTTTAGTCCCCAGGTCTTGCCAACAGCTCTTCTGCATCTCCAGAAGAGCTGCGCCGCCCTGTCTACCACTTTGACTAGGTGTCTGCTCCAATTCAGTTTCGCATCAAGCGTTATGCCTAGATACTTCACTTCATTGGTTAGTTCTAACTCTTGTCCAAACAGCCTTACGCTGCCTAGATCATTTAGTTTTCTCATGTTGGTAAAGGCTACCAACTTGGTTTTTTGAGGATTGACAGTTAATCCCTCCTGAAGGCACCATCTTTCTATAATTCGCAGAGCATTTCGCATGATGCTCGTCACTGTCCCCGGGAATTTCCCCTGGGACACTATGACAATGTCATCGGCGAACCCCTGCGTCCATATTCCCTGTTCATTTAATGTCCTAAGGAGCTTATCCACTACTAGACTTCATGTTCCATAGTAGCGGTGACAATACGCCTCCTTGAGGGCACCCTTTTGTTGTCTTCATGGAGATCGTTTTGTTTTGCATTTGGGCATGATTGGGGTGGGACTCTCATATGATGACTGACTACTGTTGGGGTGTTCAAAGGAACTGCCAAACCAAAATACACAGCAGAAAGTGCTATAAACGAAAATTTTTGTACTTTTTTAATGATTATTGTGTAAATACTTGCACTATACTCGTGACTTATATTGTATTGAAATAAATAAATGAATTATTAAATTTTATACTTTCTTTATATCGCAACAGGTCTTATGTAAGTAACTATTTTAACGTGACATGCAAAAAACGAATATGTTTTTCGGATTTAGCACACCCGATTTAGTAAAAAACAAGTTTCGCTTAGAAATCAGCAAAAATCGTGTTGGCCAGTGTTATTATACAATACATGCGCATGCAACCCAAACGCCTTGCACTCCGATGCCACGTTTGCTACCGAATGTGCATCCTTAATAATCAATAATGAAATAATACTCCTTTAAAAAACTTAATTTTTTAAAAAATAAATAGGAAATGTTTGTAATCTTACGCTTACAATGAAAACGTTATACCTTTTGGCCTAGTTATAGTTGCTACATAAAATAAATCTGTAGGTTGAACTATTTCATTTTCAATAATTTGAGTTGTCGACGGCAATTGGCAATAACTTTGCCAATTAAACGATGTCCATTTAGTTAATGTTGACTCTGCGATTCTTGGATATTCAACTGTGTCTGGGATTGACGGAATTAAATTTTGTTCTATAAACAATAAGATATACAAACAGAGTTGTTATTTTTCCACACATTCCAGAGTCCTACTCACAATCAGTACAAGTTAATATGTACAAATGGTTTCAATTTACATCGCGTTTTGTAAAGAAGGCGTGCCCGTAAAATATTATAACTCATCGAGAAATTAAAAAAAAAACACCTAAAATGGATGAAATCGACAAAAAGGTTGCACCATTAGATACGTTTCTACATTTGTGTTGGTAAGCAATGTTCGCCGTGGTGAGTAAATTTTCTTATAATTTGAGAAAGATCGTTCGACTCTACGGATGTAACACACGTTTAATTAAAATAATCTTTAGAAATAGATAACGAATTTGTAGGAGCATCATCACAGCTTTGTCTTAATCTAGTAAAATCAATATCTTTGTTCAAAACACTACGCGAACGATTCTTGCGTCTATATTGTGCAGTATAGTTTTCACTTCGTCCGCTATTTGTACGGACACCATTAACGACAACCGAGTATTTTGCAATTTTTCAATAGCGCTTAATTTCAATACGCTTAACTAAGATATAAACATCCGGTCGGCATATACGACCGAACAATGTGTACAATGAAGCTGCTTATCTTCAAATTCGCAATCTTTCTTTTGTAACAGAGTGCGTCTCGTAAAGAAAAACTTTTCGCAAACATCTCTGACAATAAATGATTTCTTTGTTAATACTTAAATCTTATCGGAGTGTATATACTAACGAAAATCCTGAGATGTAATTTCATATAAAAACGTGTTCTTTACCTAACAAGTGTTTATTTGAAAAGTCAATCTAGTAGCATGTGATTTACTGAGAACATTTTGAAGTATGTCGTAAATTAAAATTTACTACTTAACCTACGAAGTCGTATATTTTGACAGTTTCATACATACAAATAAATAACAAATAATAGGTATTTATTGAAAACTATTACAAATGTTGAAAATGTTGTCCTTCAAGATCAATTCACTTTAAAATCCTTCGTTCAAAATTTCTGATGATATTCTGCAACATTACTGGATTGTTATTAATTTCCATGCATTTCTGTTCGATTCCCTGTGGCATATCATTCAAATTCAATATAGGTGTTCGAAATATGTTATTCTTTTAGATTAGGCCACAAAAATAAGTCACAAGGTGTTAAATCGCATGAACATGCAGGCCAGGCAATTTCAGTATTTCGACTAATTATACGCTCATCAAAAAATTCTCTTAAATAAGCCAAATATTCTGCAGTACAGTGACAAGGTGCTCCGTCTTGTTGGAAATATGCATTTTGTAGTTCATCATTATGCAACTGATTGACAAATGGTTGTAAAATTTCTGTACGGTACCTTTGAGCAGTTAACGTTCCCTGAAAAAATATTGGTCCAATGATTCGCCTTTGGCTTATCGCTGCCCAAACATCAATTTTCTCTGGATATATAATATAATTACATGTGGATTTTCACTACTCCAAATTCTTGTATTTTGTGAATTTAGGTATCTCGTTTTATAAAACCATGCTTCATCAGTAAAGATGACTCTTTGCGAAAGTTCTCCATTATTGTTCATATTTACAAACCAATTACAAAACTGTAGTCTACGTGGGTAATCAATTTCTAACAATTCTTGTACTGCTGTGACATGGTATGGATAAAGTTGTATATCTTTTTTTAATAACTTGTGAGTTGTACCAACAGAAAGGTTTATTTGTTGACTCAAATGTCAAACAGATGTTTGTGGTTCATTTTCCATTATTTCTTCAACACGATTGACAACTTGAGGTGTACGTTTCTTAACTGCTCCGCTGCCTGATTTTCTAAAGAGATTACCAGTTTCAGAAAAAAGTTTTAAAGTTCTATCCAAAGTATTCTTAAATTGTATATAATCTATTACAAAATGTGGAAACCCAACTTGAAATTCTACCATGCAATCTTGAACTGAATAAACCCATAAACCATCAATTTTATTACCACTTCGAAAATACGCCTGGACTAAAAAAAAATTATGTTCTAAAGTGAAAGCCATTTTAAAACAGAAGCAATTTATTTAAACCAGAATCGACGCACGATTATTTTATGCACTAACTGATATTTGTGATTGACATTATCAAATGTCATTTGGATTTACGTTGACGGAACAACAAACACATACTAATATATTTGCGACTTATTCTATCAAAATTTCAAAGTAACCTAGATTGACTTTTCAAACGAACACTTGTTATATAAATTATACAATAAATTATATATATATATATATATATATATATATATATATATATATATATACAAAGTGCCCGTATCGTTCTGTTCAAATTTTAGGAGTGTAAAGTAGACTTCATTTCAAGTAACAAAAACGAAAAACTTGTATATCCATTTTTATTTGTTTCAAAGTTACAGATCTATGAATGTGATTGTCAGATCATAAAAGAAAATGTAATCCTAAAGTCAATAAAAACTGATGTTATTTAAAAAAGTTCAATTAATAATATTTTCGAAATGTCCACCTCCTTGTTGAGTGCAGGCTTGTGCCCGTAAGCCAACAGAAGAAGTACTTATCCGAATTTCATACTTGTTTTGTCGGATTTGCTCGGCAGCCAGGTGAACTCTTCTCTTGTGTTCGAAACTTGCGCGTAGACTAAACTTTTCATGTACCCCAATAAATAAAAGTCAAGGGGATTAAGATCGGGTGATCTGGGTGGCCATGCAACAGGACCACCTCGACCAATCCATCTTGGATAATTGACGTTAACCCAATTTCGGACAGCAATTCCGAAATGTGGTTGTGCCCCATCCATGTGAAACCACACGTCTCGTCGAACATTCAGTGGGATATCCTCTAACAGACCTGGTAGTTCGTCAATAAGAAATTGAAGGTAATTGTCCGCATTTAACTTCCCAGGAAGAACGACAGGACTAATCAACAAGTCATCGATTATGGAAAATTCATGTTGAAATTTACATGGGCGTATAGCTTTGGGATTTTCTGATGACCACCTGTGCAGGTTTCTCAGATTTGTAACACTACTTCTCGTGAACGTAGATTCATCTGTCCAGAGACTGTTCTGCAGAAATTAAAATGAAGTCGTGACTGTCTTAATATCCAGGTAGAATAAACTAGACGAGCATAGTGGTCTACTTCAAGCAAACCGTGTCCCCTGCTATAGTGATATGGATATAAGCCCTCAAGTTTTAAAATTCGCCAAACTGTCGTTCGTGACACTCCTAGTTGTCTACCGCTTCGACGTACACTGAGAGTTGGATCCCTTTTAACAATAGCTACTGCTTCTTCCTCTAAGTCTGCTGGCAAATTTACTCCTCGATCGAAAAGATAATCACGGAGTCCGCATTCCCGAAATTGTCTGTGTACTTTAGAAACGTTCTGTAATGAGGAATGCGCCTATCGGGAAACCGATGTCGGTATTAAATAACTGCCGTTACAGTAGCCAAACACAAAATGCATGTCCGCATACTCTTGAGAAGAAGATCGGTAAGGCATTTTGAATAAAGAAAACGTGTCCACTCACTAATAAGCTGTTGTATAAACTGAAACGTAATGTAATCCTTTATTAAAAAATGCAAGGTTAACAGTCATCTGAACATTTGTTTATTGTATGATTTTCATGGTTCAGCACTTACGAAATAGGTACGAACCTTCTTTATCATAAATCAATTTCCAGTACTCTTTTTTGTAGATCTCCAAGAAATTACTGTATACACTACGACCCATGTTTATTTATTTTTGGATAACATTTTATTATGCGACGTTAACAATCACAGGCCTGTTATTGAATCGTATATTTTTTTTTAAATAAAATTAATTTGTATTGACTTTAGGATTACATTTTGTTTCATGATCTGACAATCACATTGATAGATCTGTAACTTTGAAACAAATAAAAATGGATATGCAAGTTTTGCGTTTTTGTTACTTGAAATGAAGTCTACTTTACACTCCTAAAATTTGAGCATAACGATACGGGACACTTGTACAAGTGAACATCGTAACTTGTAATGTTATTGTTATGTATTTATTAAACATTATTTTATATTGTTTCAGAGTGTATTATTTATTTTACAGATAAAATCGGCCTCACATGGCGATCCTACCAGTCACTTCTCACATCACAATCTAATCTATCTTTTTTTTTTGGAAATTCGACGGCTTCATTGCTAGGTAATGTTATATGGTGGATCATCATTTAATGTGTTCTATTAAATAAAACGACGATGTAGCACAACTCTTTTGCTTGGTCTATGGTCAAGGATCTGTTGAAGGATTTTAGGCAAAAACCGAAGGGTTATCTTCCAATGGACCGTACTATAATTGTTCAATACTATAGTAAGCAATATAATACTAAACAAGTTTAGAGAGAGAGTTTAAAAGCTGCTCTTGCTGATTGTGGCTTTAAAGAAATTTAACACCCGGCTTACAGTCCAAATTTAACAACCATTTACTACTTTTTGTTTCCATATCTCAAAAAACCACCTAGTAGGTTGACAAAATTTGGAGATGATGAACGAACATTTTGCGGAGAAACGAAAATAATATTTTTACGATGGATTAAAGATTTCATTGAAACTGTGTAGTACCTGAATTCAAAAGCAAGAAAAATAAGTTTTTCTTGATACTCAAGTTTCTTGTTTTCATGCCTAGCCCGGGAAGATCGAAAGGTCTCCTTCTATGGTATATAAGATCATTAATTGTTGAATTTACTATCTACAGGCTGGCCCAAAATGACCGAAGGGGTTTTAATTCCTTATAACTTTTTTATTATAATTTTTTTTTTGTTTTCAGTATTTTGTAAAGAAGACTTGGGGAATTTAAAATGGAACAGTACACAATTGAACAACGTGCCAAAATCGTTGAACTTTATTTCTCAAATCAACGATCCATTGTTTTGACTCAGCGTGCACATCGTCGTTATTTTAATGTGCGGGTTGGACCCTCAGAGTCAACAATAAACCATCTGGTTGCAAATTTTCGAGAACAAGGGGCAGTAAGGAACCTTCCTGGTGCCGGCAGACGACGAACGGTGTACACGGATGACAATATTGAACGGGTACAGGAGAGTATTCGGGAAGATGGAGAAACATCAACCAGGAGACGTTCGACACAACTTGGCCTCTCAAGAGGGTCGCTGCAGAGAATTTTGCATACAATAAGAATGTTTCCATACAAAATTCGGCTTGTCCAACAATTGAAACCGACAGATTACCAGCAACGACTTGATTATGCAATTTACTTTCGTCAAAAAGCAGAAGAAAATCGTGATTTTATTCATAATTTAAATTATGAGCGACAAAGCCCATTTCAAATTAAATGGGTTCGTTAATAGGCAAAACTGTAGGATATGGGCTACGGAAAATCCAAGAGTAGTTCAACAGCGAGAATTACACCCACTTAAGTGTACCGTTTGGTGCGGTGTTTCGTCGGAAAGGATAATTGGCCCATATTTTTTTGAAAATGAACACGGTGTCGCCGTTTCCATCACTGGTGTTAGATATCGGACAATGTTGGAAAATTTTTTAAGGCCAGTCGTGGAAAACCATACGCAAGTATGGTTCCAACAGGATGGAGCCACAGCGCACACTGCGAGGAACACAATGGCTCTTTTACGCGACATCTTTGGCGAACGAATTATTTCCCGTACAAGCGATTTTAATTGGCCTCCGCGTTCACCGGATTTAAGAGCTTCAGACTGTTTCCTTTGGGGTTCTTTGAAAGGAAAAGTCTATATTAATAAGCCTCGAACCATACAGCAATTAAAAAATAATATACCCGACGAAATCAACAACATAACACCTGAAGTTTTGCGAAAGGTTATGGAAAATGTTTTGGAAAGAGCACGAATATGCGAAGCAGAAAATGGCCACCACTTGCGAGATATAATTTTTCATAATTAAATTAAAAATATTCTCCATTAATATACTGTATTTAAAATTTTAAAAAATTAATAATTACATATGTCTTAAATAAGAAGTTATAATGAACTCAAACCCCTTCGGTCATTTTGGGCCAGCCTGTATAACGAAATACATTTTTAAATGGTAATAAAATCCGTGAATAATTCATGAAATATTGCCACAGACATTAAATTTATTTGAACGGTCATTAGTTTGAATAGTAATCCATTATCTGTACCTAATTGTTGTAACTGCAAAGCGAGGTCAATTCTGCATTTTAGACGGCGGTAAATAGTTTTGATTATTAATTCAACGCAAGCTGGATCCGGTTTGTTGCACTTGTTCTTCTGTAAAATAAATAAAATTAGTTCAGGCTGTATTTAATTTTGGAATAAAAAAGAGAGAAGAAATTGATAATTAGGCATGGTCGTTTCTGCTAACTGCCACAAGCGCGGCCGCCGGGCGATACAAGTTCGACCGGCGGTGTCATACAGGGTTCTCTTTTTATCGTTACACATACATCGCCTTATGCGTAAAACTAAAAAATAAAAGACAATGGATTGGTGGCATAGTAGGCAACCAGTTATACACCAGTGACGTATTTTTCCAATTGTCAAATATTTCTGATTTTTCATTCATACTTAAATCTTAAATACATTTTATTGAAAAATAGACAATTTAATAATAGATAATTTCTTTAAGGATGAAATATATCTAAGATAGTAAAAAGCGTTCAAATAAGCTTTGCCTCTAGTAGGCCATTCCTTTAAAAACGTATGATCATTAATAATTTAAATTTGCATTAGTTGTCAATTAGACAGATGCATAGTTGACAAAAATTGCTTTGTAATTTAAAATTGATTTAACATGGTTTTTACTATACAACACAAATCATTCATGCTAGAATCTTATTTTCGAAACGGACGTAAGATTGACGGACAATGGCAGTATTCTCTTCAAGATTGTTTAGAAGAATTTAGAAATGAGTTCCCTAACGTCATCTTTGATTATGACAGTTTTCGGCACACAGTGACACATTCCGTTATGGTTTTCAGAGAAACAGGGAGTGTTAAACAGAAAGAAGGCGCAGGTCGGGCGAAAAAGGGTACAGAAGAGCTAGTTAATAATGTAAGAGAAATTATAAATAATGCACCAAGAACTTCCGTACGAGCATTATCACAACAAGTGGGTGTGTCAATTGGCACATGTCATACAATTTTGAAAAAGGACTTACATTTATTTCCATATCACATGACCTGTTATCAAGAAATCAAGGAAATCGACTATCCCAGAAGAATAACATTTAGTCAGTGGTTCTTAAATAATTTTGATAATGACCTTCTTGACAAAACCTTTTTTTCTGATGAGTCATGGTTTTATCTGAATGGATATGTGAACTCACAAAATATGAGGATGTGGACTAATGAGAAACCACATAATTTGTTTGTTGAAACCGCACTTCATCCGCAGAAAATTGGTGTATGGTGTGCGATTAGTCGAAGGAGAATTATTGGCCCTATTTTTTTTAACGGAACCTTAACAGGAGAAAGGTATCGACAAGAAATTATTATGCCATTTATCGAACAGCTTGACGACGAAGAAATAACACAGGGTTACTTTCAACAAGACGGAGCTAGAGCACACACAGCAGGTGAAACAATTAATATTCTGCAGCAATTTTTTCAAAATCGGTTGATAAGTTTAAACACTGAACATGAATTTCCACCAAGATCTTGTGACATTACCCCATGTGATTTCTTTTTATGGCCATTCTTAAAGAACTCAATTTATCAAGTACAGATACCTGATCTTGCAGGCCTTCAAATCAGAATTGCTGAAAGAATTAATGGAATTGACAATGCGATACTACAAAACACTTTTTCCTCCATTAGAAGAAGATGTGAGAAATGTTTCGAACAAGGTGGTGGACACTTTGAACAATTTTTATAAAATTTTGCTTGTTTGTTGGAAATAAACATATTTCATTCACTTAAAAATGTTCGTTTTATTATTTTGACATTTGTCATTTCAATCAAATATCTCATCTCATAACCAACAAAATTCCTATTAAAATTAGTAACAAGCTAAGACATAATCATAATTTCCAAGGGCTACTTTGAGGTAAAATTTATTTGAATTCTTTGTAAAATTAGTGTATCAAAAAAGGTAGAAAATATGAAGGCATTGATAACAAAAAAAGTACAAATAGAGTTTATCATTTTATGAGATTGTAGCATTATAGAACGGTCTCACATTAGGTACATCACACTTCTAACGAATTACCGTACGTAACCCACACATAGGGGGCATTTCAGTAACACGATAACAACAAATAATATCTCGTGGTATCTTACGAATAAGTGGTTTTATAAAATGGAGAAATTTATCTTAAAAAGCAGTAGTGGGAAATTCTTGTACGTAATAAATATGTTACTATTTCTTTAATAATCACAATAACTTTTGGACTGTACAATTATCTGACATCATCACTAATAGAATTAAAGATTGAAGAAGGGAAGACATTATGCAACAAACTTTTAGAATCTGTTAAAGCAAGACTATTTTCTATATTTGCTAAAGCAACCATGTCCTGTCAGCGCCTGTGTGAGAAAATAGTCCACCTCCCCATACGGTCTATCTATCCACTCTCTGATGTTAACTATAAGTCTACGGGTCCACCTGCCCCAGCCACCAGAATCCCAAGCCTCTTGCCACACATTTAGAGTCCTCTCGGTACAGTCTTTTCCTCTCGTCTGCCAATATATGAAAAGGTATTGTACCAACAATTAGGGCTGCTACCGTTACCGTCCGGTATCCGCTTATCACCCTTAGTAGTATCCGCCTTTGTATTCCGTCCAATTTCTTTCTTTGTCTGTCCACCGTTAGGGCTTTGTCCCAGATTGGGACTCCATACATCACGATCGACTGGACTGAGTTGTATATAGCTTTTCGCTTGGAAGTTCTTGGGCCTCCTATGTTCGGAAGTATCTTTGTCAGAGTTACAATCACTTTTTCGGCTTTTTCTACCACATTGTCAAAATGTCTTCCAAATGTCAGTCTTTCATCAAGCACGAAACCAAGATACCTGATGCTGCACTTCCGCTAGATGGTTACTCCTTTGCATATGAAGTTGACCTCTTTCCTGTATTTCCTTGGTCCTTCAAAGACCATAGCTTCTGTTTTCTCGGGAGCTAATTCCAGACTGTGTTCCAGCATCCAACCATCTATAGCTTCCAGGCTGTTGTCGACTCGCTCCATAAGTTGGTAATGACTTACAGCTTTCACCACGAGTGCCAAGTCGTCAGCGAATCCAAAAAGTGCGGAACCCTCTGGCAGGCGCAGCCCCAATACTTCGCCGTAAAGTATATTAGCACGTGATTGGTTTTATTTTTTTTGTGCGAATTTAGAAAATAACCATCATCTTTGAATTTGTTAAAAATATTTAATATTGTCTTCGCACAAGGTATACGCATGTTGGGATAATTAACGGTTTTAAATTATCTATTTTTCAATAAAATGTATTTAATTTAAGATTTAAGTATCAATGAAAAATAAGAAATATTTGACAATTGGAAAAATACGTCTTCTTCTTCTTTTTGTGCCCTCTCCGTCATCGGAGGTTAGCGATCACATCAGCAAAGGTCTCTCGATTTGCAGCAGCTCTAATGAGTTGTCATTAGAGAAGTCATTAGAGAAATATTAGAAGTCAAAGAAAAATACGTCACCAGTGTATAACTGGTTGCCTACTATGCCACCAATGAATTGACTATTATCTTTTTAGCTCTACACATAGGGCGATGTACGTACAATGATAAAAAAGAACCCGGTATGTCAATCCGCCTTCACACCCAAGTTTGTGATAAATTAAGTTCTTTAATGAATTAAGGATTTGTCAGTTGTCTAAGAAAAGGAAGACTAGACTGATTTTCCATTCGGAAACGTATGAAAACAGAATAGAAATCTATGTAGGAAAGTGAAAAATTTATGTGATAAAAACACACAATATTGTATTAGATTTACACTTTATTTAATAATATTTAATAATGACTATATAACAGCTGTTTCACCGTACAACGGTTTCTTCAGATATAACAAGCGGTACTATAAAACATTTTACTTAAACGTAAATATTTTTTATTTGATGACTTAATGGTATTCTCAGAAATTGGAAACCGAAATATTTTTACCCCCCTCTTTTAGTATAAGGGATACATATAGATAATATAAATATATTATAAGTGACACATATCTAACAAAATATTTCAGAAACTAAAGCAATACAAGATATATATCCGATTACTAAAGATCATGACAAGAAATTTAAAATTATTACTTACCTAGGCAGACAAAATAAAACATTGGAAAAATTTTTAAGAAAACAAAATATAAACATTGCATATAAAACCAACAACCATATTAGTAACTACATCAAAAACAATAAAAGTAAAACAGCACATCATAATAGTCAGGTGTGTATAAACTAACTTGTGGCACATGTACTAAAACATATATCGGGCAAACAGGCGAACATTATTATTCGTTTAGAAATGGGAAAACAGATTCAGCATACTCCAACCATTTAATTGAAGAAAGCCATAGTTTTAATAATAATTTCAAGATCCTACACGAAGAAAAGAAAAGTAAGAAACTCGATTTATTAGAAGCAATGCAAATTAATAAACAAAAATTTTCAAATAAATTATTAAATGACAAAACAGAGCTTAATTCCTCCCCTCTGTTGAATTTATTTCCTATTTTTGATTGAAATATTTTGTTAGATATGTGTCACTTATAATATAATTTATATTATCTATATGTATCCCTTATACTAAAAGAGGCGGGTAAAAATATTTCGGTTTCCAATTTCTGAGAATACCATTAAGTCATAAAATAAAAAATATTTACGTTTAAGTAAAATGTTTTATAGTACCACTTGTTATATCTGAAGAAACCATTGTACGGTGAAACAGCTGGTATATAGTAATTATTAAATATTATTAAATAAAGTGTAAATCTAATACAACATTGTGTGTTTTTATCATTTGATATGGATTTACATCAAGTAAAGGCAGAATCGATTCAATTTTCGAAAAATTTATGCATGAAACCACGAAAAACGATGATTCTATTAGGTTATTTCAACAATTGATTTAGTTGTTAGGATTTTTCTGTTAGGATGATAGTGACGATTACAGAAGAAAGTAAAAAGACATCGTAGTATGCACTTAGGAACCGTAAATGTGCAAAAGCAGGATTGGCCAAACTATCAGACCATTTATCAAAGAGTAAGTAAGAGATATATCTAAAGAACTGATAATTTTTTCACCTAAGAATAAAAATATGCTTACGTTTGTAGAGAACATTTAGAATTTTAAACAAGTTTTACTTACCTCTATCGACAGAAAATCATATCCACATATTTTCTGAGCCCACCCGTATGCATAACCCAATTTCGACACTAAAGAATTATAACTCGTAAAACCAACTCGCTGTAATTGATATGCGTTGCTTGGATTTGGACTTTCTGTTCCAAAATCTCCTTCGAGCAGCTCGTTTAAGATACTTTCCCCCGTTAAGGCTTCTCGAGCGGTATGCGCAGTAACATTATTAGGCAAGTCGGTATTAGAAGTTACTGTTATTATATTTAATTGCGATCTAAACGTGAATTTTATTTTTAAAATAAACCCAGATTTGGCGGTCATAGTGATTTGCACACAGAGTGGATGTGGTTCTAATAATATTTTCTTTTTTTCTTCATTTTTATCCACTTGTGAAGTTTTACGATGCCTTCGTTTCTTAACAACTTCGATTATTTCCTGAAAAAAAAATTAAGAGAGAATGACTTAAGTTAGTTAAAAAAGTATAGCAAACGCCAATTAAGTTGGCGCGAGGAGGGGTAAGTTCGCGCAGGATTAGAAGTAGTGGGGAGATTTGTATTTGGTTTTACATCAAATGTCAGATAATTCTAACCTCTGAGTGTGTATTACTTTGTGATCCCCTAACAAAACATTATGTTCCGTCAAACGTCAATGACAAATGTATTCTGACAATTACTTGAGTAGTGGGGGGTGGACGTTTTTAAAAACGGCTTCTGCGCACCCCCTCCTCGCCCCAACTTAATTGGCGCTTGCTATAATTAAAATAAACAAATTTCAGTTTCATATATATTGGGTGTTAGGAAACTTTTATTACACATTTTTCTATAGAAACGCCTCTTTTTTTACAAAGACAAAATTTTAGACGAATTACTCTCATTCTGAACTCCGCAAAACATACTGCGATGGATGTACGTCATGCGACGCTACGTTAGCCGGTGACTGAATGAGCCGAGGACTATATAGACGCTCCAGAGGAAGAATGATTGATTTAAACCACGATCATCGTGATCTTACGATCGTAGACGTAAATGTACGAGGATAAGGTGAAAAATTCTCGGCCTGACAATGAAAGACTGCGATTTTCAGTTAAAACATGATTTTATTTTTCTGCATAATCTCCCTTGACTTTAACACACTTGGTTCAGCGTTTCTCCAACATCAGTATTCCTTCCCGGAAGTGATAGTCTGGAAGGCTGTGAAAATATTCATCTACGGCCCTCTCAACCTCTTCATTGGACGTGAAGCGCTTCCCAGAAACAAATTTCTTCAAGTTTGGGAATAGATAGAAGTCTGAGGGTGCCAAATCAGGAGAATAGGGGGAATTGCCGAGTAAATAATACCCAAAATTCTACAGTTTTCCCATTGCCAACGCATTTTTGTGAGCAGGTGCGTTGTCCTGGGGAAACAGGATTTCTTTCTTCTTCAAGCCAGGCCTCTTCTCGCGAATTTTGGCATCCAGCTGGTCAAGAAGGTTGGAGTGATATTCGCCCATAATTATTATGCCTTTTCTAAGGTAATCAATTAACAGGATCCCTTTCGCATCCCAAAACACACTGGCCATAACCTTTCCGGCAGATGCGATCGACTTCATTTTCTTTGACGGTGAACCACCGACTTCCACCCACTGCTTCGACTGCTGTTTCGTTTCTGGCGTGTAGTGGTGGACCCATGTCTCATCCATTGTAATAAATCGCCGCAAAAAATTGGTCGGATCCCTATTGAATCGGTCCAAACATTGCTGCGAAAGTCGTTTGTGCATTTGCTATTGATCGGCATTCAGCAAATGTGCGCAGAGCTTTCGTATCCCTAATTCTTCGTGCAAGATGTTTTGCACCCTTTCTTTCGATATCCCCACAGCCTCAGCTATCTCACTCACCTTCACACGTCTATCGTCCAACATGACATCGTGCATGCACTTTTTCGATGGTTTCCGGTGTAGTTGCTGTTTTTGGCCGTCCTTCACGTGGGTCATCTTCGAGGGACGTGCGACGACGTTTAAAATCAGCTGCCCACTTTTTAACGGATGACACTGAAGGAGCAAAATCACCGTAAACTTTTGTCAACTTCGGATGAATTTCCTTAGGGGTTAATCCATCCAAAACGAAGAATTTTATGACCGCACGATATTCAAGTTTATCCATTTTAACGAAAAACACGCAAGGCGTCTACTGCGAAAATTCGTTGTAAACAAACTACTTGACAGAACAAGTTGACACTTGTCACACGAACTACTGACAGGTGCGCCCAGGCAGAAATTATAAATTTTCGCTGATTGGAACGCCATCTCTGTGTCAGGCTGAGAATTTTTCACCATACACTCGTATATAAGTGAATATGAATATGTGCTGTTAGTATTGTTAGTACGCCGTGTCCAATTGCAAGTGCACCGGGTTGGCAACACAAAAATCCCTGCTTCGAAGAAAAATAGTTCAGTTTTATATCTATATGTTGGACAGGTTTACGTTAACCCGTCTCACTGCTGTCAGTTTTCAGTCATTATTGTATTTATGGTTTTGTTAGTGATTCTATCAGCTTTTGCATTTATTTCTTTAATCGGTACCCTTTAATCTGTTGTCTGTAATCATTACACAAACCATCTTTTTCAAGACAATGCCGTTTACATTACAACAAGATACATTTATTGTGATGGCGCATTTTCGAAGTGCGACATTAACCGAAAATGGAAACTGGGAATATTCACTACCCTCATGCTTTCAACAGTTCCATAATGAGTATCCTGATGTGATGATAGCTTATGAAACATTTAAGTGTCATCGTAATAGACTGATAAAGAGGTTTATGGAAACTGGTAGCGTTACAAAACGGAAGGCTGATCAAGCACCATCTGTGCTGACAGAAGATAGAGTGGATGATATCAGGCAAAGAATGTATGTTAGTCCTTACAAATCTGTTAGAAAATTGGCACTGCAAACAGGTACCCGTGTGATTCAGAGAATATTCCTTTTTCATATTTATCAAATTGTAGGTATTTCTCGTGGAAGTGCACATATGGCCGTAAGGAAGAAATTGCATATGCATCCCTACAAAATTCTAGTTATGCAACATTTACGTGTGCAAGATTTTGAACAACGACAAAATTTCTGTCGCTGGTTTAATGAAACTCTAGATGATTTAGATCGCAGCTTTTTTTCTGATGAAGCCTGGTTCCATTTGTCAGGATACGTAAACTCTCAAAATTATCGTACATGGTCAGCAGAAAATCCACATGTTTTTGTAGAAACTAATCTCCACCCTATTAAAGTTGGCGTTTGGATCGCCATGTCAAGAAGGCGAATTATAGGACCAATCTTTTTTCACAACACAATAAATGCAGTGCGATATAGAGAAATGCTACTAGAACTGTTTATAAATAGCTTAGACGATGAAGAACTAACTCGTGGATATTTCCAACAAGATGGAGCCCCAGCGCATACTGCACGTACTACATTAAATTATCTAGAAGAATTTTATGAAGATAGATTGATAAGTTACAATCGCTGGCCTGCATATTCACCGGATTTGACTCCTCTGGATTTTTTCCTGTTTGGTTATCTGAAGAATAAAGTTTACAGCAATCGGCTTCACAATTTAGATGAGGTACAAGCTGCAATAACACATGAAGTGCAAAATATTACAGAAGAAATGCTGCAGAATGTGTTCAATAATAAGAGAAGACGAGTAAATTTATGTTTGCAACATAATGGTGCACATTTTGAAAATCATTTGTAATTTATTTTAACCATATGTCCCCTTAAGTCTTTTGCTTGTTACAATTGTAGAATTTTATTTTTTTAATGTATTGCGACTTTATTGTACTGCTTTTTCTCCTTTGTGAAAAACTTATAAAAATAAATTTCTTATACTTATTTGCAATTTCTAATTTTCTCAATTGTATGGTTAGTATCTATCTATCTATCTATCTAGGTATATCAAGTTAATAAATTTAATGATCATCAGTATTTCGTTTTTCTTAAAAAAAAGTTATCAATTCAGCGATGGAAGTGAATACAATACATGAAATTTAATTATAAAGGTTATGAATACAAACTATGCTAACATAACCTTTACATAAGATCATAGGGTTATAAGTAAAATAGCAAAAATTGGGCCGCAATTTCATTGGTCAATTTGAAGCACGTGTTAGTTTCGTAAACTGTCCCCACAACAGATATGGTGTTGGTGTTGTTTTTGGATAGTCGTTAACAACTAATTCTGCAATAACAGCTAATTTTCACGATTTTCGATTTGTTGTTTAGGTGTTATTGGTTATTTTATTTACTATTTTCAATATTTTTACGTATTTAATTGTTATCATTCCTTTCTTTGTTGGATATATCTAATACTACGAGTTTTTTGTTATCGTTTTAATAATTTTTTGAATGTAAAGTTCTGAAGTTTCTTTTATTTTTTTTAATTATTTTTATATATATTTGTAATTCATAAATTTAACGTTTACATCAGTGTATCTTCTTTAAGTCTTTTGTAGCACAATGATTCGTCATTGTACAGTTCATGGTTGTACTTCTAAAAGAGGAGATACAATTTTACATAAATTTCCAAATTATGAAAAGGCACTAGATGAATTTAAGCAGTGGGTTAGTTTATGTGGCAATGCAACTTTATTGCAAGAAACTCCCAAATCAATACTTAGATTAAGAAGAATTTGTCATAATCATTTTGCTATGGAGGATGTAACTGGGAAAAAAAATTAATGTTGGTGTAATTCCAAAATTTAACTTGCCAGGTAAGTTAAAATGAAAACATACTTATATAAGAACCAGTTTTGATATAAATTGTTTAGATTAGTATTGTGCTTTTATGTGTTTATTATAGAAGGTGGAGCAAAACTATACACTTTACATGTTTAATTTGTAGATCCTGTTTTAATTCCGAATTCTTGGGGACTTGAAATCCTGGATTTGCCTCAGTGTCAACAACAAATTAATAAAAATCTCATATAACCCAGTATTTCTGAAATGTGGGGAACATCATATACTTCTGTAGAAGAGACAGGAAGTCCAAGGAAAAAAACACCCAAAACCGATTTATTACTACATACTGGTAAGCTAGAAATTCAAATACTTAATTTTATCCTTATATATCTTATAGATTTTTATAATTTTTATATTTTTCCATATGGAAAAAGTGTGTAAGACAGTGTATGAACATGTTGAGCCAACTACGACAGCTATGGAAACAGAGCCATCAACCTCATTCAGTTTTGTGGAACAACCTATCACACCTATGATGCCAGAATCATTACTTTTAGCTAATAAGAAATATGTGAAACAAAAACGGATACATTCTCCCAACGAAAATAAATGTATGACATAAATCTAAATATAAATGCTTTCTTCTTATGCCAAGTGTTTTTAAATAGATATTTAGAAAAATTTGTACATCATCTTTCTGTTACAAGATGAGCTCTTGTGACTTGAAATCCAGTCTCTGTAGTAGTAGAATTGGTTAGTGCATACCTAGAGTACCAATTTTTTAAAAAAGCTCTAGATTGAATTTAAAAAAATTACATAAGCAGAAAGCAGTTTTGTATGTTTTTGGTTTAATTTTGACATTTAATTTTTGTAGTGAGTTATTTACAAAACAAACATATTTTATCTAAGGGGGCATCAAATCCTACAGTTACCCAATACAGAAACATTGTAAGAAACTTGAAACCGTACAGTATCGATACTATTTTTGTTGTGCATGAAATTTGTTGAGTGTTTACTTAATTACATTTCATATTTGTCTTGTGTCTTCATTAGTAAACTATATAGCTTACAAACTACTACTACTTATTTATTACTTCATAAATTTAGTATAATAGTTTTGTAATGTTAGTAGATACACCATTATTGTAGGTACTTGTTAAAATCGCAAATTTAGTTTTATTTTCTTGTAATTTGAGATGGTTTGAATAAAATTGTTTAACTGATATTCTAATTTCATTTTCGTTGTTTATTTCGAAGTAGATGATTAATTATGTTGAATTCTTTGCTTATGATTTAATCTTGGTAATTTCTTTTAAAATCATAAACAAATTAACGTTAAAAATACTTATTAATTTTAAAACCGTAGTGCGTTTACATAGAAGAGTTTCCTTGTCCCCACGATAGATGGCGCTCTGAAGCAATCGAACAATTTTCCATTAACTTCACATTCTATTACGATAGTAATTTTCTATGCATAAGATATTCATTTTTGACAACTAAACATAATAAGAATGAAGTTACCAAGTCAAGGCAGGCAATATTACCAAATTAAATCTGGCGTTGCCAACCTGGTGCACTTGACCTTGGACACCCGGTACTGTATTGTTAGTTATTATTTAGTGTACCTTTTCTTAATGTGTTTATCAGTTTTCGAATTTGCTTTTACTGCATGATACAAAGCATGTCTTTTGTTTTGCATACTGGGACACAGGGGGCGCCACTAATCAAATGTCAGTACTAAAAATTAACCTCCATCTTTAGTTAGCGTATATCCAGTTTCAGTGCGATGCGTATAGTGGTGCAGCTACAAGTTAGTCGAAAAATGGAATTAAACAGTGAAAATTTTTGCGCAATAATTTTTTATAATTTCCGAAGACAATTATCTTAACAGGAATGCCTCGCCGAGTTGATTTCTGTTTTCGGTAATGAAGCACCACATCAGTCAACAATTTCTCTTTGGTATGGAGAATTCAAACGTGGGAGGATTAAGCTGGATTTATAAACTTGCCGTTGGCGTACCGCACCGTAGCGTTGCAGTTCGCAGCAGTTCGTCCTGGTTAGGTTGAATTATAAACATGCCGTTCCTGGACGTTGCGAGCGGCCGAGCACGCGCAGATCATTCTTCGTAGGAACGCATTCACATCCGTTCACATCTCACATACAGAAAGGAATTGGTGATGTGTCATTTGTGTTGCCGTGATATTATTTAAAATGGACAAAAATAAATATTTTATTTTACTAAAATAAGATATTTTTTAACATAATTATAAATAAATATTACACATAATTAAGAAACATATACAGTAAAACAACTTGAACTACGAAAGCCTATTGATAGGGGAAGGTAGTGGGAGGTAAAATTAGATGTATCCATTTAGTATTGAAATACTTTAGCGAACCATCAAACTTTATCCTAATGGAATACACAATTAATGAAAAAGTGCAAATTATAAAGTGGTTTTATGGAGGCCACACACTTTCATCAATTGTAAATATTTGGAGAACTACCTTCATTAATCGTCCTGTTCCATGTTTAAATACAATTCATCGAATTAAGGAAAATTTTGAAAAATACGCATGTGTCTCTCCCTCTTTACATAAAAAGCCCGCACATGATAATGCGGATCGGGATATCATGATATGCGCTACTGTTGAAGAAAATGAATACCAAACGTTAGGCCAAATTAGTGAAAGTGTCGATGTCTCCCGTGAAACTGTTAGAAAAGTATTAAAGAAGAATAAATACCGTTCGTATCATGTACAAAAAGTAAATGAAATATTTCCTGGAGATCATTATAACCGAGTTCAGTTCTGTTTGGATATAATTGAGAAATGTGGTGTGGATGAAAATTTTATTTCTAATATTCTCTTTACTGACGAATTTTCATTTATTTTACACGGTCGACATAATCCTATGTTAATAAGGTATTGGTCAAAAGACAATAAACATAAATCGTATACAGCTCATACACAATACCCACAGAAATTTAATGTTTGGATTGGAATGTTAGGGGACAATATAATTGGTCCATTTTTTATAAACGGCGTGTTAAATTCACAAAAATATTTACAATTGCTGCAATATGACATTATTCCTTTTATCCAGAACATACCCAATATTGAAATAGGAAGTATTTGGTATCAGCAAGACGGATGTCCTGCACAAAACAGTGCAATTGTGCGTCAATTCTTAAGAAATACCTTTGGAAATGGAATTATTTCTCTAGGCGGTACAATTGAATGGCCGGCCAGATCACCAGATTTGTCCCCTAATGATTTTTTCTTGTGGGGGTATCTAAAGTCAAAAATTTACGATTTCGAACATCAACGGTCAAATAATTTAGATGAACTACGTCAAAAAATAAGAAATTTCTTAGCATCGATTACGCCCGATATGCTGGCAAATGTTAGACGTGGTTTTTATGATCGGGTAGCGTATTGTTTAGAATATCAAGGTGCACGATTCGAACACGTAATTAATTAAAAGTATTGTTTATTAAAGTTGTATTATGATAATAAATTTTATTTGTTGGACTTATTTTTTATTTGACGGTTCTTTAGTTGCAATTAGTATGCAATACAATTTCAGTTTTCCCATAATATAAACTTAATTTAACAAACTCTACACGTTTATATTAAAAAACATATTATAAGTAGCTACTAGCTAAATAAGCTAAATGAATACATTTAATTTTACCTCCCACCACCCTCTCCTATCAATAGACTTTCGTAGTTCAAGTTGTTATACTGTATAATCTATAAACAATTTCAGCATATAGGTAATCGACGATCGAATTAAATCGTGGAAAATGGATTTCAGAGGAGTTATATAGGTAAATTTGCAAATGTATCTAATACAGAATTCTCACAATCCACTGCTTCACCACCGTACATGTTTCCAGAATTAAATCTTTCATATTTCTTTTATATCAATTAAATCATACATGCTTGGTGTGGGATTAAAATTTTGACAACCGTTATTCATACGGTATGTCAATCTTAAAATCGAATTAGCCATCTTTATTGCTAACTTATTTCTTAATTTGTCTTTGACAATATTTACTACAGAAAACGCTCTTTCTACTTCTGCATTTGAAAAAGGCAGGCTTAGCATAGCTAATACAAAATATGATATATGCGATATATACGACTTAATAGCAACCTGACAAAGTCATGCAATTATGGCCCTACTCAAGATAAGTTATGATATTATAGGTGTAGATGGCACCACCACAGAGTCAACAAACAAGTTTCCAACAAAATCACTGACAAAAAATTATCACTTAAATTTGTCGTTGATGGCTTAAAAATCACCAAATTTTACGATAAAATCACTAAACTCCCAATACTGACACTGTTTGTGTTTGTAAACAAAACCAAGTGCGTTGCGCAAACTCCAAATTGCACAATTTCATTGGTTCATACACCAACGTTAACGAACTGCTGCGGACTGCAACGGAAAAAGATAAAAGTTGGTCCAGTCTGAACGGTGGCGAACGGCAGTGAACGGAATGTGGGCGTCACAACTCTAACGAACGTTCTTTATAATTATACACGTTTACTTCAACGCTTTTTAACTTGAGCGAACTGCAACGCTACGGTGCGGTACGCCAACGGCAAGTTTATAAATCCAGCTTTAATCTTAGCGACGATCCAAGAGCAGGTGCAGCAAAAATGGCGGTCAGCTAGGAAAGTGTCGATGCTGTGCGCAAGCTCATCAAGGAAGATCGACATGTGACATATCGCGAAATTGAGGCATTATTGGGGATTTCATAGACCTAAATTCAAAAAATTCGGATCGGAGCGCATGCAAAAGTGCATTAATCTTCGTGGAGAATTCCTCGAAAAACAATAAAGCCTTTAAAAGCTATCTACTGTTTAATTCCAGCTCTATATGCAAAATATAAAAGACCACCCTCGTACTAATACCTTCCTGTTCACTTTGTTTGTTGTTCGCATAACTCGAATGTGACCGAAGCAGACATCAGCATGCGCCGGAATCCGCCTAAGTAAAACGAACGGACTATACACTGTAAACCAGTGCTATTGCTTCAAAACGTAAATTACTGTAGTCAGGGAACTGTTTTAAATTTCAGTTTCCAATATAATCAACAACCTTCATCAAGAAATTGATGAGGAAATTACGTATTTAGGTGATTATAGATTATATTTGAAGTTAAGATTTGACATACAAGCAAAAGCTCAAACAATTTCTTTTAATGAATCATTGCTAAAAAGTATACGAGCCCTAACAACTATATGTTCGGACGATGTACGAAATGTTAGAAAAACGCAGTTATGTTTATTTTAAAATGTTTTTTTCGTCTTCCCAATCTGAAAATTAAGGCAAATACACTTCATTTAACAAGAAATTCGATTGTAATTGATTAACATTTTATTTTGCATAAACTACGTAACATTACAAAGAAAATAGAACGAATTTACTGACAAATAAATATTCGGACGCATTTGAATCTTTATAACATTAATAAAAGGTAACGTCACCTTTTGCAGCAATAACGGCTTGTATACGTTTTGACATGGAATCTACTAAAGTTTTACAATATTCGAAAGAGTTCCAAATTTGCGTAATTTTTGTCTTTAATGCTGGAAGTGTACGTTGAGGATCATTACGCAAAGACTTTTTCATCTGATGCCATAAAGTTTCGATGACATTCAAGTCGGGACTGCTTGAGGGCCACGATAAAACTTTTACATTATGATCACCAAACCATTTTTTTGTTGTTTTCGCAGTGTGACAGGCTGCACCGTCTTGTTGAAATATATAACTTTCGTTTCCAAAATATCGAGATGCTGTTGGGACAAGGTTTCTTGATAAAATATCTTGGTACTTTTCTGCATTTACAGTGCCATCAATGAACTCATATTCACCAACTCCTGTACTACTCATACACCCCCATATCATAACTCCTTTTGGAAATTTTATAGTACGTTTTAGGCAATCCTTATGAAAGGCTTCAGATTTTGTACGAATGACTCTTTTTCGAAAATCGCCTACGCACACATCAAATTTAGATTCGTCGCTGAATATGACATTACTCCACATTTCTGTTGCCCAGGATTTTTTGGATTTTGCCCAATCTAAACGTTTTTTTCTTTTGAATAGTCGTTAATAATGGCTTTTCCTTTGCCTATAAAGATAGTGGATAAAAGAACATCATTTGTTTCCATATTGTAACACGCAAAATTATAAACTTACTTTATAAAAACTGTAACCAGACTTATGCAACCATAGCCTACAGCATTCCCTGGAGACTTTTAAATTTATCTCATGATTCCATTGGGCTTGTATTTGCCGCAAGGTACCTCTTCTATTTCTTCTGCAAATTTTGACCAGAGCACGACGTTCTCTTTCAGTGATAGTACGGGGTCGGCCTAAACTTTTGCCGCGAACATCAATACTAGCTGTATCGCCAAACTTTTTTATAATATCTCCGACAGTAGATTTGGCAAGATTTAAGTCATTTGAAATTTTTTGCATTGATTTACCTCTGTAATACTCTGAAATTATAATTTCTCGCAGTTTTTTATTAGTTGCGGTACCACGCGTCATTTTCTTATTACACAAAATGGCGAACATGACTTTAACTGACAACTATTCATCAAAGCACACTTTATTTATTAATCAACGCGTTCATAATACTAATTTCAAAGCCAATAACGATTATCGTCCGAATATTTATTTGTCAGGAAATTTGTTATATTTTTGTTGTTGTCTTCCGTAAATTAAGCAAAATTAAATAGTATAATCAATTACAATCGAATTTCTTGTTAAATGGTATTTGCCTTAATTTTCAGATTGGGAAGACGAAAAAACATTTTAAAATAAACATAACTGCATTTTTCTAACATTTCGTACATCGTCCGAACATATAGTTGTTAGGGTAAATTGTTCATGGCCAAACTGCTTAAATTTCCACCTATATGGTCCAAATTTCAGTGTGACAAGAAAAATATACATATGAAGTTAATGTTACATTTAATAATAAAAAAATTCTCTTACTTCTACTTCTTGTTGATCATTTTCAGTATCTGAATCCACGATTTCAATTTTGTTATCCAATGCCTGGTGTATTTCCTTCCATTGATTTGCTTCATCATAATCACCTATTATTTCCACATCCATATTAATATTATAAACTTGTTTATATGCATCTGTTAAAGCATATAGCAGATAGAGAGGTTCTGGTAGCAAGTAAGCTAATTTATGTTCAGCTTGGATCTTATCAATTGGTAATCCTAAATATTCTTGAAGAGGTTTACTGGCTTCTAAAACCGCCGTTAATTTCGGACCAATTCCTTCTAATCGATTTTTTAAAGCAATTATATCAGTAGCTAATTTCTTCTTCTCATCTTCAAAAGTTTCACATAATTTAGCTTGTGCTTTGCGTTGTGTTAGTTCCCATTCTAACATAGCTAAGTGTAATTGATGTTTCTTTGCATCTGTTAGTTCACTCTGTAATAAAAATCATAAGAAAATATACAAATATATTGGAATGTATTAATTACACATCTAGAATTATACATACTAACACAGAATCTGAATTTTAATTTTTTTTAAGAATATTCATTGATGCCGTTTTCTGGAATTTTATATTTTCTCTAAATTTGACTTTACATAGTAAAGAAAGTGATTATATTATCAAAACTTAGTTTGTACGCAACAATTTGATATTAGGGTAACAAATTTTGTTTCCATAATATATATATCGTGTGTTCATTTGAAAAGTCAATCTAGGTTACTTTGAAATTTTGATAGAATAAGACGCAAATATATTTGTATGTGTTTGTAAATGTAAATCCAAATGACATTTGATAATGTCAATCACAAATATCAGTTAGTGCATCAAATAATTGTGCGTTGATTCTGGTTTAAATAAATTGCTTCTGTTTTAAAATGGCTTTCATTTTAGAACATAAATTTGTTTTAGTCCAGGCTTATTTTCGAAGTGACTTACTGCTTTGAATTGTTGTGTAATGGATTCTGGTGCATTTCGAAGAAAAGTTTCAACAGGAACCAGTTCGATGTCTTCATCTTTAGATCTACGCAGAGAATTTTAATTTAACAACTACATAATTAATATATAATATACTTAATTAATATATTAATATACTTCACTTTACATACTTAAATTGTTTACATTTGGTAAACTCTGATAATAAATGTGCTGCTTCATAAAGTAGATTATGATACTGCAGATTTGTACTGTCTACTTTTTGTTTCTCCACGTTAAGATTTTCCCTAGAAGTAATTGTACGAAATTTATCCAAACGGTTTAATTTTTTTAATACTGCAATCATTACACAAACTTCATTTAAACCTTTTTGTATCTTAGCTCTAGCCTATAATAAAATTTAAAATGATTTTAAAGATCTAAGAAAATAATATTTCTATTACTTCATTGGAATTTTCTTTCTTCAGTATAAGAACATCACTTAAAAAAATTCTAATTTTCTTGCATAAATCAAAGTAAATATTAGCATCATCCTCAGCTGAGCGCTGTGCTGACTCTTTTTCTTCAAATTCAACCACTTTCTGTTATAAAATTTAAAAATTAGATCCCAATCAAAAAGTTTGTCTAAATTAGATTAATTTTACCGTATAAATGTCTGCTTCTCCGTCGTTATCCGTAGAAACTGTATTTTTACGACGTTTTTTAATACTCGTAGAATCTTTTACCATTTTCTTGGATATCTTGAAAGTATTTATATTAACCTGGATGATAATGATAATTTAAGTTTATATCCTAAAAGCTGTGTATTTAAACAAATTTCACTGTATTGTTATGGACAGCTTGGGTTCAACGAATTTATATTGGTAATTTTACAGATTTTATTAGCTTAATTAAATTTATATAACCATGTTCAAAAATTTAGGTTTGTTTGAAGATAATTTTAGGTTACCTTGTTTTTAAAACACTAAAATCAACGAACATCAAGTATAGAATGAAATGAATGAAAGAAAGCTTCATTTCCCTAAGTGGAACTTCATGGCGCCTATAACAAAGTTCTCCTTAAACGTAAGATGACTCTAGCAAATACAGAAATCTAGCGAATAAGTTAATTATGTGACACAGATGACGCGTTATTTTTAAAGCGTTCTTTGGTTAGGATCAGTCATTTTTTCATTAAGCAGTTATTTCGTGTGTTTTTGTATTTTTATTATTATTGTTAATAGTATTTTGTTATTCACATCACAACTAATGCTACCATATAAAACAGTGCGGTCATAAGTAGTAACCATAGATAATTAACGGGTGTTCAGAAACATTCGAAGTCAAGTGGGCTCTGAAAAAAAAATCGCACATCTTTAGAAAACTTAGAAATTAATAGATACAATAGTTTAGGATTAGCTTTAAATGACCAACTAGATTTAAACAACTCCCCTCTACTAAATTTAAGATTGTAAAAATTTTTCCACCACCATTTCCCCATTAATTTTCACATAAATATTCAAACTTGTATTGTACATATTCAGTATTTCATCCATCTGATGAAGCCATTGTATGGCGAAACAATATTGTAGTGGTATTTACAATAAAAGAATTTTTGAAACTAGAACTTGAATTACTAATTTCTTAGCGTTATAATGAAGTTTCAACAAGTATCTCCTTCGTCAATTAACTATTTAAATTGTATATTATGCCAGAATTACAAATTCTACTAATTATTACGAAAGTGAAATTAATAAGCTTCAAAAAACTGTTGATCTTTAATTATCCGAAAGGTGCAAATAGAATGGAGAGGATCGCAGACCTGTACTTAGTAATGTTACCAATTTTTACAAGTAAGCTTTTTCCATTAACAATATTCAATAAAGTTAGGTAAAATACATATTTGTTTTTGATTTCATTTTTACTATTACATTTGTGTTAAATTAGTTTCATTGAAATGACTGTAAACCATACAAACTTTTAAGATTAAAAAATCTTATATAATGAGTAGTCTTGGTTATATGCAAAATATGCTTTTTTTAATTGCCTTATTTCATTAAAAAAAAACATTAAATAAACCCAGAAAACTCATAATTTTGTTGATATACCTTTTAATAACAAAATAATGAGTTTTCTGGGTTTATTTAATGTGTTTGGAATGAAATAAGGCAATTAAAACATATTTTGCCTCGAATAATCAGTAATTTTTTAAAATAAAAATAAAACTACGGTTCAAATCTTCACTTTTTAATAAATAATTTTTTAACAACTTTGTTATAAATGTAGTGTTACTATATTTATTTGATTATAAAAATATATTGATACTAATTTTATAACTGTTGTAAAAAAAATTAAAATGCAAAAGTATTTAAAAAAAATAAATTCAGATTTCAAATTTTCCTGGGAAACGTTCTCCTTAACCGGTAGATGGCTCTCTTTATGGTTTCATCATTTATAATGGGAGCTTACAATCACTACTTGTTATAATTATCTTTGATCTTACGTTTAAGGTAGGGATGCAACATCGCTCATAAAAACATCGATGTTTTTCAAAAGTAAAACATCGATGTCGAAAATATCGACGTTTACTAACGATACATCGATGTTTCTTCGATGTTTTTGAAAAATTATTGAGAAGCTGAATTTTTAGTATAAGAATTAAAACACATGTAGCAAGCGCCAATTAAGTTGGCGCAAGGAGGGGGTGCGCTGAAGCCGCTTTTAAAAACGTTCACCCCCACTACTCAAGTAATTGTCAGAATACATTTGTCATTGACGTTTGACGGAACATAATGTCTTTGCTAGGGGATCATAAAGTGACACACGCTTAGAGGTTAGAATTTTCTGACATTTGATGTAAAACCAAATACAAATCTCCCCACTACTTTTAGTCCTGCGCGAACTTACCCCTCCACGCGCCAACTTATTTGGCGTTTGCTTATAGATAATATTAATTAAATTTATTTGTGAAAGTATGATTTTTCATAATGAACTTCAAAAATAATAATTTTGATACCCTGGTGCCCAATAAGAGGTTTCTCTCTTGGGTTGTTGTTGTCCCAGCCTCAAAGAACAACCGCTCGACGTTTGCAAACAGTAATAGTGATGTGATTCGCTTCTGCAAATAGTATGCAGATGGCGGTATTATAAACAAACATCGACGTTAAAACATCGTTCATTGATTAACGATGTATCGATGTTTTTGGGGCTTCGACATCGATACTAAATGAATGATACATCGATGTTTGGAAACATCGATGTATCGTTTGCATCCCTAGTTTAAGGAGAACTTCATTCTAGACGCCATGACAGTTCCATGTAGGGAAATGAAGCTTTCTTTCTTTACTTGTTAATTATCTATGGTGCTAGAACAAACCTAATAAACGGCAGAACTACTTCAACTGTACACAAGTTCATAAATAACCTAAAAATTATTAAATTGGACACGAAATCCTTCCTTCGATTACTATTATTCTGCACCTGCGCATTCAATTTTAGATTCTTAGAAAAGCAGCTATATGACATCTGGTGAATGTGCAAGTTGTTCTCCAGTAGCCAGAGTAGCTAATTTAGCAGATACTATGAATAAACAAGAGATGTCAAGTCCATGTTAAAACGTGGGGACATTCGCCCTCTATAGTTGCGGATTTTAATTAAATTGCTTGCGCGAAAAATTTAAATGTATATGTATTTACTCGTATTAGAAGTATTCAAGTTTTTATACTTTATCTAGTGACTAAATGCAGATAAAATCTTCATTTTGTCGCTAGATAAAGTAAAAAAAATATTTCAATTAATATAATTAATATTTAATCTGCAATTAAACAATACTTACGCATCTTTTGCTAATGTTTGTTCCACATAACATCAAGAATAGTATGTGCCAGTAACAACAATATTCACTTCATACAGTAAATAATAAAGAATAAATTAAAACACTTGGCTTGTTTCACTGAGATTTATTTAAATTCTCTAACATCTGTTTCGGCTGTTATCCCATTCTCAAAGAGATCTATAAATCTAGAGATTTATCTTTAGATTTATAGATCTCTTTGAGAATGGTATAACAGCCGAAACAGATGTTAGAGAATTTAAATAAATCTCATAGTGAAACAAGCCAAGTGTTTTAATTTATTCTTTATTATTTACTGTATGAAGTTAAAATGTTTCACCAAGAATTATCTGCAACAACAGCCGAGAATATTCACTTGTTTTGGCACATCTTTTTGCAGGGTTTAAATTGAAAGTTTTAATAAAGTAAACGCTATTTTTTAAAAAAGCAATATTTTATTAATTATGTTCATTAGATAAATCATATATTGCAACACTTTTGATGCATGTTGTTGTAAGTAGGCATTAACAACCATATTGGGTCTAGCATCTTGTTTAGACAATTTTTTATTCACGAGTTTTATAAAATGATTTGCCATAACAACTGTTAAGGAATAACACATACTTATTTCTTCTCGGTGTTGACATTTTAAAAATACAAGAATTTTAATTTATTATAGACATATAATTCTTGTATCCAATCATTTCATTCTCCCCAAAAATTCAATTTTTCTTGGAATCAGAGAAAAATTATTACAAACAATACAGACATAATCAAGAAAATATATACATATACTTAATGTGAAATGTTACTAGTTATAGTAAGTTAAATAATAAATTATCTTATATCTACAAAGCCTTTAGTAAATAAGTAGTAATTGCATATGTTGTGAATGAATATGGAACTTAACTAAAACAGCATCTACATGTAACTTACGTCTTTGGGGTGTAATATTTTTACTGTGATATACTGGTGAAACTGATATAGAAGTTGATGTATTCAGACAACTTGCGTCAACTGATATATTTCTTCTTTGGGGTATGCCAATTTGTAAACCTGAAGTGCTTGAGCAACTTATAGCTAATGTACATTGTGAATCAGTTTCTAATGATAAATGTACAGTAGGTATTGTACCACGATTTAATTTTAATTTTTCTTCAGTTTGAAACTGATTATCTTGAAAATGCCTTTGACAAACATTATATGAATGTAGCACTTTTTTCTGAGGCATTTCTAACAGTGCACTATTATTTACCGCTGCTAACCAATTATTGTTTAAAGTATCGTCTCTTGGAAACGTAAAGTACCGTATTTGTGGATCATCGACAAATCTCTTCCCCGGTACACAACATTTTTTTCGGTACTGGTACGATTGCTCCTACAAGTAATTTGATAAATCTATTAAGAATTTATTTCTGGTATTTATATAACAAAACAGTATACTTACCATTTCAAAAGTATTTTCGTATAAATATATACATATTCCATAAAATAATATGTTTATTGTTCTATAATCAACTTTAACCCTATTTTTTTCTGGCAACTATTTAGGGAATTACCAAAACTATCATATATTTCAAGAGGTTCGCACGATAATACAGTTCTCTACTGCCTCACTTTCCGATTTTATTGCCATCTCTTATTGCGGATTCTAAACAAAAATATGTCCCGCATACTTCCATAAACATGCCTACCCACTGTATTTTAGCTTTCCACTACAGATGAGTTGCTATTTATCTATCTGTTATTTTACAATTGCTTTTGGAAATAGCAATAGCAACCTGCTATTCAGAAATAAAAATAAAAGGTATTTTATTCTGTCGAATAGAAATACATACGGTGTAGATATGTATAAACAGCTAACAACAACTTGCGATTGCATAGTTGCAGAGTATATAATCCATAGATATAATCTACTATTCTGTAGACAAATAACTTACATAGCAAAAATAGCAATTTGCTATTGAATGATTTTCATACAAGTTACAATTTATATTTATATTACAATATATTTATACAATAACTTCCTATTGTTAATATTTTGTAGGTAATTGTGAGATTTTTTCGTTTCTTTTTTGTATTCTCGTACCTTTAGACCAGGAATTTTTAACTGTTATTTAGCAATAGCAACTGCTATTTAAAAATAACAGTTTTTCTCATCACTACTTTCCACCCGTGTATTGTTATTATGCGACATGTTTTTATTTTATAGTTATATCAGACATGAGTCGACATGACTTCATATTTTCAAGGACTACTTTGACTTCGAATGTTTCTGAACACCCGTTACATAGAAAACATTACATTTGTCTATATAGATATCTTTAACATTGAATTCAAATTGATGGTAGATGTCGCTGCTATATACTAGATTACAGAAAATAATCGGAAAGAATCTGTAAAACATACCTTCAATAATATGTATGAATGCAAACTCCAGTAGATTTTAATAGTTCTCTTCTTTTTACAGGATATAAAATTATTTCATATTTTATTATTTCTTTATTAATGCGTGTGATGAATATCAAGTGTACAAAAAAGGTTTAAGTATATCAATACGTTAAGCACGTATTACGCATTTGTTACAAATGAAACAGACATGCAATATACACATCTGTAACTGTACACATGGACAATACACCTCGTATTTTACAGCAATTACTTCTGCTTAAGACACGTGTTTCTGCCATCTACT
The DNA here is from genome assembly GCA_935421215.2 of Melolontha melolontha. Taxonomy (NCBI): domain Eukaryota; kingdom Metazoa; phylum Arthropoda; class Insecta; order Coleoptera; family Scarabaeidae; genus Melolontha; species Melolontha melolontha. The sequence continues at coordinate 114,482,069 of OW285242.1, read as the reverse complement.
ATTAGGCGTCATCAGTTAAGCTAGTGAAGTAATTAAAGCTTAAATCGCCTACAAGACATGGCAAATTTCGTCCTATCAGGTAGCACTATATAATCTAGTGACATCTGATGGACGAAAGAGACTATGCCGAAAAAGGCAACCCTTCCCTTGACCGGCTATGCCGATACAGAAGGGAAGAAAATACGTTTTATAGGTGTAAGTCCATTAACACGATGCCAGATGGCAGCAAATATACAAAAAAAGGTTTAAGCATATCAATACGTTAAGCACGTATTACGCATTTGTTACAAATGAAACAGACATGCAATATACACATCTGTAACTGTACACATGGACAATACACCTCGTATTTTACAGCAATTACTTCTGCTTAAGACACATGTTTCTGCCATCTACTATTAGGTGTCATCAGTTAAGCTAGTGAAGTAATTAAAGCTTAAATCGCCTACAAGACATAGCAAATTTCGTCCTATCAGGTAGCACTCAGGACCTGAGTGCTACCTGATAGGACGAAATTTGGTAACTTGTAAATTGCGACACTCGCTAACGCTCGTGTCGCAAACTTTTACTCGTGAAATAAAATAGCATTTTTAACATGTGTATCGTACAATATTTTTTCTACAAACACAATTTTTATTATAAAATATAATGAAACTTCACTGACCAAATTTGACAGCTCATGAATACGTTTTGATACAACTGGACGCAACCGTTAAATTACGTCAAATTAATTTGTCACAATTTGTACAAAAGATGAGTTCGTGTATTAATAAAGAAAATGAAGTAATACCGAGTGCAATAATTGAAGCCGCTGATAAAGCGATATTAGATTTGTTGCCCTCAAAATCTAGGCAACAATATAAAATTGCGTACAAAAGGTTTATGGAATGGTGCAGATGCAATAATGTGATAGGTAAATTTTGCGAAAATGTTCTACTAGCATATTTTAAAGAAAGGTCTAAAATTTGGAAATCTTCTACTTTTTGGTCACATTTTTCGATGATAAAACTTTTGCTAAATATAAAAGACAACCATGAAATTAGTAAATATTATAAACTTATTGCATTTTTGAAACGGAAAGGAGAAAGTTACCGACCAAGAAAATCAAAAATATTGACAAGACAAGAAATTGATAGATTTATTTCTGAAGCATCAGATGAAAAATATATGCTGTTCAAAGTAGCTGTTGTTATGGGTATATTTGGCGCTTGTCGTCGGGAAGAGTTATGCCGTATGACTGTGGATGACATTGAAGATAGAGGAAATGTGTTAGTAGTTACTATACCAGATACTAAAACCAATACTCAAAGAATATTTACAGTTATTGGCTCATATATAAACTTGTATCGCAAATACAAAGCATTACGCCCATCTAATATAAAACATCGACGTTTATTTATTAAATACGCTAATAATAAATGCACAAGTCAAGCGGTTGGAATAAATTCGTTTGGCAAGATGCCTGCAATTATCGCAATGTTTTTGAAATTGCCGAATCCAGAATCTTATACGGGACATTGCTTCCGACGTTTATCTGCTACTTTGCTAGCAGATTCTGGTGCAAGTTTAAGTTCCACCGTTGCTGAAGGTTACCTAGAGGATTCTCTAGAAAATAAAAACAAAATTGCTCACTCCATCTTCCCAGATCTATCTAATACTTCTATTGCAAATGATAATTTAAATCACGATATTTTAGTTCTTATGAACTATTTGTCTGCAAATAATAATTCTGCAAGTACAGCAACACATGGAATAAATATCTCCAATTGCACAAACTGTACATTTAATATTAATTATCCAAAGAATATGTAATTTTCATTGTAATAAAAATCATTTGATATGTACGGAATTTTCTCTTGTCATTTTTGACAAACTGTCATTTACTTTTAACACAAGTGTTAAAAGTGGCCTTTTTAACACGCTACGCAAATCGCATTTTTAAGTGAAGTTAGCCGTGTCAAAATGTCAACTTTTAACGGTGTTTGTAGAAAAATAGCTATTAATATAACGAGAACATTAAGCGATTTATAATACTCGAGGACGTTGCCAGGTGACGAGGCGCTAGCCGAGTCACCTCGTAACGTCCGAGAGGGTTTAAATCGCTGATGTTCGAGTTTATATTCAAAGCTTTATCGTATCATCAACGATATCAAGATTAAAACAAAATCAATAATTTGTCTGTCATACAAAATACTTACGTCAAAGCTTGCACGTTTTTGAAATAAATTAATAAATCATGGAAGAATTTGATGTTCCCGCAAATATTGTAGAGGCTGCAAATAGTGCAAAATTAGATTTGTTGCCAGCGAAGTCAAAACTGCATTACGAAAACGAATATCGTCTGTTTTGTAAATGGCGAGATGAAGAACATGTTCAAGGTGCTGGGCAAACAGTCTTGCTCGCTTATTTCGTGAGACTGTCAAATTACTACGCTCCTTCATGTTTGTGGCCAAAATATTCCATGTTGCGAGCTTGCTTGGAATTAAAAGAAAGAGTAGAAATTGATAAGTATGGTGCTTTGATAAGATTTATCAAGAAAAAGAATGTTGGATATCGAGTTAAAAAATCCAAAATACTCACTAGAGAGCAAGTTGATGAATTTATGCGTACAGCTCCAGACGAGGTATTTTTGATGATAAAAGTAGCTTTTTTGATTGGTCTAGGAGGGGCTTGTAGAACCATTGAATTAGCGAGAATGTCTATGGACGATGTTGAGGTTTTAGAGACTAAGGTAGTTGTTACCATTCCTGACACAAAAACTCACAAAGAAAGATTTTTTGTCCTTGTACCTGACGGTGACATTAATTCCGTGCTTTTATTTAAAAAATATGTAGCATTGCGACCGCGTCATGTTACGCATAAGAGACTGTTTATATCGTACAGAAATGGAAGGTGTACAATTCAGCCTTGTGGTATTCATTTCTTTTCTAAAATACCTGAAAAAATCGCTACATACCTCAAACTAGAAAATCCAACTTTGTATACTGGTTATTGTATTAGAAGATCTTCAGCAACTTTTCTGGTTAACGCCGGCGGAGACATCTTAGATCTGCAAGAGCTGGGTGGGTGGGAGTCGAGCAATGTTGCTAGGGGGTATTTAGAAGACAACGTAACGAAGAAAACTGCAATTGCGCAGAAGATTCAGATGGGAAAGGTTTTAATAAACAGTGTGTCAAACTATGAACAATCAATTGAGTTTTCACGTAAAAATGAAAATTCGGAGGACGTAAGCGGCTTGAACATCATGTGTGTTGAATCATCCGAAAAAAAAATTGTTTGTGAAGCTGCAGAAGATCGCGGATTAAAGACAGATATGAAAGACATATCTTTCAAAATTGAGAACTGTCAAAATATTGAAATTCATGTTCACAAATAATGTACTATTTGACGTATTATGGTTTTGTATCTAACGTATTATGGTGCTGTATCTAACGTGTTATTAGTTCGTTACTAACGTATTATGAGTAACTAAAGTACTCGTATTATTAAGATATTGTAATATTATGTTCCTAATAATTATAATTGAGCCGTTGAAAGCGAAAGTGGTGTAAGTCAAAAAAATAAAAATTATAAGTTTTCTTCACAAATGGGTACTATGTACTACATAGTACCCATTTGTGAAGAAAATGGCTTCACAAATGGGTACTATGTACTACATAGTACCCATTTGTGAAGAAAACTTATAATTTTTATTTTTTTGACTTACACCACTTTCGCTTTCAACGGCTCAATTATCAATAAATGTATCACATAAAGATGGCATAATAGTTGATGATACGATAAAGCATTTAATGTATTTTACGTAAAAAATATTGAAATAATTTGTTCTTTTGTATCTTAATTTGAATGTAGGTATGAAGATTGGAATTTGGTTTACAATTAAAAATACCTGGAGTGCGGAAATAGGTTTACAATGATGTTAATTGATGTCTGGGAGTTCTCGGCGTGTTTTTACTATCTGGACAGGTGTTAGGTTCAGGATATACGTGTTTTCGTCAGCTCGATAAGATCTAATGACCAATACGTGGTTTCTAATCTCAATCATGGATATTTACGTGCGAAAATATTGTTCAACACGTTATTTATCAAATTTTAAAATAGTTTCAGAGTTGAATTTTAACTGCCGGCGCCTAATCAGATAATGCCGTTTGTATTCTATTCCATAGCGGGGTTATTTCAACAATTATATGTGTAAAGTGGCATTAATTTCTTAGTTTATTACTAACAACTTAACTATTATTATTATTTCAAAATCTCTTAAATAGTATATTAAAAAACAAGTTTCATAAGGCATCATTTTGCCGCACGAGATCAGTTTAGAAAACGAGCCGCGATAGCGGCGAGTTTTCTAAAGAGCGAGTGTGGCAAAAGGCCTTATGAAACGAGTTTTTTATACTATTTTTTCTATTTTGCATTTTTTACATTAATAAATTGCTTAAACTGGAATTATTTAATTTGAAAGTTCAGAGTTTAATTTTTATATAAAGCATGCAGTTGGTCACATTGATACTTGACATTTTCAAATTTAAATCTTGCTATCCGCGAAGTATATTATATTACATATTATTTACTAATTTTCGTTAACATTACTTCATACTTCATTTAAAATATAAACATGAGTGACATAGAAACATATATATGTTGTTGTCAATTGTATACATCATACGTTGTTTGTGTAAAATACGGACATATATCATATCTGTCAAATGTACATAAATTCTTAAAATCAAATGACAGCAATGATATTTATTTCTGTGTTCGAACAACGCCAACATTGAAAAATGAAAAAAAGCGTATCGAAATGAAGCTCATTTCGATACTGTTTTGGGTTTCATAATGAGTTCATTTCGAACGCAAAATAGAAAATAGTATATTAAAAAACAAGTTTCATAAGGCACCATTTTGCCGCACGAGATCAGTTTAGAAAACGAGCCGCGATAGCGGCGAGTTTTCTAAAGAGCGAGTGTGGCAAAAGGCCTTATGAAACGAGTTTTTTATACTATTTTTTCTATTTTGCGTTTTTTTACATTAATAAATTGCTTAAATTGGAATTATTTAATTTGAAAGTTCAGAGTTTAATTTTTATATAAAGCATGAAGTTGGTCACATTGATACTTGACATTTTCAAATTTAAATCTTGCTATCCGCGAAGTATATTATATTACATATTATTTATTAATTTTCGTTAACATTACTTGATATTTCATTTAAAAATATAAACATGAGTGACATAGAAACATATATATGTTGTTGTCAATTGTATACAACATACGTTGTTTGTGTAAAATACGGACATATATCATATCTGTCAAATGTACATAAATTCTTAAAATCAAATGACAGCAATGATATTTATTTCTGTATTCGAACAACGCCAACATTGAAAAATGAAAAAAAGCGTATCGAAATGAAGCTCATTTCGATACTGTTTTGGGTTTCATAATGAGTTCATTTCGAACGCAAAATAGAAAAAATTAATTTAAGGATTTTAAATGTACATATAATAAATGGTAATGAAAACATTGGCTTGTTGTGTTTTACGCCTATTAATATATCTTTTCGCGCCATGATTAATTTAAAAAAATGCAGTTGTGTCCAAAATAATTCTTATCAATTTAATATATACAGGGTGGTCCTTAATTTCTCGAGAAATTTTAGGGTGCGATTCCTTGGGTAATCTCGAGAGAAATAGTTCCTATAAACATTTGTCCTAAAGCTTTCCGTTGTAGAGATACAGGCTGATTAATTTTTCACAAAAAAAATTTTTGTTTCAAAACTTTAGAAATCGATTTAGGGAACTGTTGTGTTGGTTGTCATGTTTACAGCATTTATTTGTACTTACGTAACTGTCATAAGTATTGTCAAACAATAATTAATTTGAAAGTTCGTACCTACAAATCTTTTTTTGTAATTATGGTGAATTATACAAATGCTGAAATGGCAGACATGCATTTTGTGTACGGTCTAGCTAATGGAAATAGTTATGAAGCAAGGCGTATTTACCAACAAAAATATCGACGACTTGTACCTTGTGCGGAAACCTTCAGTAATATTCACCGTCGTCTAGCAGAAACTGGTACATTTGAGAGAAACAAAAATACTCCGGAAAGACCTCAAACTAAAAGAACACCCGATTTAGAGGAAGCTGTTCTGCAGATAATCGATGAACATCCAGAAACCAGTACAAGAAAGATTGGTGTAACGGTAAACGCAAGCCATCAAACCATTACACGATCAACAATTATATCCTTTCCATATTCAGAGAGTACGGCTCTTCTTCCGCGTGACTTTCCGCAACGCTTAGTCCTTTGTGATTCGTTCCGACAAAAAATTGCCCAAAATGCACAATTTCTAACCTACATTCTATTTACTGACGAGGCGAATTTCTCCAGAAATGGTATTAGGAATTTCCACAACAACCATTTATGGTCAGATGAAAATCCGCATGCCATAAGGGAGATGCACTTTCAAGAGCAATTTTCCTTAAATGTATGGGCGGGGATAATTAATAATTATTTAATTGGTCCCTTTTTCCTTCCTATACGACTTAATGGTGCATCATATCGGCTGTTTCTTGAAAACGAGTTGCCTGGCCTTTTAGAAGATATTCCACTTTTGATCCGAAATAAACTTTGGTTTATGCATGACAGCGCTCCAGCACACTTTAGTTTACAAGCAATTACAATTTTTAAATAGGACATATCAGAATAGATGGATAGGTCGAGGAGTGGAAGTTCCGAATCAGCCGTGGCCTCCAAGGTCACCTGATTTGAACCCTCTAGACTTCTTTCTGTGGGGACATTTAAAATCCCTTGTTTATACTTCGCCAATTCAAAATCTCGATGACTTAAGAAATCGCATAATTGTTGGATGCGAAACAATTCGAAACACTCCCGGACTTCTTCAGCGTGTTAGTATGCAATTGAATAGGAGGATAGAAGCCTGCATATTAGCTGTTGGTGGTCATTTTCAACAGTACCTTTAGGGTTTATTGTAACCGTTTCTTAAATTTTTGAAATAATTTTTTTTTTTTTTGAAAAATTAAACAGCCTGTATCTCTACAACGGAAAACTTTAGGACAAATGTTTATAGGAACTATTTCTCTCGAGATAACCCAAGGAATCGCACCCTAAAATTTCTCTAAGAACTTAAGGACCACCCTGTATATTTAATTTTTAAATTATCAAGTTTTGTGATTATAGATTACTGATTTCATTTAATAAATAGCATTAATAGCATTGATGAATTTTCTCTGAATTTCTAACCATATTTAGTATTTCCAACTTGATATTTTAAAGGTTTAGATAGTTATCATACAGTTTGGTATCAATATGTTAATTTTGATTTACAACTTATTCTAATAACTAATTTTTTTATAGCTTTGAATACTGTTCCTATCTTTATTATTCTTTTTAGATATTGATGAATGCTTCATAACAATATATATACTAGATTAGACAATGAAAGACAAATGTATAGAATTGAGCAACTATTAATATTATATTTTATACACAAACGACATACAAAGTTAATTTTCTTCTGTTACGTTATTTGTTACACCTGTTATATTTCTAATTCTTTGTAAGACGGAGTTGGTCATTTGATTTAAATTTCTTATTTTCTTCAAATCACCTACGACGTTTTGAATAAAAGGTGCTAAAACATCCCAATTAATTTCTGGAGGATTTAAACCATCGCTAACGTATATATCACCCAGGGGAATATCATTCGAACTTTTCTGCCTAAAATTTTATGTTTAATGGATACATTTACGTAATATATCTTAATTACAATATCCACATACATGAAAATAAAATGTATTTCCACATATTTTAAGTATTTAGAATTTGGAGTTATGTTTATTTTCGTCATTTATGATTATATGATTTGTTTCTTATTTAATGGGATGTTGGAAACTACAGTGATCATATTGCGTATTTTAATGGCCACCTTTCTAGGTCACTTTCCAGATCGGTATAGGTTATAACAAGTGTTCATTTGAAAAGTCAATCTAGGTTACTTTGAAATTTTGATAGAATAAGACGCAAATATATTAGTATGTGTTTGTTGTTCCGTAAACGTAAATCCAAATGACATTTGATAATGTCAATCACAAATATGTTAGTGCATAAAATAATCGTGCGTCGATTCTGGTTTAAATAAATTGCTTCTCAGTTTTAAAATGACTTTCACTTTAGAACATAATTTTTTTTTAGTCCAGGCTTATTTTCGAAGTGGTAATAAAATTGATGGTTTATGGGTTTATTCAGTTCAAGATTGCATGGTAGAATTTCAAGTTGAGTTTCTACATTTTGTAATAGATTATATACCTACAATTTAAGAATACTTTGGATAGAACTTTAAAACTTTTTCTGAAACTGGTAGTCCCTTAAGAAAATCAGGCAGCGGAGCAGTTAAGAAACGTACACCTCAAGTTGTCAATCGTGTTGAAGAAATAATGGAAAATGAACCACAAACATCTGTTCGACATTTGAGTCAACAAATAAACCTTTCTGTTGGTACAACTCACAAGTTATTAAAAAAAGATATGCAACTTTATCCATACCGTGTCACAGCAGTACAAGAATTGTTAGAAATTGATTACCCACGTAGACTACAGTTTTGTAATTGGGTTGTAAATATGAACAATAATGGACAACTTTCGCAAAGAGTCATCTTTACTGACGAAGCATGGTTTTATAAAACGGGATACCTAAATTCACAAAATACAAGAATTTGGAGTAGTGAAAATCCACATGTAATTAATGAAGAATCGCTACATCCAGAGAAAATTGGTGTTTGGGCAGCGATAAGCCAAAGGCGAATCATTGGACCAATATTTTTTCAGGAAACGTTAACTGCTCAAAGGTACCGTACGGAAATTTTACAACCATTTGTCAATCAGTTGCATGATGATGAACTACAAAATGCATATTTCCAACAAGGCGGAGCACCTTGTCACTGTACTGCAGAATCTTTGGATTATTTAAGAGAATTTTTTGATGAGCGTATAATTAGTCGAAATACTGAAATTGCCTGGCCTGCACGTTCATGCGATTTAACACCTTGCGACTTCTTTTTGTGGCCTTATATAAAAAATAACATATTTCGAACACCTATATTGAATTTGAATTATATGCTACAGAGAATCGAACAGAAATGCATGGAAATTAATAACAATGCAGTAATGTTGCAGAATATCATCAGAAATTTTGAACGGAGGATTTTAAAGTGCATTGATCTTGAAGGACAACATTTTCAACATTTGTTATAGTTTTCAATAAATACCTATTATTTGTTATTTATTTGTATGTATGAAACTGTCAAAATATACGACTTCGTAGGTTAAGTAGTAAATTTTAATTTACGACATACTTCAAAATGTTCTCAGTAAATCACATGCTACTAGATTGACTTTTCAAATGAACACTTGTTATTTTAAGCAATTACACAAAAGTAAGACCAATTTTTGAATAAGGTAAAAGTTTTCTACAAAAGCAGTTTCCGGTGAAAAACAAAAATTAAAAAAAAACCATTTGTTAAGCAAATCTGGACACACGCTGTATATATTCATATCACATATATCATATATATATATATATATATATATATATATATATATATATATATATATATATATATGTATATATTTATGTTGATATGAATCAATATATTTTAATAAATACAACTTACTTTATTAACTCTTTTTCTTGTGGCCCATCTTGTTTTTCGGAAAGTTCATCGTCATAGATAATTGGACCATCAACTGAATCCGTATCTATAAAATTAATTCATTTAGATTTTCGTGATTGGAATTCATATCTTTTACTATCTAACTGTTAGAACTTACTGTATCGAATAGTGTTGGTTTTATGTTAATCCTAGAACTCTTAAAAAGTTCGAACGATGTACGAGGATGATTTGGCGTGAAGACTTCTACTAGACACATTATGGAAGCGCTCCTTCAAATGAAGCCAAGATTCTTTTATCGGATAAGGTAATTTGTGTGATTTTTCATAGATGATTTATCATCAATGATAGATCGTACTATGCCACTCTACTAGATAAAGCAATTTCAAACTTAGCCCCAAGTGACTTCTATTTATTCTCCAAACTCAAATTTTTAAAAAGTTTAGTCGGATGAAGAACTTATTACAGATGTGGAGCAATATTTTTAGAATATTGAGGAAGGAAATTAGAAAAATGGCTTCAGAGAAAATTGACGAAAAATGGTATATTAGTTAGCTTAAGTTAAAGACAATGCATTGAAGAATAATTAAAAAAGCTTATTAATGCCTTAAGTAACAATCCGACCACGTTACTATCTCAAGGGCCTGCAATGCCAGTTACGGGGATGATTATAATAAATAATTAATACTCAAAGTGATTTGTTTCATTTAGAGTTTCATTTGCTGTCAAATCATCCTCGTATTGTAATTAAAGTAGAAGATGTATCTTATTTTTGTATTGTTGTGTATGAAACACTGAATTAATAGCGTTTGAACATACCCCTAAGTTATATAACATAGTAAAAGCACTTGATTTTCTGAACACTGAAAATATACAAAATGTAATAGACAGTTAAGTTGCCAAGTAATCGTTTTCATGTTTTATTTATATTTGTGTGTATGTGCTTACAACAATTTTAAACTTTGAATAAATATAGAATAAATCGCAATATGTAGGTATATGAGGCATATGTTTAATTGTTGTGTTATTATTACTTGTTTATATAAAATACAATTAAGAGAAGATTTATTAGACATTAATTGTGAAAGTTCGCAAAATTTAGAGAGCTTTAAGATTTTGCGAGATAGGATATTATTAGTAATTTGTGACAGACTTAAAGGTTGTGTAATCATATTAAAGAAATTGGAGTAAGTGAAACAAACACGTTTCGTTGTTAGAAATTCCTCGAAATTTGCTCTAGATACATACAAGGTTCCGGTGCTTTTAATGTAGCTATGGCAAACCGTGACAGTTTCGAATAAGGAACCGGGCCAAATCGCCGTAATTTTTCGGAACGGCTCCGAGAATGATATACAAAACTCGGAGTCAGTTTCACGTTGCCGTGCACTATATCGCTGCACAGTGCGAAATTTCTTGAGGTTACCGGAACTTAATTATTCAAAACAGTAAAACAGTTCTATTTGTTGGTTAAAAATTAATATGTTTTATTTAAAGTTTTTGAGTTTATTTGTGTTTTTTATTATAGAACAATTAAAAAAAACATACATATTATAACAACATTTTGAACACCTATTCAGAACTAGAACTAGAACTAGACTCATTGCAATCGTCTGAAGACTCGCAATCATTACACGGGCCTGCAAATCTTTCTAACAACACTAAAACTTCTGGCGTAACTTCACTATGCTTGGTTTTGGGTGCTTTACGAAGACTAGCGATGTACGGATCCGACGAAATAAGCAGTCGATAAAATAAATCCGTATTTGTGTCAATTCTTGACGTTTTTCTAGTAAAAAGTTCGCGATATTTTCTGCAGTCTTCGTTTCTTGCCTCCTGAGCTTCTTCAGAAAATTGTCCGATCGGAAGAATGCAAGAGGCTATAATATCCTTTCCATGACAAAGGACTTTATGCACACTTACGGGCATTGAGTACCAGAAATATTCTTTCAAATACAATTCCAAAGTTTCTCTTGCATATTCGCCGAACTTTTCTGAATCAATTTTAAGACCACAATTTAGGCACTCTAACAGCACATGAAAACGTTTGATCAATTCTATATTAACGCCAGTTATTTCGGCAGACTTTTCGGCATTTATAAAGAATTTCCTCGCGGTATTACCATCGTTTGTGTTTCCGGTCTGCTGTTTTTGCATATCTATAAGCAAGCCAAGCTCCTCTTTGGATTTTTGTTGAATGTATATTTTCTTCTCTGCAACTTTTTTTTAATTTTCTACTCCACGAGCTTGCCATACTTTAATATCAAGTTTGTACGATATATGTAAAATACATTCCAAAAACCTTATCCATGCATGGAGGGGCGATAGTCCAAGGGATAAAAAGAATTCGTTTATATTTTTTTGAGGTATATCGTAGATGTTGTTCATTTCACTAGGTTTAGCCCCACATAAGTAGCATGTTTGTGATGATGCACAAGATGGTACACCATTGCATACTTTACCGTCAATCATACAAAAGATCATATTTGCTGTAACCTGAAATTGCTTGCCATCTACAAGTATAGTGGTTGGAGTAAGTTGAGATATTTGTTCTTTCACTTTGTTTACTTATGAGGTAATTACACTGACTGTTTCTTTGGTAAAAACGAACTTAATGGGGCGACAGTACCGTGTGGAAGAAGAAGCAGGGTTTTTTCCAAATTAGTGACTGATTATCACCATTATCATTTACGGAGCTCATTTGGATTGGTACCATTAATACACTAAACATACTATCATCAGAGCTATGTTTGTCCATATACTTATGTCGATAGTTAACTTGTTCCGCCCCATCACAACCCCACTTTACGATAATATTTAGTGCTTTAACGTTTGACAAAGTTCTAAGAGTCTCTTCTAGCCCTGTACAAAGTCTTGCTATGGTATAATTTATAAGCGACTGAACTTATATTTCAGCTGAAACTTCAGTTATTATTATGTACTTTGGATAGCATAACCTCTTTGCCTCCTTTACAACATAATAAGGTGGATACAAAGTGCAACCGTGATGTTTTGCTTGATCCCGAACAATGTTGTATTGATTTGACGATAAGTTTGCATTAATAAGTAGCGCCAGAGCCTGGTCCGGAGTTAATTTTCGTTGGCTGTTTGAAGAAGACATGCGAGCCATTTTGATTTTGCTTCCCCTTTCTGGACAAGCAGATGCCAGTTCCTTGACAATCGCTGTAGAGTTTCGTTTTCCAGATTGGTATAGCTTTGTTACGGTTACTTTGGCTAACTCGTCTTGACTACCGGACTTCAAAAGATGATGCACTTTTCTGTTTTGCACTTTAGGATGGCAATACCTAAATTCTCATTTAGGTCTGCCTCGATCTACTGGGCAATGCATCCCTTACAACATTTGAAAACTTTACATTATTTTCAAGCCAGACAGCATTTTTATTCAGAAATGATGCCAAATTTCGACTAGATTCCCTCCACCTTTTTCGTATTTTACAAACCAGTGCGCGAAGAGTTGCCTTTAAACTGCAAAGAGCATCAGATCTTAACATTGGTGAGCCTATTTTTTCCAAAACAAAACCAATGATGGCATCCGATGTCGGTTCTTCCTTCCACTTTTGGAATATACAGTTATATGAAACTTGCAAAGTCATTCTGGAAAATGTTTCATTTAAAAGAAGATCGCAAAATATCGCAGAAGATCTTTTGAGTTTTCAACAGAGGGAAAAAAAACTTTAAAATGTTGTGCGTTTCAAGCTGGTATTATGTGGTATCACTTTTTAAAATCTCCACTAAAGTTAAAAATGTAAATTTAACATACTTCTTAAAAATCACTTTTTCCACGAACAAATCACACACGAGCAAGGAAAGATTTTGCAATTAATTAAATGCCAATAATTGACAATTTTCTAATAAAATACATGAAGAAAAAATCATGGCCTACTGATTTGCCATTTGTATGTACCACTCTATTAACTTTAACAAATCGAATAGCTTTCTATAGGCAAAAAGTATGATTGAATAAGTAATGCGAATTTCAGGTGCATTTTGCGGTTCTTTCGCAGAGTAAATCCCCAAACTGAGTATGAGGTTTTAGAGGCGGGGTATTTACCTAACAAAATATTAAATAATCTTATGCATTTTACGTATTTCAAAAATTGAATAAAGTTCCGCTAAACTTCCTAAATTTCGCACTGTGCGCTGGCATGAACGGTGGGGACTAGCAGCAGCAGATCAGCGTCGGTGCCCGAACAAGAATCATTGCGTATGGTATTCTCCACCAAAAAAATAAGATGTATTTATTACTATTCAATCAGTCAGTAGTTACAATTCTGCATTTGTTTGTAATGTACGTATACTTTATTGTAGACTTTCGTTAGAATTGTCGATTGGTGTGATTTTACCTAATAACTATGCCACAAGGAATAAATATATATATATATATATATATATATATATATATATATTTGTGGAAATTTTTTGAACAAACAATAGATCAGCTGCAAAACTTCTATTAGTAATTTGAAACGCCATATGGTACGAAAACACCCGTTAGTTCAAATAACGACAGATTTGCCGACCTATTAGAGAAATAAGTAAAAATAGTGATGAAGTACAAACTACACAGAATATTGAATCAAAACCATCCACTAGCAGAATTCTCTCACTCCCGGAATCCCTCCCAGAGGCCCTTTTAATCAGAAGATAGAGGTCGATCGGATTTAAATCCGATCGGAATAAAATGATAAAACAAATTCGGTTTGTAAAGAAAAGAATCACCAATGCATCTGCCCACAAGAGTGTCTTGACGATAGGAAAATTGAGGATTTGCACTATGAAATGCTGAAATATTCACCATATTCTCCGGATTTGACTTCCTTGAACTTCCATTTGGTCCCAAAGCTCAAAATATTCCTTGCTGGTGAACGTTTTTCACCCAATCAAGAAGCGATTGCGGCTGTAAACGGGTACTTTGTAGCATTTCCGCCGGTATACTAAAGGGGCATAATAATAGAACCGGAACATCGCTAGATGAAATGCATTAATATTAAAGGAGCTTATAATGAAAAATAAAAAGCTTTTAAAAACATAAATTGTGATTGTCACTATTAAGCCGAGAACATTTCAGACTTCCCTCGTAAGTGTAACTGCAGATAATTTTCTGAGTAAAAGTAGTGGCCCAGAAAGAAATGTTTGCTATATTCTTGACGTTATTTTCCCATAAAATATGTATCTTTGTTTATAAAACACAGGCGCGGCTCGTGATGACCTACTGTAGGGGCACGTACAATGATGCGAGTGCCTCGTGTGTTTACGGTGTTTAATAAGAAAACGCTACAGTTAGTACACGACAATACACGGAGCACTCGCATCATTGTCCTTGCCCCATCAGTACGTCATCACCAGTGACCGTGCACATCGGGTTGAAATGACGTCGTCATTACGACGGACGATATAAATACTCTACAACATCTGTAAGTACATCACGCTGTTATTGAATGCACTATTGATCTGGCTAGCGCGCACATCTGTTTTCATCAAGAATTGCGACGTTTTCTGTTGGATATTTACAGTTAAATTTCTGTTTTCTGTTCTGTTCTATATTCTGTTAAAGAAGCGTGTGGAGTTTTAATAATTTAGTCTATTTAGATTATATTTCGTTAGATAAATAAAGTGCTGTGAGTTAGTTTCTTGTTTTCATAGTTTTAACTGTTAATTACATCGTAATTTTTGTGATAGATCCTGTTTAATATCGTTTGATTGAATATATTTCCCCCAATTATTTCAACGTAAGTGTGAATTGAATTTCGTTCAGTTTCAATAACTTACGCACACATTTTCAGTTTTCATTTATTTAGATCTAGAGCATTGTTTAAGTTACTTTTTCAGATATGATATGGAAGAACGTCGAGAACGGCATCGTAAAACAATGGCGAGTTGGATTGATGTCATACTGATTGTACGGTATCCGCCAGAATAAACAGTACCGAAATCTAAGGTGCTATGGAGTTGCTTATGTAATATGCATTTGTTATTATTGACTTAATTGTCATTAGTTAACGTATGAATGTTACGCTGGAGTTGAATTTTAATTGAAAATGGTTTTAACAACAGCAGAAAAAGTGTTTTTGGTAGAACATTATTTTCGCTCATACGGAAATGGTCGCAATGATGGTCCAAGCTTACAACAGGTGGTAGTAAGATATCAACAACAGTTTAATAAAGCAGCCCCAAGTAAAAGTGTTATATTAGCTGTTGTTGAGAAATTTCGTCGCACTGGTAGTGTATTGTGTCAACGTAAAGGTTCTTCAGGTCATCGACAAACAGTGTGTACCAACGAAAACACAGGACGTGTTTTTGATGAAGTTGTGCAGTCACCGCAAAGAAGCCTTGTAAGAACTGCATGTAAACTCAACATCAGTGTAACATCTACACGTCGGATGTTCAAATCAATTGGTGGTTATCCATACCGTATTCAAGTCGGACAACGACTAAATATTGCGGACAAACATGCAAGGAAAATTTACTGTGGTCGCATATTGGGCTTAATTTACGAGGATTCCAATTTCTTGAAAAACATATGGTTTTCAGACGAGAGTCACCTTCATCTTAGCGGCTATATTAATCGACAAACAACTCGATTCCTTGGATTTGAACGTCCGATGTTATTGCAGAGAAACCACTCCACAGTGTCCGAGTTACAATTTGGTGCGCGGTTTCTGGTCATGGAATAATTGGTCCATATTTCATTGAAGACGATAATCAGAATCCACTTACTGTAAACCAAGAACGTTACAGAGAGAACATTATCATACCTTTTGTGAGAGATTTACAGAACTTTTGCCGTGCACGAAATTTACGGATGCGCACAAAATGGTTTCAACAAGATGGTGCAACGAGCCATACAGCTGCGCGCACTCTCAACTTACTCCGTCAGCATTTTGATAATAGAATAATTTCCCGAAGAACAGACTTCGAATATCCTTTTCATTCACCGGATCTGACGCCACCTGATGCATACATTTGGGGCATGATGAAAGACAAAATATTTCGCTCAGAAAATCCACCGGAGAATATTGCAGAACTACGAGAAAGAATTCAAACATTTTTCAGACAGTTACATCAACCACTTTTTATAAATATGTTCAGTGACTTACAAAATCTATATGAAGCTTATTTGCGTCGTAATGGTGAACATTTTGAACATTTAAATTACAAAGTTTAAAAAATAAATTTTTTTAATTTCGGTACTGTTTATTCTGGCGGATACTGTATGTCCATTATCAGTGATTCCTAAATTTATTGCAAAATCTGTAAAATATCGTTAAAAAATTCTATGAAATCGCACGTACAACGTCACTTAACATCGCAAATACATACACTGGAATTAGACCCGTTGGAATCAGACAATTTTTACGAAAATCTCTGTGAAACTCGGTAAATATTCCATTAAATAAACTTAACAATCCCAACATCAGAACATTTCTCCAAAAATATACTGGTCGAAATGTTCCCTGCATGAATCAATCTTAAGCAAATATTATGTTCCTAAGTGCTACACGAAAGCAGTAAAACGCATTAGAAGCCATCTTTCAAATTAGTACCTCTGGATAAGTGCCGACGAAGCTGTCGATATATTATGACGCTGTGTGGTAAATGTTGAAGCTGGTGTACTACATCCAACTATTCCATATAACGCATATGAAATAGCAACAAAAGTTATAAATACAGTTAATGCGGAAACAGTTCCTAAAATCATTAACGAGAATATTCAAAAAATACTTCATTCGGACGCCAGGTACAAAGTAAAAGTACTTTTATTTGTAAGTGACAGTGCTGTATACTGTATGAACGCCGGGGAGTGATTGATCTACCACAATGTAGCAAGACGAAGACGAATAGCGAGTTTATGTGGTTAGGGTTGAGAGAGTATATTCAATCTGTTCTACTGTCTAACTGTACGGGCGTTCCATTTCTTTATCCAACACATTCTACATACGATCTAAGAACGAATAAAATAATCTCTCTCTAACACATTGAATATTCCTATCAGTCGCTTATTGTGTTCAAGCAAGGCGAATATACTTGCAGTTGGCCAGTCATTACTTATATATCCATCGATCGCACGACGTTGTGCACACGGTATATGTTAAAAACAGGAAGACTATTAAAGGAAATATATCCTAATATGCTGCATATTACTTGTGTAGCACATGCTCTCCACAGAATCTGTGAATATATCAGAGACACCTTTCCAGAAGTTGATAGACTTGTATACGTTTTTAAAAAAGTTTTCAGAAAAGCACCATTGAGAGTAGCTCTTTACAAGGAAAAACTTCCATCTTTGTCACTGCCCCCCTCTCCAGTAATAACTAGACGAGGGACATGGTTGGAAGCTACTAGTTTTTATGCAGAGAATTTCGACAGTTTACAAAATTTCGTTGCATGTTTAAATGACGATGCTCGGAGTATATCTGAGTACAAGGAACTAACACAAGTTACACACTTAAAAAATCAGTTGTACTTTCTTCAGGAACACTTTGGAAATTTGCCAAAACTAATCACTTATTTTGAAAACCGAAATCTCAAATTAAATGATAGATTAGCCACATTAGATGTGGCTATTAATAATTTGAAAAATATTCCAAGTGACTTTGAATGTGGCCTTCGACAAAAGTTAGACGTAGTTTTTAATAGAAATCCAGATTTAATAACATTGTGGAAATTGTGTATGGGGACAATGCCTCAAAATCTAACTGCTAAATATACTGAAATAAAAGAATATTTCCAGTATGCACCTAAAATTACTTGCGATGTAAAAAGGACGTTTTCTATTTACAAGGATGTATTTCATTCAAAGAGGACAAATTTTACAGAAGAGAACCTTGAGAAAGTATTGCTAGTAAATATTAATACTCCTTTACTCAACTTAAACTACAAAATGAACAAATAAAAATGTATTTCGTATTTTGTAGCCGTATATATATAGGTACCCGTTTTATTATTATAAGTATAATTATATAAATAAAATTAAAAACTTTAAAAATACAAATGTTCAATAGTACGTTCGTGGGCGATGAGTCATCAACCTCGCGTGTCCGGTCTCTAGTCATCACGAGCCGCGCCTGATAAAACATATTCTTGATGTGGTATAGCTTTAAGTTTTAAGTGTTTGTGGTTGAATCCCGGGATATTCTCGGTGAGGCTGTTAACCATCGCGGTCGCATTCAGAGAAATGTATAAAGCTTAAACACACCCTCATGAATATAATTTATAATTCTTGGACAATAGTTGACTAAGCGCGCGATAACTAAATATAATTCTGATCAATGCGACTTCCACACTACCGAAATTACGGCCGCAAATAGTTCAAACAGTTGCATTAAGCCTATGGCATTCAGTTTCGATCATGTAGAATGATAATAGTTACTTTTATGGAAACGTAGTAATTTGAAGAAGCGTTAACGCATATATACCTGTGTAATAAAGATCTTCTTGAGCGTCCGCTATGAAATTATTCAACCTATCCATAAGCTGATTTAGATCTTCTTGTATTTTATCCAATTCTTTACGTTTTGTGTCAAACACTTCTGAAAACTCTAATTTCTTTTCTTCAAATAATTCTTCTATACTATCATTGTCATCTTCTATTGGTGTATTTAAACTTGAATTTTCCATATCTGTCAAATTAAATAAATTTGTTTCCTCTCCGTTTATTGTTAGCTGGTTCAAGTCGATTTCTTCTACATCCGGCGCTAGCTGTTTTATAATATTTAGGTTAGTTGTAAGCTTAATAATGAAAGTTTTCGAAAATAATTACCAAATCCATTTGATCAGCCATATTTGTAGCATTTATTTTGGAGAATTTAAACGGAGAAATGCAAAATATTTATAAAATTTGACAGTTGTTGACGCAAATCTACGTTGCTAAGAAATGCCGTTTTTATTGCAATAACTCTGCGGAACTCTCGTGGAACACGAATTCTCTTTATTAATGATAAAAGATTTTGATGGGATTAATGAATCTACTGTATTGTAGGCTACCGACTAGTAACGCTAAAAATTTGATAGCAAGATTGAAGTATCAATGTGAAGCACTAGTTAACAATAGAGATTGGACAGCTAATTTATTTTCCGTGTATTAGTTTCATGTATATATTTTAATAAAATAAAGCTCTTGGTTTTATCAATTCGTCTTTTTAAAAAATATTGACTTTTTTAATTTTATTTATGGCTATTCTGTAACTGCCTCAGATGCTTTACTGGGCGTATAGTATAGTAATTTGACGTCGAAAACTAGGTAAAATCTTTTAGATGGGGAGGTTGGTGATAGTGATTTATTTACTGCAACTGTACTGTACTGTACAATTGAAGTAAAAGTCATCAACATTTGGAATACAAAAACAATGTTAAAATATTCAAAATACCGACATACAGCAAACGCCAATTAAGTTGGCGCGAGGAGGGGGAAGTTCGCGCAGGATTAGAAGTAGTGGGGAGATTTGTATTTGGTATTACGTTCTGTCAATCATCAATGACAAATGTATTCTGACAATTACTTGAGTAGTGGGGGTGGACGTTTTTAAAAACGGCTTCTGCGCACCTCCTCCTCGCGCCAACTTAATTGGCGTTTGCTATTATACATAAATATTGCTAAAATATAGTAAGACTTTGTACACATATCGGGCAGAAGTCATTTATTAGAAACTCGTCAACCGAATCAAAGGTATTTTCTATAAGAAAATTTTTGGCAGTACGTGTAAATCTTTTGATACACATTGCTTTTAAATTGATATCACATGCACACACACATATATATATATATATATATATATATATATATATATATAACAATTGATAAATTATTGGAGTTTTTCGGCTTTTATATGAAATATTTACAAATATCAAATTAGAATGTATGTAATTGCAGAGTAAGTGGGGATGTAAACATTGCTGTCCACAAATTACAAAGCAAATCATACGAAATTTTTAAAAAATATGGTCTACGTTGGGACGTGAACCCAAGTCTACAGCTTGCCGGGCTGTCGCTTATACCACTCAGCCACAATAGACCCAGGTTCAAGCTATTTAGAAATGCATTAAAAATTTCGTATGATTTGCATTGTAATTTGTGGACAGCAATGTTTACATCCCCACTTACTCTGCAATTACATACATTCTAATTTGATATTTGTAAATATTTCATATAAAAGCCGAAAAACTACAATAATTTATCAATTGTTATATATATATATATATATACATATATACATATATATATATATATATATATATATATATATATAAAAGTGTTTAGATAATTTCTTAGCCGTTCATTAAATATAACATTTGATAAATTACACAGGTCTACAGTGATTTTGATGTTTGAAAGCTGTTTGCTAATTTGTATATGTTTGGGGGCCCTCATTCCAAAAAACGCCATATCTTTGCTCTATCACGTAAATTTTTTTTATAGCGCTCTATATCTTAAAAATGTTAATTTATTATTATACATACCTATGACAAGAATATGTTTGTTCCATGTTAGGCATGATTTTTAATGAATTGATTTTTATGAAATTAAATGTGATTTGGCAACACTGGTTAATATTAGATTTCTCAGCAAAGCAACAGAGTCGGCGCAGAAGCGTCAATACAACGTTGAAACCTGCTTATGTGCAGTTTGGTTGTGTTAGTCGTCGTCCTACTGTGTCCGCGCGCTTGTTGTCTTCGTTGTTGCGTATTTTAAGTGTTCTAGAACGTATAAATATGGAGAGAAGACATTGTGTGAACAATCCAAATAACTTTTGTTATATCTGTGGTAGCTATGTCGTAGTAAAGCAGAGGCAAAC
Organism: Melolontha melolontha; assembly: GCA_935421215.2. NCBI lineage: Eukaryota > Metazoa > Arthropoda > Insecta > Coleoptera > Scarabaeidae > Melolontha > Melolontha melolontha. The sequence goes on along the minus strand of OW285242.1, from coordinate 114,460,569 downwards.
TATAACTTCGTTTGTGAAAAATGTATACCACGCTAATTTTGGTGTAAAAATTGGCGACCAAGACAAGTCCTGGGCTCCTCATACTGTTTGTTCCGTTTGCGTTGAAGCATTAAGAAACTGGCAAAAAGGTAGGAAGAAATGTTTAAGCTTTGGTGTTCCTATGGTATGGCAAGAGCCTAGAAATCACAGTGATGATTATTATTTTTGTTCGTGTAATGTTCAAGGATTCAACAGAAAAAATAAGAAACAAATTGTGTATCCCAATCTTGACTCTGCTATTCGACCAGTTCCTCATGGACCAGATGTACCGATACCTACCGCCCCAAAAGCACTAGAAAACGTCATATCGTCAGAATCAGAGGAATCTAATTGCGACCCAGATGACTCAGATTTCACACCAGATTTCAGAGAGCCCGAAGTGTTTAACCAGAGCGAACTAAATGATTTAATTAGAGATTTGCACCTTCCAAAGAATGCATCCGAATTGTTAGCCTCCCGACTTCGTGAGAAACATTTACTGGCACCTGGCGTCACATCAAGCTTTTAACGGGATCGCGAGAAAGAGTTATGTCAATATTTTACTCAAGACGGACCGCTAGTGTATTGCAACAATATTCCTGACTTAATTTCAAAATTAGGAAATGTGCCGTATGTAAAAGAAGAATGGCGCCTGTTTATTGACTCAAGTAAGCGTAGTTTAAAAGGCGTTTTATTGCACAATGGTAACGAGCTGGCCTCGGTTCCCGTTGCCCATTCGGTACATTTAATGGAAACGTATGAAAATTTTGAACTTCTTTTAAAGAAAATAAACTACCAAGAACATCAGTGGAACATTTGTGGTGACCTTAAAGTGCTGTGCATGCTACTAGGACAACAAGGAGGTTATACAAAATTTCCATGCTGTATTTGTGAGTGGGATAGTCAAGCAAGGGATAGACATTGGACTCAAATAGAATGGCCCTCTAGAACAAGCCCTACACCTGGTAGCAAAAATGTATTAAGAGATAGCTTGGTTGACCCCAAAAAAGTTTTACTGCCTCCTCTCCATATCAAACTTGGCTTGATGAAGCAGTTTGTTAAAGCCCTAGACAAAGATGGACAGTGTTTTAAATATTTGTGCGAGACATTTCCAGCCTTATCCGATGCCAAGTTAAAAGAAGGTATTTTTGTTGGGCCGCAGATAAGAACATTATGCAAAGACAAGGATTTTCAAAACACAATGACCAATGTCGAGAAAAACGCCTGGGTTTCATTTAAAGAAGTAATTGATAAGTTTCTTGGGAACTCTAAGGACGAAAACTACGAAAATATTGTTCAAAATATGTTACAACACTTTCATCGTCTAGGTTGTAATATGAGTTTGAAAGTGCATTTCCTGTTTTCACACTTGAACTATTTTCCTGAAAATCTTGGAGCAGTTAGCGAAAAACAGGGAGAGAGGTTTCACCAAGACATTAAGGAAATGGAACGGCGATACCAAGGCAGATGGAGCATAACGATGATGGCGGACTACTGCTGGATGTTAAAACGGAATATGCCCTTAAAAACATACAACCGAATGTCCGGACAACGCAGCTTTCTGGCAAAAACACAAAGATTTCACTTAAAAAAGACTGAGTAAAGTATTTTTTTCCACTTTTTTAATTTGTATTCCACCTTTTTACTCAATAAACAAATAATTTTTTTTTAGAAATATCGTTTTAGAATTTTTGAAATCAGTCTACTAAAATTATATAAAATCAGTTTTCAAAATAAAAACATCTGTCAAAAAGTTTAATTTTGTAGACCTGTGTTATTGGAGTTTATCGGCTTTTTTTATATGAAATATTTACAAATATTAAATTAGAATGTATGTAATTGCAGAGTAAGTGGGGATGTAAACATTGCTGTCTACAAATTTCGTATGATTTGCTTTGTAATTTGTAGACAGCAATGTTTACATCCCCACTTACTCTGCAATTACATACATTCTAATTTAATATTTGTAAATATTTCATATAAAAAAAGCCGATAAACTCCAATAATTTATCAAATGTTATATATATATATATAAATATATAATATTTTCGTGACCTTGGTATGATAAGGTAAACTTAATAAGTCGGCGATTAAAGGTCTGGTTCATTACTTCAAAGTATATATATTTAAAACAACCCTACATGTTTCGGCAATGATGCCTTTGTCAAGGGAATAAAAAATATAAATGACAGAATATAAATCTGTTGTTGTTTTAAATATATATACTTTGAAGTAATGAACCAGACCTTTAATCGCCGACTTATTAAGTTTACCTTATATATATATATATATATATATATAAGTGTTTAGATAATTTCTTAGCCGTTCATTAAATATAACATTTGATAAATTATTGGAGTTTTTCGGCTTTTTTATATGAAATATTTACAAATATTAAATTAGAATGTATGTAATTGCAGAGTAAGTGGGGATGTAAACATTGCTGTCTACAAATTACAATAGACCATATTTTTCAAATAAAAAATTTCGTATGATTTGCTTTGTAATTTGTAATTACATACATTCTAATTTAATATTTGTAAATATTTCATATAAAAAAGCCGAAAAACTCTAATAATTTATCAAATGTTATATATATATATATATATATATATATATATATATTGTAATGTGTCGAGCGTGATCTAATATATCTGTAATGGGTTTATTATTGATTAATATAATGTAATCTTGATATCGACATACGATTTAGATGGCCCCAAAAGTTGGGCTGACAAATGTAATGTGTCAAATGTAAGTTAATATATAAATAAAATGTTTATTATATGAGGTTATATTTATGAACGCCCCAAAACGTTGGGCTCTATTTGTTATGTTACGGAGTATTAATATATATGTGTATATAAAAATGAATGTTATAAAACTGTGAATTGTTGTATAATAAAAAGTTAATTTAAATCGGGCTCGTTCAATACTTATCTGTTTTTTGTTATTTTCGTCGTCGGCTAGCTTCTTTAATTTCTTCAGGGTTAAGGTAGGTTCACCTCTCTCCACTTTGACTTTATGTACGTAGTTTATTTAATTGGGATCGGAACAATATCTCAAGTATATTACAAAGAAAACCAAAGAAAAATATTGACAATTAACTTTATTAATAAAAAATTATCTCGCAAAGTTTTAGAATTTATATTAACAATTTTCGTGACACACAAATAACAATACGGGAGACACACTCAACGGTTGGTATTCTTATAGTCTAACAATATGGTGTACGACAAGTGCAATTAGGTGTTGTTTTATTAAAAGAGTTTATAAAAGTAACATAGAATCAAGTTTTTTAAAATTACAAACAGTGGATTCTAATATTTAAATAAGTTGAATAAAAATTACAGTGATATAATATTGGTGAAAGCAATATAAATAGTTAGTTATGGAATAAACAAAGAAAATTCTAGAAAAGTATATGCGCAAGTAAAAATGGCGCGTAAAATATTGTTAAAGTTAGCAAAAACCTGAGTCTTCGGATATAGCTTCCGTTGCTTCCTGCTCCTGTGTTCTGCTGGTTTTCACAACGGGAAACTGGATATTTCTGCGATGGTCCCTCGGGATGACTTGAGTTTTTTGAAATCTCCAAGTCCGACGGCGGCTTGCTCGGATGACCGGTTTCGAGCGTACCAAGATGCTGGTCGTTGCACGGTGAAACTTATGGCGGGTAATTAACGTATTGAAACTTTAAAAATTCGTAATTCGTGAACTAATTGGTCGGCGGGTGTTAAACTTTGTCTACAGGTAGATCGTAGGTGTGAGTAACGTTGTGTAGACTCAAAACTCTCCAGAACTTAATAATTTCACCAATTTGTTTTAATTAATTCGGAGCACAAAAAGCGTGACCTCTCACTGTGACGACTAATTACCGACGCTTACTTTTTCACTTGTTTTTAATTGCATAACTTTCCGCAAAATCGCCCCCTTCTTTACTTGCATTATCTTTTCGAATATTATTATTTTAGACATTTTTACAGAGTAAAACAGTAAAAAAAATTACAATTTGATTTATAAAATAACTTTGGTTGAATAACATATGTTTATGTGTTTACAAACACTCTGGCAATATCGGTTTATTTTCGGGTTATTGCACCGTTAGAATTGTGGGCGGGGCTTAATTGCTCAAATACATTTGAAAATAAATACGTTACATTTGTTTGAATAAACACGCGTTGAATATTAATTTGAATAAAAAAATTGAAAGTAAACATTATAAAAAATAGAAAAATAAGTTAATTATTTCAAAGCAAGTTTGTCGTCAAAATAACGTATTTATACTTTGAATCAATCTTTCCCCTTCTTGGTATTGAAGTACATATTAGATATAAATATTATGGTTACAAGTATTCTTTGTTTCTTTCAGAGAAAAGAAACCCTTCTTGCAATGCCTCAATATATATATATATATGTATATATATGTAAAACAATGTGTTGGGGAATCCGGCAATAAAAAAAACATTAATTATTAATGAGAGTTCTTTATTTTTTACCCTATATTTCGCTCTGAGGTTTAGAGCTTCTTCGGGGGTCAAAAAGTGAACTATTTGTTATGAGAAAATTATACATTCCAAAAACCAATAGGTCGAAAAATTTGTCAATTGTCCCACGTGACACAAACAAAACGTCATAATTAATTTAAAAACTCTTTAAAAAACTATTATACTTTACATTATAACAAACACATCTAAAAACAAAGTAGTACTCCTTGTCTACATATATATATATATATATATATATATATATATATATATATATATATATGGCATATTGACATATTATACAAGGTGTCCCGTATCGTTATGTTCAAATTTTAGGAGTGTAAAGTAGACTTCATTCCAAGTAACAAAAACGCAAAACTTATAACGAATGTTCATTTGAAAAGTCAATCTAGTAGCATGTGATTTACTGAGAGCATTTTGAAGTATGTCGTTAAAATTTACTACTTAACCTACGAAGTCGTATATCAAATGTCATTTGGATTTACGTTTACGGAACAACAAACACATACTAATATATATGCGTCTTATTCTATTAAAATTTCAAAGTAACCTAGATTGACTTTTCAAATGAACACACGTTATATCCATTTTTATTTGTTTCAAAGTTACAGATCTATGAATGTGTTGGCAGATCATGAAAAAAATGTAATCCTAAAGTCAATAAAAACTGATTTTATTTAAAAAAAGTTCAATTAATCATTTTTTCGAAATGTCCACCTCCTTGTTGAATGCAGGCTTGTGCCCGTAAGCCAACAGAAGAAGTACTCATGCGAATTTCATACTTCTTTATCGGATTTGCTCGGCAGCCAGGTGAATACAATCCAACAACTGTTCTCTTGCGTTCGAAACTTGCGCGTAGACTAAATTTTTCATGTAACCCCATAAATAAAAGTCAAGGGGATTAAGATCGGGTGATCTGGGTGGCCATGCAACAGGACCACCTCGACCAATCCATCTTGGATAATTGACGTTAACCCAATTTCGGACAGCAATTCCGAAATGTGGAGGTGCCCCATCCATGTGAAACCACATGTCTCGTCGAACATTCAGTTGGGCATCCTCTAAAAGACCTGGCAGTTCGTCAATAAGAAATTGAAAACTTAAAAAAGGTTTATAACCCCTTACCACAATTAGCAAAGTTAGAAGTACAAATACAGGACTAACAGAGATTTTGAAGTCTGTGTTGGAGGCTATAGATTACCACCAGTATTAAATAAAATAAATATTGATCATACTCATGATCTAAACATATTGTTAAGTAAATATAAAGATTTGTTTGATGGAAATTTGGGTCAATTAAAAAATTATACTTTGGAGTTAAAATTAAAAGAAAATGCTATATCAAAATTTGTTAAAACCAGACCTCTACCATTTACAATCAAGCAAAAAGTTGAAAATGAATTAGAGAGATTAGAGTCCTTAAAAATAATTACCAAAATTGATTATAGTGAATGGGCTAGTCCCATGGTACCAATTTTGAAAAGCGAGATTCTAAAATTAGAATTTGTGATTATAAGATCACAATCAATCCATATTTACAAGTGGAGAAATACCCCTCACCTAGAGTAGAGGACTTATTTTCAAATTTATCAGGTGGACAATATTTCCAAGATTGACTTATCACAAGCACATCAACAAATTTTGCTAAGTGAAAAGTCAAAGCAATAGGGAAGACTGTTGTACCTTGGACTGATTGTACCTTGGACCAACAGTAAGAATATACATACCTTGAACCGGTCCAAGGTACAATTTACATTTCTGCGTTTTATTGAAAATTTAAAATATTGATATTTTTTTTTAGAAAATTATGTCTAGATGTAAACAAGGTGTGAAACGTCCTCCGGTAAATGTCGAGTGTTTAAAAACTGCAATTGATGATGGTCTAAAAAGAAACTTTTCAGTTGTAAAAGCAGGCACAAATAATTCAATTTACAAAAAAAACTTAACTTCAGCATTTAAAAGTTCATAAATTATCAAATAATGAACAATTATGCTATACATCTAATATTAAATATAAATAAGTATTTGGCGAACAAGAGGAAACTATGTTAGCAGATTATGTATTAACGGCATCAAAACTACATTATTAAAGGACGCATTGGCTAAGTTACCATCAGTTTGGAATGGCAAGTAGCAAAATGATGCTTCCTAAGTGGATGAACAAAGGAAGAGCTGGAAATGAGTGGGTGCGTCTTTTCTTAGAGAGACATAAAAGCACATCCCTTCGCAAACCCGAAGCTACCAGCCTTTCTAGGGCTACAAGTTTTAATAAGACTAACGTACCTGCATTTTTAAAAAATTTGAAAAGTTGTGATCGCTTCCAGTTTACCCAAGATAAAGTTTATAATTTGGATGAAACGGGATATTCTGCAGTTCATAATCCACCACGAATCTTAGAACAAGGGGCAGGCGCAGATAGGGAGCTTAACATCTGGAGAACGTGGAGTAAATGTTACAATGATAGTTGCGGTAAATGCAGTGGGAAATCACGTCCCTCCGATGTTTTTCATTAAAGGTGCTTAAAGGTGCTCCGCCCGGAACCATTGGCTGTGCAAATAAATCAGGTTGGTCAAATGAAGAAACATTTCTTATCTATATGAAACATTTCAGTGCTCATGTGAAGCCAACACCAGAAGAGAAGGTGTTAATAATCACGGACAATCATGAAACACACATTTACATACCAGCAATAAACAAACAACATGGGATTATTTTATTAACCATGCCGCCGCATGATTCCCACAAATTACAACCTCTAGACCGTACCGTGTTTGATCCATATAAAAGTTATTATGGAGAAGCATGCAACCAGTGGATGACTAATAATCCGGGGAAGACCATTTCTATATATGATGTGTCCAAAATTGTTGCAAAAGCTTTTAGTAAAGCATTTACGATTTCAAATATTGTTAACGGCTTTTCTGTTACTGGCATATGCCCTTATAATGTCTTTGAGGACGACGAATTTTTATCGTCATACGTTACAGATCGTCAATATGAAGAACATGCACTTACTTCTGATGAAAATAATAAAGAGAATAAAGAATCGGAAGCTGAGCCCAGTGGTGTTGAAAAAATTACAAAGACAACATTTTCTGGAGTGGCACCAAACATTGTTTCCCCTGAAATAGTACGACCTTTCCCAAAGACACCTCTATAAAAGCAAGTAACAAGAAATAGAACAAAAGGCAAAACTAGAATTCTAACCGATACACCAATTAAAAAGGAGATTGAAGAAGAAAATTACGTAAAGTTAGAAAACCTGTTGAAAAGACAAAAAGTAAAGTTATACTGGAGATTTCTAGCAGCAGTGAAAAAACACAAAAGTGGTATTGGGAGATTCTAGCAATGATGAAAAAATGTTTTTCAAATTTAAGAAATGTGGGTGCAATGAAAGAAATAGATGATCGAGTCGATGTTTGCGAAATATTAAAAGGAAGCTATATATTAGTGAAACTTGCAGGGAAAAACATGTAGAATATTTGGTTGCGGAAATTAATGAAATATTTCGGGATGGTTATAATGTTACATATATATTACAAACGCATTCTAGGACCACAGCTGCAAGAAATTTTGTATCCAGTACTGAGACATCATTTGTAAATTCAAAAGGTGTAACTATGCAACTTCCCCATTCTACCAAAGTTGGAAGTTCTAACCGACAATCGGCTCAAACATACTTCGATGTTGACTTCAGTCAGTAAGTTTGTAAAGTAGTTAAATAAAGACTTTTTTTGTAAATGATCTAAAGTACATTAATCTATGGTCCATGGTACAACAGCATATTGTACCTTGGATCAAATGACATTGTTTCTTTAACTTCCATTATCATACATTTTTGTAAAATTGGTCCAAGGTACAATAGTCCCCCGTACCTGTTAATTTGTATGTTCTCGGGCCATACTTCTGGTTGTTATATCTCTGCCAAAATATTATAATCAAATCCCAACTTAAAAGATCTGCTTTTATTATAATAATAATAACATTGGCGCCTAACGTGGAACCTTCAACAGCTTCAGATCGAGAGTAACGGTATAAACATGTGGTTAAATAAATAACGAATCGAGTTGAAATAAATTAACTAAAATGATATATAATTGCAGATATATACAATAATTACATTTATATTCATATTATATATACACAATACTGATTTAAGATTGAAATTTGATTTACGAATAATCAGGTTATTTCCAAATCGGTGTTCAGGGCATTTTGGTAACTATCCATGGTAATTTACCAGTTTTTTTAAAGTGATAGTAATCGTATGCTAATTTTCCCAAAACTAGAACAATTAAGCTTGCCAAAATTCCATTTAGTAGATCCAATGCTCTTATGGAGTAATCGCTGGGCAATTGACATATAGCTGATCTTGATAATTGAACTATCTGTAATAGATTTAAATAGTTATTAGTTAGGTTATTAATATTTCCATTCAAATGATAATACTACTAACCGATGACAATGAATTTTCGTCACCCTCTACATAGGAACATTTTATGTCTGACATGTCTTGTATTTGTGATTCGTATTTCACAAGAAGATCTTCCTGTAACATCAGAATAAAGTAATATATTACATAATAGTATAAGGATTATTTATATTATTATATTATACGGGGTGCGGCAATAGTGTGTCGGCGGAGCTTAGCATGAAAACTAATGAAATTGTAGCAATGAAATTTTTTTTTAATAATTTTAATTTTGTTTTATCGCTTATTCGTGGTCGACCATCTCGAGATAAATTTTTTACAGTTCCACTTTCCGCAAATTTGGCGACCAGTTTACTTATTGTAGATCTTGCAATTGGAGGGCTATCAAGATTTTTTGTTCTTAATTTCAAAATTTTAATTGCCTTTTTACAATTTAGATAACTGTCAAACTTTTCCCAGTTGAGTTGATTTGAATTAAGGTTTTTGTTATATTATTTTTTACTTAGTAAATGTGTCATTTATTCAAATGTGCGAAAACCAATGATGTCATTCAAAAAAAAAATCCCCCAAATTTTAAAAACAAAAATTAACCTGTCCAAGCGATTTTCTTAAAAACATTATATAACCCTTTTATGAATTTTATTCCAGACTGTATCACCACAGCGGGAGCTGTATATGTTAGAAGCTCACACATGTAGTAAAAATGCACTTAAATATTATCTTGTCATATACGAGGTGCATTCAAGTTCTAAGGCCTCCGATTTTTTTTTTCCAGACTGGAAAGAGATAGAAGCATGTGCATTGTTTTAAAATGAGCGTGCGTTCGTTGTCAATACGTCACAGAGATGGCAGCACTGTACGGCACATGGAATTGTAGCGGCAGGGTCGAGAATGAGAACTGTTTTAGATACTTAAAATAGCTACGGTTTCCTTACTTGAACAGCGTGAAATCATTCGTTTCTGAATTTGCGTGGTGTGACACCAATTGAAATTCATCGAAAGTTGAAGGAGACATGTGGTGATGGAGTTATGGATGTGTCGAAAGTGCGTTCGTGGGTGCGACAGTTTAATGAAGGCAGAACATCGTGTGACAACAAACCGAAACAACCTCGGGCTCGCACAAGCCGATCTGACGACATGATCGAGAAAGTGGAGAGACTTGTTTTGGGGGATCGCCGAATGACAGTTGAACAGATCGCCTCCAGTGTTAGCATTTCCGTGGGTTCTGTGCAATCCTGCATGACGACCTGAAAATGCGAAAAGTGTCCTCCAGGTGGGTGCCACGAATGCTGATGGACGACCACAAGGCTGCTCGTATGGCATGTTGCCAAGCAATGTTGACGCGCAACCAAGGCATGAATGGGACTTTCTTTTCGTCGATTGTGACAATGGATGAGACGTGGATGCCATTTTTCAATCCAGAAACAAAGCGCCAGTCAGCTCAATGGAAGCACACAGATTCACCGCCACCAAAAAAATTTCGGGTAACCTCCAGTGCTGAAAAAATGATGGTGTCCATGTTCTGGGACAGTGAGGGCGTAATCCTTACCCATTGTGTTCCAAAGGGCACTACGGTGACAGGTGCATCCTACGAAAATGTTTTGAAGAACAAGTTCCTTCCTGCACTGCAACAAAAACGTCCGGGAAAGGCTGCGCGTGTGCTGTTCCACCAAGACAACGCACCCGCACGTCGGGCTAACGTTACGCAACAGTTTCTTCGTGAAAACAACTTTGAAGTGATTTCTCATGCTCTCTACTCACCTGACCTGGCTCCTAGTGACTTTTGGCTGTTTCCAACAATGAAAAACACTGTCCGTGGCCGCACATTCACCAGCCGTGCTGCTATTGCTTCAGCGATTTTCCAGTGGTCGAAACAGACTCCTAAAGAAGCCTTCGCCGCGGCTATGGAATCATGACGTCGACGTTGTGAAAAACGTGTGCGTCTGCAGGGAGATTACGTCGAGAAGTAACACCAGTTTCATAGTTTTCGGGTGAGTAGTTAGTTAGAAAAAAAATCGGAGGCCTTAGAACTTGAATGCACCTCGTAATTTATCTGAAAAACTAACCTGAAAACTTGGAGTAAACACGCAGTCACATCGCCATGGATTACTGCCGAGATAAAGCATTATAGCATTGGGCATGTTTGGGTTTTGTTGTAAAGCACTGTCCATAGCATAAGTCGGCAGCTGTAATATTAAAGAAATCCCATGTACAAAAATGAAAATAAATATTGTTCTAAAGAGAGACTATTAAGTAAATGTTTAATTTATACCCTTGGTTTTTTTTCGTATTTCTATATATCTTAATAGAATAATAATCTTTTTAGGAAACACTGAGAGATTTTCCACGTAAAAATAATATATTGAATTTATTGCAAATGAGAGCTAATGAGTAAACTCAGTAGACGAAGAAATCGAGTATAGCCCGTCATGTTAACTGAGATTTAATACTCATTAGTTCTCATTTGCAGTAACTTAAATATATTAATTATATACACGAAGTATAAAAGTGGAAATCATGTCTGTCTCCAGAATACCATGTGTTGATAAGCTCGAATAAGAGCGAAATCCATCCACACATTGCGGGATAGATGTGACTTTTCACGAATTTTTCATTGACGTAAACATAATGTTTAATTAACACACGTAATTCTTCTGTCTCCATATTAACACAAAAATAACAAATAGTTTATTTTAAACGATTCTCAAAACTTATCTATCTCACAGATTTAGGCGAAATTGTAAGAGTCGACTTCTAAAATATAGCTGAAGCACAGCAATATATTCATTAAAGTAAAAGTGTTTTTTTGAAGTCACGCTCCCGTAAAATTACCCTCGTATTTCTACAAAAGTGTTTTAAAATCTTATAAAATTTATTTGCTCAATTGTTTGTATTCTGATATCAGAACTGTCACTGGTACAGATATTACTCTGCAGCCTTTCGAAAGTGTAATAGCTTATACTGTCGAGAGTTGGATAAGTTTTAACAGATACTAACTTGCTGCATTTTACATATTGAGTTAATGAATTTTAAAAACACTTACCTCTGAAAATTTGTTGCCTTTTATAGAAAGTACTCTAAAATTTTTTAACCAGTACGACCCTTCTAAAATGTCTATGCTCTGAATCGAGTTATGATCAATATACAAATCGGTTACTTCTCTATATATGGGATTTCTTATTAATGGTGATAAATCCTTTATATCGTTGTGTCCTATTTTCAATATTTTTCCGTGCTTAGGAAGAAATTCAGGTAGTTCAGTAAAGTTTCCTTCGGAGCAATCTATTTCTACGACTGGTTGGAGTTCTTCGATATCAGAGTTGCGGAAAATATTCACTAAAGAACACTGGCACGATGATGGACATTCTCGGTTAAGTTGCTGCACATAATATATAAGAGTTATTTTGATATTATATTTATGTAAAAGTATGTAATGGAAATCATGTGTACAAAACGTTGTGATAAGCTTATTTATCTGCTCATTCATTCGCAAATTTTCAATATTGATTTAGGACATTTTTAAAATTTATACGTTTAAACAAGACATAACGAGGTATTTATCAGCAGTATGTTATTCTAAACTTATTTGTAGACTATAAAATGTAGATGCTGAAAAAAAATATAATAATCGGAAAATCCGCTGATGGAACTACGAGATTCTAGCGGATATAAATAATGATGCCTGGAAAAGAGAACGAATTGTGACGCAATTACTTCAATATTACAATTAAATTCCTTTCATTAAGAGCGTAGATAGAAGGGTGAGTAATTTCTATAATTTATTTTTTCTACAAACACCGTTAAAAGTTGACATTTTGACACGGCTAACTTCACTTAAAAATGCGATTTTATAACGTAGCGTGTTAAAAAGGCCACTTTGAACACTTGTGTTAAAAGTAAATGACAGTTTTTCAAAAATGACAAGAGAAAATTCCGTACATATCAAATGATTTTTATTACAATGAAAATTACATATTCTTTGGATAATTAATATTAAGTTGTATGTACAGTTTGTGTAATTGGAGATATTTATTCCATGTGTTGCTGTACTTGCAGAATTATTATTTGCAGACAAATAGTTCATAGAAACTAAAATATCGTGATTTAAATTATCATTTGCAATAGAATTATTAGATAGATCTGGGAAGATGGAGTGAGCAATTTTGTTTTTATTTTCTAGAGAATCCTCTAGGTAACATTCAGCAACGGTGGAACTTTTCCAGCCTCCATGTCGCTTAATTGAGCATAAGCTTGCACCAGAATCTGCTAGCAAAGTAGCAGATGAACGTCGGAAGCAATGTCCCGTATAAGATTCTGGATTCGGCAATTTCAAAAACATTGCCGATAATTGCAGGCAGCTTGCCAAACGAATTTATTCCAACCGCTTGACTTGTGCATTTATTATTAGCGTATTTAATAAATAAACGTCGATGTTTTATATTAGATGGACGTAATTCTTTGTATTTGCGATACAAGTTTATATATGAGCCAATAACGGTAAATATTCTTTGAGTATTGGTTTTAGTATCTGGTATAGTAACTACTAACACATTTCCTCTATCTTCAATGTCATCCACAGTCATACGGCATAACTCTTCCCGGCGACAAGCGTCAAATATACCCATAACAACAGCTACTTTGAACAGCATATATTTTTCATCTGATGCTTCAGAAATAAATCTATCAATTTCTTGTCTTGTCAATATTTTTGATTTTCTTGGTCGGTAACCTTGTCCTTTCCGTTTCAAAAATGCAATAAGTTTATATAACAACATAATTTGAAACATACTTGAGTAGGTAAAACCTACCAATTTTGTATAATACAAAAGTATTTTTAATAATATATAACGTGTGTATAAATTGTCGCAAAAGCTACATGCAGCGACGTTCGACGTTTGGTTCTGAATAAAAAATCTTAATGTTAAAATGTCGTATCATGCTTCGTTTGTTTTCACGGGGTTCTTGAAGTTCAGACTTTTAGTGCGTAACTAACCTTTGCTCTTCGATATCTGTTAATAGAGATAGATGCAACTTAGTTTAAAGAAAAAATTTTTACTAGTATTATTTCGTAAACGTTTTCTTTTTGATTTAAAATCTTGTTTTAAACATTTATTCATTAACGTACTTCCACGAAAAACACATTTGGCAACGTTGTAGAACAATAAGTTTGTATTTCAAAGTGAGTTCAATCAAAATCATTACTGTCAAATTTTGACATTTACGAATTTACGAAGCATGATACGACATTTTAACATTAAGATTTTTTATTCAGAACCGAACGAAGAATGTCGCTACGTGTAGCTTTTTCGACAATTTATACACACCTTGTATAATATTATTAAAAATGGGATGTGAAGAACATAATACAAGTTCATATGTATTTTTGAATGTATCTTCTCCAAAGACGTAGATACGTATTTCACATTTCTACATGATTATCAATACGCCCCTGTTGGAGAAGAGACACATTCAACAAAACATAACTACCTTGCTATCTCGCAGATATTATTAAGACAGAGCGTGAAGGAATATTCAGCGCTGTCTATATAATAATCGCAGAACTAGCCGGGTGTTCTTTATAGTCGGTAACCACCGTATCTATAAAAAACTGTATTATCGTGTCTTCACTACTTGTCGGCGTAAACCGAATACATAAATACATATGAACTTGTATTGTGTTCTTCACACCCCATTTTTAATAATATTATATATTATTAAAAACATACTCAAGTATGTTTCAAATTATGTTGTTATATACGTATTCGGTTTACGCCGACAAGTAGTGAATGCTCTCCACAGAATCTGTGAATATATCAGAGACACCTTTCCGGAAGATGATAGACTTGCATCCGCTTTTAAAAAAGTTTTCAGAAAAGCACCATAGCTCTTTACAGGGAAAAACTTCCATCTTTGTCACTGCCTCACTCTCCAGTAATAACTACATAGATGGGGAACATGGTTGGAAACTACTAGTTTTTATACAGAGAATTTAGATAGTTTACAAAATTTCGTTATATGTTTAAATGACGATGCTCGAAGTATTTCTGAGTGGAAGGAACTAATACAAATTCCAAATTTAAAAAATCGGTTGTACTTTCTTCAGGAACAGTTTGCAAATTTGCCAAAACTAATCACTTCTTTTGAAAATCAAAATCTCAAATTAAATGATGGATTAGCCACATTAGATGTGGCTATTAATAATTTAAAAAATATTCCAAGTGACTTCGGATGTGGCCTTCGGCAAAAGTTAGACGCAGTTTTTAATTGAAATCCAGATTTAATAACATTGCGGCAATGTATGGGGACAAAGCCTCAAAATCTAACTACTAAATATCCTGAAATAAAAGAATATTTCCAGTATGCACCTATAACCAGTTGCGATGAAGAAAGGACGTGCTCTATCTACGAGGATGTATTTCATTCAAAGGGAACAAATTTTACAGAAGAGATCCTTGAGTAAGTATTGCTAGTTAATATTAATACTTCTTTACTCAACTTGAACTACAAAATTAACAAATAAAAATGCATTTCGTATTTTATAGATCACCATCCGTTTGTTTCCAAATTATATAAATAAAATTAAAAACTCTTTTAAATACAAATTTTAAATAGTACGCACGTGGGCGATGTGTCATCGTGTCAGGTTCTTAGTTATTACTATTGTTAGCACTATAAAGAAACGAAAACTGTACACAGTTTGTAGAGAAAAATAAAAGATGAAAATTTGTTGACCAGTGTAATTGGAACACCATGGATTTTATAATGATGGGGTATTTAATTTAATGTATAAAAAGAATCTAAAAGTGATATTACAAACGCGCGACGATAATTTATTACTTGTTTATGTAAAATTGGTGTCAAGTTCGGCTTAAATCTAAAACAACTACAACTACCGTATTTGTATCCGTAAGTGATTAATCAACTTACTCCAACTTAATTGGAGTCGATATTGTTACTTTTATCTCTATATACGTACATGTATAACTTCTGAAATGAAATATAGGGGCTTTCCATGTAACGGCTCGTTAAAACATGTTAAGTTTCTCAGGTCTTTGACGGTGGACTCATTAAAATGATATACCCACTCTAAATTCTCCGAGCAGTTCCATTTATTACCTGAAAAATTCGTACTTAATTAATACTTTTTGCGAATAGACTTCTACAGCGTATCATTTTTATTAAGAGCAGTTAAAAATGTACATTGACGAATAAATTGGTACAATAAAAAGTACAATAAAAATGCGTCTTTGCGTAATGGTAAACCATTGAAGTCACATTAATGTGTAGTTAAATACCGGGTTCTTTTTTTATCATTACACATACATCACCCTATCTATAAAGCTAAAAAAGAAAATTCAATGCATTGGTAGCATAGTAGGCAACCAGTTATACTTATACACCATTGATGTATTTTTCTAAATGCCAAATATTTCTTATTTTTCATTCATTCTTAAATCTTAAATTAAATACATTTTATTGGAAAATAGATCATTTATTTAAAACAGTTAATTATCTTAATAGGCGTATAACGTGCGAGGACAATATTAAATATTTTTGACAAATCCAAAGAAGATGAACAGTATTTCTTTAAGGATGAAATATATCTAAGACAGTAAAATTAATGTATAAAAAAAGGTATAAAATATAAAAGCATTGATAACAAAATAGTACACATAGATTTTATCATTTTATGAGATTGTAGCGTTGTAGAACATTCTCACATTAAGTACATCATATTTCCAACGTATCACCGTAACCCATCGTACTAGAACATACTTAGTGTAACGGGTTAGGAAATAACGACCCACTAGCACGAACTAACCATGCTGTCGAAATTATTTGACGAATTATGATTAGTTACAATATTGATACGTAGTTTACTGATTTAAACAATTAATGAAAAACATATGTTTTTGTTGGGCGCCAAAGCGAAAAAAACCTAAATTAAAAGAAAATATTTTGCCTGGGATAAACTTGATTACTAAATAGCATGAGACTGATTACTTCAAATATTCAGAAACTTCTGCCTACTTTACTGACATGTATTTACTCAGAGTCGCTACAATTCCCTCCAAACTATTTTACTGGACAGACAAATTTCTTAATATTTTTGGTTTGATTTATACTGTAGTAGGTATTAAATTCTATTGATTAGATAAAGTTTTAACAATAATTACAGACATGAACTTATATTAATCAATATTAAGTAATATAAATCGCCATGCAAGGCATTTGATGGTTTTCATATGTATAATTGTCTATAAATGTCGTACATACTGCTATGGTTTTTTTCCCTAAATTATATTTAAAATTTATTTAAAATGTATGTACCATTTTTTTTAACTTAAGTGTATATTTTTGAAAATGTATTTCATGTGCTTTGATAAAAAATTGTATTATTGAAGGACGGTTTTTTGTGCATGCCTTAGCGGGTGATGTGGAGAGACAGACTACGTTAAAGCTTTAGACAAGAACGTTCTTTTTATTTCAAAAATATATAGATTTATGTATTTAATTAAATTCGGGTTTTGTTTTGTGTTAATTAGTTGTTGGTGGTTTATATTCAATTCCCGTATATTCTACGAGATTGTATTCTCGTAATTTTTGATTATTGTTGATTAAACAACGTTTTCTTGTCTACGTGTCTCATATAATTTTTTATGTAAGTAAAATATATATATATTTTTAAAAGATATCTTTTTAATTCAAAAGATTTGATTATTGTATTTCAATTGTATTAATATTGTTATTTAAAGATTTAGTCTTAATTAGTTGAGCTAAATGACAAAGAATATTTTTAAAATTTCTACGTAAAAAAATATCATTGTAAAATTTTATTCGTTTGGGAATTTTTTGTGTGCGTTTGATGTGATCGCGCATGTGGTAAATTTTGATTGTGTTTTCAAGTTTATACAGAGTGTTTCTCTGGGGAGAAATTAAAAATAATCTTTATTATTATTTTAAAATAAGTTTGTTCGGAAGTCATAGAGGATTTTTAATTCATTTAGCGGTCATAATCAATGAATTCTTTTACCTCTGGTTGTAAATTTTATATTACACAGTCTTTATACTTTATAAAGATCCATTTTTTTCTTTTTTTGATTTTTTTGTATTAAATATTCATTTAAATTTTATATTGTGATCATTATTTCTTTTACCTTTCATCGTACATTTTTAATAAGTAACTTAAAGAAATATAATTATAATATTTATCAAGAAACTTTGATTGGCGCCTAAATAACTTTTTTATTTCCACGTTTTTCCGATTGGAACCCTGAGAAGAAAGAAGTCCCATTTTTTGGAAATTAACCGACCGTGTATCCTAGTTGGGTAGATTAGTTGTGGATGGTGGTGCAGTAAATATAAAAACCACAATTCATAGCAATACGTATGTAATTATAAATTAGAACTAACCTTTTTTCCAGGTATTAACACTTGTGAAACGCAAGCGCACACTAACTTTTTGCACACCTTTTAGGTTGTTTAACAAGTAAACAAACTGCCTCAATATTACTTTATAGTTGGAATTATTTGCTTACTGTGTCGAGGTTACTTAACTTGGTAAGTAAACTGCCTCGGTATAGGTACGTATTTTTCTTTTGAGGTTGGTGATCGTCTCTTGTTCTCTTCTGCGTCTTTTCTATCGCCAACGCCGTGCGTTCCATGAAAAATATCCCGTCTTGCATATGTGTACAATCGAAAAATAGTTCTATATTATAACACAAATATTATGAATAAATGAATATATCCATACATATATGTGTGTTTATTTAGGTTGCCTAACATAAACGAATTTCAAGCGCATGTTATAATTATTACACATATATGTATGCATACCCTGATTGACTCATGCTTTATATGTTTCAAATACTTAATTGAAAATTGTATTCAGTTAAAGTTGGTGTATAAGTATAACTGGTTGCCTACTATGCAACCAATGCATTGTTTTTTCTTTTTTAGGGTTTACACATAGGGCGATATATGTGTAATGATAAAAAAAGACCCCGGTATGTATGTATCGGGTTGAAGCGTAAGTTTGCATCGTTTTTCGTTTTTAGTGAGAGTGTCTTGAAAAAGAAATTACTAGCATATATGAGGTGTGGCAATTCAATAACGAGAGTTCTTGCGAACAACGCCGTGGTCAAACACTGACGACTTCGCTATGATTGAGTACTAAAATTCCATAGTTTGTGGGCATATCTGCAACGGTGCAACGTCCTAGGATGCGTTTTACATATTGTAGACAGTTTCAAAATTGACTGTGTAGTCATTACGCGTCGGCAAAATGTGTGATAATAAAATTGAGCAAAGAATTGTTATCAAATTCTTGGTGAAATCAGGAGAAAAACCTTCCGAAATTTTAACTAAATTGAAAAATGTATACGGCAAGAGTGTCTCATAAGCACAGTGCAGACAGATCAAAACACTAACTGATATTTGTGATTGACATTATCAAATGTCATTTGGATTTACGTTTACAGACCAACAAACACATGCTAATATATTTGCGTCTTATTCTATCAAAATTTCAAAGTAACCTAGATTGACTTTTCAAATGAACACTTGTTACTACACATATTTGTCATTTTAAGTTAAAACGTACGTCTTTGAAATATTATATTAAATAAAAAGCATAAGTTGTCCAGGAGATAGTCTAATGATATTCGGCTTGCTGTCAAATTATTTCACTATTGTTTATTGACTTTGTTTCCGGTATTCTGAATTCTAGGTTAAGCATTCGTCTAATTTGAATAATTAGTTTGTCATCAAAAATTACAAAATCTGTTCTTTTGAGAATACTGATAATAAATAGTAATATCAATTAGTTAGCAATAAGTACGAAGTTGTTTATCACTTTGACATTTCTAACCTATTTATTTTAGAGAATATTTCTTAGATACCTGATAAATCTCTTAGTTTACAAGCTCAACAGCTTATTTTGAATATTAAAGTGATAATTTCCGCATAGTTTTCTTGGATAGAATATATTTATACAAAACTATTTCATAGAAAAGAAACAATACTTTTAAACTATTTATGTTGCTACTTTAGTAATTATTATTATTTTGATGTAGGTAGGTTATGTTATTATGTATATGCTTTGTTACCTGTCCGTAACGCTTAACGCTTCATCACATTAAGTTGCAATATAATTAATGATATCTTTAATATATTTTGCTCCATTTCCAACGAACCTACCTGTATAGGTATCGTTATTCGTTATTTGTCAATATATTTAATTTCTTTCAAGTTTTTTTCTTTTTTTCTCGAACCTCAGTGCTCGCTTTTTTCAAAGGAAAAAGTACGAGACTCGCTCTCGACACTCCGTCGTTAGTTGCCGATCTTAAAATGTGGTTACGTTCTCTCTCATCACCGATATTTATCAATGTAGCCTTACTGTAATTGGTATAATTACGGCCCCGTGAGGGATTTGATTGATATTTATATCGAAATTAATCGCTAATGCGATATCTCACTTAGAGTATTTTAACTGATGGGATAAGAAAATATATAGCACGTTAAACAGCACCTAATTAATTTCACCGCCATCGAACACTTTCTTCGGTATGTATCTGGGCTTCCTTTGTTTTTTCCTTTCACTTATTTCGTTGTTTATTCCTTTATTTAGATGGTGTAACCGACGGGCGAGGAATAACGAAAAATCACCTGATTATTCCCGCATGTGACGCTTTCTTGGAAGGGAGAAGGGACACAGTAGCCGTTCTACCCGACAGATAAGCTCTCGTTTTGTTATTTTATTTTTTTTTGTCATTCGCAGTTTTCATATTTTATTTTATATATATATATAATTATTGCAATTAACTAATAGACCGTTTTAATAAATTCCCAGGTGTTTTCAAACAAAATAACCTGTGTTGCCTGACCTGTTTTTTTTGGGGTCATTTCTTATACTTTTCTTCGTTCGCTTCATGACCAGATGAAAAACTTTTCAATATTAACTTGCTTTTATTCATGTATATTATTTGAATACTTTAGTCATATGCATTACCTATGTTTGCCAACTTAATTGAATTTAAAACTTCCTAGATTAAGATCGATTTATTTCAATGAAATGTTGAAATTGTAAAATACATTGTGAACTAACAAAAAAAAGAAAGGAATACGTATTGGTTTTTTTTTAGGGCGAACTAAGGCCATCAGCCGCATTGTAATAAATTCTATATATCTATTTATTTTAATTACATCACACATTGTTCCTAATTATTTTTTTTTCTTTTTTTTTGACTGGCCTTCAGCCGCATAATAATAAATTCAAAATATCTATTTAATTTTTTTTTATATATATTACTCATGGTTTCTAAGTAAATTTATAACTTAATCATATAAGTTCACCATTTCATGATTTGTAAAATTTTTTTCATCTCATATACCGAGTGTGATAATGAATAGGATTTGTTTGGTTGGAAAAAACGTAGTTTTCTTTCTCGTCTCTCGATCCTCGAGAGTAGAGCGAGTTCGGTCGCGGAACCGGCCTTCTACCCAACGCTACTTGCTTTTTTTTATAATTTTATTGCCATTGTTTCCGAGTTTGCGACGTCCAGCGACATAAATTCGGTGGCGCCCTTGACCATCGTTTTAGATTGCTTTACTTACCTCTGGGTCTCCCCACCCCTGGGCTGAGGCAGCCTCAGAAGCCGGATGGGCCGTTGGACGTTGGCAAGAACGGGCAGGGGGCGGTTTCAGTCGCCCGAGACCGGGTCTGCTCCGGGGTGCATTTAGAATTTTCCTTTTTTTTTTAAGCGCGACGTACTGGTCGTAGCAACTTTCTTTGGTTATATTGCAAGTAACATACTTAAATTTTGACAATTATTGCAAACGTGGCGTTTACATTTTATGATGACAAACGGTTATTTCCGCTATTGAATATTGACTTTATTTGACTGTGCAGTACCGATTTGAATCACGTGCTTTGAATTTGGCCTTGAACTGAAAACTATATGAACTATATATTACAAATAAACTAAAGGAAAATTTACAAAGTTAAATATTGGAAATAACTCAACAAAAAAAAAAAAGAAATGAATGATTATAATTCATTAAATTAACAAATAATAGAGGAAAAGGAAATCTAAAATTTTAAATTACAAATTTAGAAAAAAACTAGAAAACTAAATTTAATTTTTAACTTGTAGCTATAAGAAACATATCCTTATACACGTTTCTACTTTGCGCAAAACAACAAAGGAAAAAAAAAACAGAAAGATCTTTACACATTTAGAGCAAAAGTTGTTTTTTGTCAAACAGTAACATGTGTGTAATTACTAGAGTGGACTAATTCGGAGCGAAAGCAGAGGCGTGACTTTCAAACTTACTTAAAATACACTCATTTCTTGCGTCTTCTATCGAACATAGCTGTGCAACATTATTAAATACACAGAATACACTTTCCTGCTGCTATTATACGTGTACACACGATGAACGTGAACAACATACTAAGTAATCGTTAGTCACGCCTCTGCTTTCGCTCCGGATTGGTCCACTCTAGTAATTACGTTGTACTCTTGAATTAAATTTAATCGTTTAAAATATAGCAAACCAAATGAGAAAGAAAAGCCAAGTATGCTCTTACATTAATTAAATAAAACTAATTGAAATAATACTTAAAATTACGTAGTAATAAAAGGTAAAGAAAAATAGAATATGTATAGAGAAAGACTAAATTTTAATAATTCAACGCGTATAACTAGATTGAATACTAGATACTAGTTAACCCATTAACTTCCAAATTTTTATTATCGACATTTTTTGTAAATTTAAATTAAAAATAGGATTATATTAAAGGTAATAGGTCAATTTATTCGTTGGCAAATAAATATACGCCATTTTTCCAAAAAAAATTTTTAATCCATTTGGGACCCATGACACTTGCCGTTACAAAATTAAAAAAAAAAACTGAACCAACATTTCAAACTAAAGAAAAATATTTATAATTTATGCCAATTAGGAAAACATTCCATATGCAGTCCAATATTGCATTTTTTACACTGTTTGCGAACGTTTGTGTCACATATGGCACATTTTCTTTGTTTTCCATCAATCGTTCGCTCCAAAACATGTCCAATGATTCTTTCTTCAGATAAGTTCTGGCAATAATGCGTCTAAAATCTAATAATGGGATGCTTCCATTTACTGCAGTATAAAGAGCGTGGGCGTCAACAACCGCAACGTCAATCGTATTTGTGAAAAGAGGGAAATACCATTTCTTACCTCTAAATTTGATTCGATACTTTTGCACGTTCCAGTCTAACTTGTCGACCCCTCCCATATGTTTATTGTATTGTCCGACAATGTTTGGTCTATCGACATGGCAATCTTTTTTTTCTTTCTTGCAATATCTTTTCACTTTTTCTATAGGTTGCAATTCTAAGTAATTCGATAGCATTTTAACACAGCTATTGTCATTCCAAATCAACGCAAATATTTTATTTTTTTCATCATAACGATAATCATATGCCCCGCGTTCCTCTTTTTTTATGATATTATCAGATTTCAAAGGACACTTGCTCATTCTATTATAGCGTACTGTTCCAGCCGCCTTTATATTTAGTTATCTCAACTTCAACAATAAATCAAAGCTGGTGAAAAAGTTATCGAAAAATATTTCGTATTCTGACGGATATTGCAAAAAAGAGGTCATTTTCATTATCACAGAAGCTCTAACACCACTTACAAGTTGTACTTCTTGGCTCTTTCCTTCATAAATATCCATATGAAAACAATAGCCAGATTTAGAGCAGCACATAGCCCATTGTTTGAATCCAAATCTTATTGGTTTTCCTCTAATAAACTGTTTCAGGTAATGGTGGCCATAGTAACGCACCATTTGCTTATCTATTGAAAGTTTTTGTTCAAATATACCGAACTTTTTGAAATTTGTGTTCAATTTGTTTATTAAAGGACGGATTTTAAATAGTTTGTCTTGTTTATCGCTGGTGGATATGAGACTATTGTCGTTAAAATGCAGTTTTTTTTTTATTTCCAAAAACCTGTGCTTAGGCATGCAGTTTCTAACGCATGTAAGATTTATAGCTTCATCCTCCGACCAATATAACTGCTCTTGGGGCAACGAATGGTATCCTGATAGCAAAAAAATTCCAATAAATTTTTAAGACAATTTGTGGAAAGTTCAAAGTTATGTCTGTTGTTTTGTCTAGCGTAATTTACACTTTGGATAGCCATATGGTTTAGTAAATCTTCGTCGAAAAGTTCTTCAAATATCTGAACTGGTGATTTACCTTTCAAGTTTTGAATAATCTGTGATTTCAATTCAGATACATTGTTGCTTTCAAATGATGTATTAGTCAAATTTATGTCCTGCTTTTTCCACTCACTTTTTGGCAAGAATTTACCTTTTGATTTTACTATAGATGCTTGATTTTGATCAACATTCAGAGCGCTGGAATGGATTTCTAGTTGTCCAGGAACGTCTTGTGGAACAGTTTTTGGCAAGAATGTACCTTTTGATTTTACTATAGATGCTTGATTTTGATCAACATTCAGAGCGCTGGAATGGATTTCTAGTTGTCCATGAACGTCTTGTGGAACAGTGTCTTCTAAAATATTATCGTCAAATTCTTCGCAATCTGATATAACATCGATATTATCGGGCGGCAGTTCGACTATATCAATGACTTCTTTTTTCAGATCAGCAAAAAATTCATCATCTTCCATTATTTCTTCAAGTTCTGCGATAGTAAGGAATTTTCTAGAACCCATACTGAATTGGAAACAAAAAAAAAACAGCAACTGTGAATAAAACTAACATAACGCTCTCCATATGATTTTTTTACATAGTAAATTCCATGATCCCCAAATGGGGATCAAGGTGTTTTGTACTATATTTTTTATAATAAATATTATATTTGCTCACCTGTTATTCTAATATCAACTAAAGGAATGTATTATTACTTGAATTCACAAAACTGGCACAAAATTAATCAAATAAGCACAAAAAATATTATTAGAAATAATGTAAATATTCGACCATCATAGGTTATAAAATAACGCGCATAACATGCTTACAGGGTTACCAACACTAACATATGAAATTTTTCTAGAAAGTACAGAGTATTCATGTTCAGTTAGTATACATTACACTAAAGATAATAACATTTTAAAATATGTTAAAAAATAAAATTCGCAAATCCCCATTTGGGGATCAGGGAAGCTAATGGGTTAAATTAGGATTTTGATCTTGTAAATAACGTGCGTAGCGTGACAAAAAAAGGAACTTAAGTTATCTGAAAGGAATATGGATAATTGCGAGTATGATAAATCAATTCAAAATTTTGAAAAAACCGAAACTCTTAGCTTAATCGACCGTCTCCGTGGTGGGTAACCAACGTTGATGGCTCTGTCTAATTGTCTTTGGTCTCAATTCCATGCAGAAGCTCCTGCGGCAGGCAGGGAGAACAAGCAACAGAGATCTTTCAACGGCGGGAATTACGACAGTCACGCAGGCCAAAAAAAAAAACATCAGAAAGTTCTTTTATATTTAGAACACTACTAAGATCTCTTGTTAGAGAGAAACGATACCCTCTCCAAAAAAAGATCCCCTACGGGTGATTGATGCTTTCAATTAAAACAACGTGTTACCAAAAAAAACCCTGAAGACAGGAGGCTACAAACGATACTCTACATAAAGAGAATAATTAAGCCCTACAACTAGCAAGCACGTGTTGAACGAGAGCGGGATAACGACTCCTCGATATCGGTGTCAGTCTTACAACAACTCCGCTCGATCGAATTTTCACGATCGGGAGACAGAGTGGGGGAATGCAACAAAAAAAAACTAGTACGCAATCCTACCTATAGATATAGGAAGGTATATATATATAATCCAAAAATCCCTGTTACCATAACAATGGTGTAGGGCGTTTATCTTCTTCTAGCTTTTTATAAACGTTTTCCATTCATTTCTATTCCTTGTCATGTTCTTCGCTTCTGTCCATGTTTTGCCTTTCCTTCCCAGTATTTCTGCTATGACATCATTCCATGTTGTCCTTGGCCTTCCTCTTCTTTTATTTTTCATTATCCTTGCTTCCCATATCCTTCTTGTTTGTCTTGTATTTTCCATTCTATATAAATGTCCCCACCATCCTAGCTGTCTTTGTTCAATGTATTCTAACACTGACTGCATTTTCAAATCTTTTCGTATTTCCAAGTTTCTTATTCTGTCCATCCTTGTAACTCCTCTAACTCTTCTTAAATACTTCATTTCTACTGCCTGTAATTTATTCTTTTGTCTTCTATTTAATATCCAGGATTCACAGCCATATGTTAATATCGGTCGGTAAATTGCCTTATATACTTTCAGTTTTGTTTCTCGGGATATTTCTTTTTTGTTAATGAAATTATTCCTCATGTTGTGGTACAGCTTTGTTGTTTTTTCTATTCTTTGATTAATCTCAGCGTCCTGGGTCCCTCTTCCATAAATTCGTACTCCCAAGTACTGGAATGTTCTCACTTGTTCTATTTCAGTTCCTTCTATTACGATTTTCGTATCTACCTGTTCATCTCCCACTACCATTACTTTAGTTTTGCTCTTACTCATCGTCATTCCACTGTCCTTTAGTGTCATATTCCATGTTGTTAAATTACGTTTCAGATCTTCCTCATTGTCGGCTATAACTACTATGTCGTCTGCGAATGCCCCTTCCGAAACTTCGACTGCATTCAAGTTAAGGTGTCCAACCCTGAACTTTTTACTATTACATGCACACTGTTTGATAATGTCATCCATATAAACAATGAACAGCATTGGGCTCAGACTTCCCCCTTGGCGCAGTCCCTCGTTTGTTTTAAATATCTCAGATTCTAAATTGTTAGCTATTACAGCATTAGTATTGTGGTTATATATTTTCTGTATTAATCGTCTTATTTTGCCATTGACACCTCTTTCTCTTAATACATTCCACAATCTTTCTCTTGGTACTTTATCGAAGGTTTTTTCCAAGTCTATAAATGCTAAGAACACTTTCTTCTGTTCTCTAGAGGCTTTTTGTATTATTTGTTTCACAGAGAATATTTGGTCTTGTGTGCTCCTTCCTCTTCTAAACCCACTTTGTGACTCATGTAACGTATTTTCGAGTTTTGTTCTTAGTCTTTTATCTATTATTTGCTCGAGAATCTTCATTGCAGTACTTAGAAGGGATATTCCTCTGTAATTATTGCATTCTTTCTTATTTCCTTTATTCTTGTATATTGGTACTATCAATATAGGAAGGTAACCAGACGAATATACAGGTAGGTTCACAATAAATAGAGTAGAATAGAATAAAGTAGCAAGCTAATTGGCGACGAAATAATGGGTGTTTACGAACATGTAACAAGGTGTTTGACCAACGCGGTCACCAGATCTTATTCCGTTAGATTTTTCTATTTTCTGATTACCAAAAAGTGAATGATATAAAACAAGAATTAATAACTTAAATGAGCTGATGAGTATAATCACAATTAAATGTAATGGAGTAACACCAAATGTATTTCAGAATATTTTCGACAACCTGAAACGTCGTATTCAACAGAATGGTGAGCATTTTGAACACTTGTTATAAATTATAATAATTAAAAGTTCGAGAAATTAGTTATTTACATGGTTGTTTGATTAATATCCCTTCTTTAAAGTTTTCTAATTAAATAAATTAATATAATTGTACTTGTTATCAATTTCATCACCATATCTCTCGATGATAACTTTTGACAGTGACAGGTAAAAAACCTTCATACCAATTAATCTATATCCACAGTTCAAGAATGCAGAACATCATAATTTATATGAGAATTTCATGGACAACTACAAGTAATTCTTTTTGAAACACGTTGTATATTCATCAGAATTTTCTCAAAAGAATGATATAAGTTAAGACACACTTTTTCACTTCATAGCCACCGTTGACCAATATAATTTTTAATCAGTGGCGGCTCGGGGTGGTTCACATAGGGAGTGCATAATTTCAAAATTAAAAAGTGTAATACAAAAACGCTTACCCAATCCTTATAAATTTCACCGACGTACTGTTCCAGACAGGTACTGTTCATTGTAGAGTTTGTTTTGAGGGAATAGTAAATATTACACTACACAGTTTAATTACATCTGACGATAAACGAAGTCCATTTACCGTGTCTTTGACTTGCAGAACAGTTCTATCACTTTTTCATTAAAGTTTGGGAAATCATTTATACATTCTTTTTCACAAGATAACATAGTAAGGGCATTTAATCTCTCTCTTTAATTGTATTTCTCAGGAAAGTTTTTATTCTCTTCAGCCGTGAAAACTGGCGTTCCGCTTCGGACGTTGTCATTGGGATTGTGATGCCAATTTTTAAAAGCGTAACAACTTCATTAAAGGTGTCGCTTAATCCATCCAGCAGAAGGCCTAGCAGCACCGACTTCTATATTTTGCCTAAATTCTTCTCTAGAATATAGAACGCTTAATTCAGTTCGTAGTCTGCTTTCATTGAGGCATGGATAAAATTTTACTGCTTCTTTAAGGCAATCTTCCGGAATTTTTTTTTGAAAAGAGGAGAACTGTTTAAAAGAAATTAAGTTTGCTAATATTAAGCACCACATTAATAGCACATTAATAGCACCACTCATGACTGCTGCCCCATCATAGCTCTGTGCAATCAGTTTTTCTGGGTCATCAACAAGCAACCTAATTTCGTTAAGAATGGAGGCAGATAAAGAATTAGCATCATGTCCACTAGGCAGAAGAAATTTCCAAAATCTTTAGACCGGTCTCGCGTTCACAATATATCTTAAAACAACCACCAACTGAAACTGATTGAACACATCTGTGGTTTCATCAGCTATCACAGATATGAAGTCGGTTGCTTTAATTTCACTGGCAACTTGTTCATGATACACGTTCAACATTGCATCAAGCAGCTCATTCTGTATACCGAAAGCTAGTTTTAGATATTAATAATATCGCACACTTCAATAGTTTCCCTCCTTCTTTGGCTACCATCAGTTACTCTTCGCCGCTTTGATGGTCGAGGAGTCACTTCTGGGTCATTTTGTTTAACCAACTGATTATCTGTGTCAGCGATTTCGGTTCGAATTTTTCCAATAGCGCGTTCAAAATTATCTAAATTATTCTTGATTTTTAATGCATCTGTATTGACATTTTGTAATTGATTAAACAATATGTCCACATGTGGCATAATTTTATGAAAGAAAGTTAACCAATAGATAAAATTTTGCTCCTCTAAAATTCGCAAATTGGCACTAGCTTGATGAATGGTAGTTTGTAAACTAGCTTCTTCCTCGATTTGTTCTAGAGCTTCAATTATTTCTTCTCGGTGCTCATATATTGTATTCACTGTCCTAGAATTGAAGTTCCATCTTATTTTTGAAGAACGAGGTAAGCTTTTTCTCTGAAGGAATTCTTCCAATCTTGCAGCTCGTTGTGGTGAAGTGGAGAAAAATGTACATAATAACGTCAGATTGGCAAAAAAATTCTGCTATTACTACTGCTCGATGTAGCATGTGACATAATTAGATTTGTCTGATGTGCATAACAATGTACAAAATTAGCCATTGGATACTGGTCTTGGACATGTCTTTGCACGCCGTTAATAGCACCACTCATGACTGCTGCCCCATCATAGCTCTGTGCAATCAGTTTGTCTGGGTCATCAACAAGCAACCTAATTTCGTTAAGAATGGAGGCAGATAAAGAATTAGCATCATGTCCACTAGGCAGAAGAAATTTCCAAAATCTTTCGACCGGTCTCGCGTTCACAATATATCTTAAAACAACCACCAACTGAAACTGATTGGACACATCTGTGGTTTCATCAGCTATCACAGATATGAAGTCGGTTGCTTTAATTTCACTGGCAACTTGTTCATGATACACGTTCAACATTGCATCAAGCAGCTCATTCTGTATCGTTTTTGATAATCCCTTAAAAACCGGTGCTGCTTCGATGTGATCTCTGAGCGATTTATCCAATTCTGCCGTAAAATTTATCAATTCCCGAAAAATGCCCTTGTTATTCGACGTTTGCTGTTCATCATGACCCAGAAGTGCCAGTTCAAACGCGCCACAAAATCTAATGCAA
The DNA here is from genome assembly GCA_935421215.2 of Melolontha melolontha. NCBI lineage: Eukaryota > Metazoa > Arthropoda > Insecta > Coleoptera > Scarabaeidae > Melolontha > Melolontha melolontha. Next base: position 114,430,521 of record OW285242.1, on the reverse strand, counting down.
TTTATTATTAAATTTAACACATGCCTATTTTTTGTTACCTTTTCATTGTGTTGTTGAATTGCTTTTCTATATGATGAATCTAAAACATTCTGAATGTTATTTTTTTCCTAACATTCTTAGACTAAATATATTTTTCAAATGCCCTTCGGAATTTTCATGTTTAATAATTTTAGCACTAAGATGAATTAAGTCTCTTATTCCGTTCTTTGACCAAGACAGTTCACCACCAAACAAAAGACACGGAAAACAAAACGAAGTATTTTTAATTTCACACCCACAAATCCACTCATTTTTCTGATAAATATTCATTTTGAATTTTCTTATAACGTCTTTACCTTTAACAGATTGTTTATTTTCTAAACATAATTGAGGCATCGGCCGTTTAAGATTTTTTACTGCGATTTTTACATTATATATTACCCGCGAAAACGCGTTGTTCTGTAAATAAGATACCGTATTCATTGTAACAACGTCCGAGAGCAGTCTGGTTCAGTTGCACCAACGCTATGTATTATACGACATTGAAGTACGGCAAAATACAGTTCTCCCCACCATCAATGTAATGTTAATGACTTACAAGAGCAACAGTTGGGCTTTGCTCAGTATATCTGTGACGACGATCGGTATATGTACGTTGTTAGCGTGCCACGTTCCTTGTCAATAACTATGAATACATAATATATATAATAAATAAATACTTTCACAGTTAGTCGCCGCTTGGTTTGTTTTGTTTCATAATTCCAGGGGGTGCAATTGCTCACTTGCTCTCATTAAAGAGCCGCCACTGTTTTTGATATCTGGTAATGTTGTATTATTGCTCAACTCAATAGTTATTAAATTGGTGGAAAGTTTGTATTAATCATTTACAAAAAATGCAACGTCAATTAGGAAAGAAACGAATCTTTTCGACTACTACTTTTGTTCGAATTCTATAGAGGAGTTAATGTATCGGAAGCCGCTTGGGTCGGTTACGGAGAAAACATAATTGGAGAGAATACAACACGGAAAAGATTTTCTCGATTTAAAGAAGATTATCTATTTTTACATAAATGGTTTTCAACGTTTAGGAAGACCATCGGACTTTGATAAAAACCGTCTGAACTCTTTAGTTATTGATAATCTACGACAATTAACTTTTAACAATTAAGTTTTATTTTATATTGAAATAAAAGAAGCAAAGATTTTACATAGATTAAAATAATGTTTCAGGTAACGACGAATAAGTATTTACAAATTGAAAATAAGTTAATAGTTTTGTAAATGTGATTAAACTAGTATGTGCATTGGTTCATACAGACTATATATGTTTTGAATGGTGTCGCTAACGGACACATGGTACAAAATAAACAAAAAAACTCTAGGGAAAACTCGCGCTGGAAAGAATCGTTTTTTATGATCTAATAAATCATAATGCAAATAGCGATTTCAAAAGAATTAAAACTTAAATAAAAACGCGAGCTAAGCTAAATGGTTGTGATGTGAATAAAATTAATATAATTAAAAGATTATTTGAAAAAAGTGCTAAAATGATACGTCGCATGATATGGTTTAGATCGCTTTTAAATCAAGTGAAGAAAAGTATTGTTTTTTCTTACGAATCACGACCTTTCTAATCGGGACGTAATCGAGTTTAGAAACGCGATGAGTAAAGAAACTTTTTTTTCTTTAAGAATAATACATAAAATTTCTTCGGGCACTCAAATATATACATTTTATAAATTATTTGAAAAATACATGACAAGCACAAGAATAAAATTACCGTTTCCATCACTGCAGCAACTAAACAAAAAGTAAATAAAAATTTTGTCAAGTGTGGTAGCGTAAAATTTTGTAAAAATTGAAATAAATAATGAAAATCATCCTGAAATATCGGCATTAGCGCTTGAAGCTGTTGCTAGTTTATTACCCTCGAAATCACTGATAAATATGAGAAGACCTACAATATTTTCAATTCCTGAGGACTTCAAAGAATGTAAGGCACATCAATGAAGAAGTTATACTTGCTTTTTCTCATGAAAAGGTTTTATCTTTATGTTACAGGCTGAAAGATTTCAATGATATGGTCAACATACTTTATGTTAAAAAGTACGTTGAGGGTGAAAGAAAACGTTGATATATCGAATTATGGCAAGTTACAGTTATGTTTAAAGCGCCATAATGAAGGATATGAAGCAAAAAAAAAATCCGCCGGGATAGATGTAACTTCAACGAATTTTTAATATACTAACAACCAGGATGGTGGCGTCGCGATGTGTAGCGTTCTGCATACTAGTACAAACTTAGTTTGTCAATTTATAGTAATTAGCGCAACACATTAGGCGACATTCGCATATGGAAGTGAGATTTAGTAGTCATTAATTCTCAATTGCAGTAAGTTCAAAATAAAAAAATAAACTGTTAATCAAAAAAGCATATTAATGATTTCTTACAAAATTCAATACTGTCCATCCTCACAACACTGTCTAGGATTTTATTCGCAAATAAATCAACTTAACTAATAATTTAAATGAAGTTAAGCGAGATGATTTTAATTAACAGTCAAACCGAAGGTTTAATAAGTTATGAAACGTATATTCTTTATTTTCGCTAAATTCTTATTTCACATAAAAAAATACTGTTCATCCTCACAACACTGTCTAAAAAACCTTGCCACTAAACAATTGTACTATAGACCATAATAATTTAGGTGCGTCATTACTAGAGAACGGACACGCTTACCACATGACGCAAAGCCCAGTGCGGTACTGGCGAAAGGCTGTATTTCTAAAATATTTAATTTTATTTATATAATTGGAACACATACGGGTGGTGATCTATCTATCTAAAATTACGAAATACATATTTATTAATTAATTTTATTTATATAATTGGAAAACAAACGGGTGGTGATCTATAAAAATTACGAAATACATATTGCCATGGATTTTTCCCCGAAGAAAGAAATTAAAAGAAACTATAAAAGACAATATATTTATGTACATTTTTTCCAGAAAGATAATTATAAAGATTTGATATTTTATATAAAAATTTAGTATAATGTGTATTTTTGTCCACGATTGTAGATAGTTCGTGACGGTCGGATGTTTGCAGTTCCCGCTAAATTGGAAGTTGTAGGGTTTGCATATTGTAGCTGTTTTGATTTATTTTATATTAGGTAGGGCTACCATGCTGTTTCCTGGATACTGAGGTTTTTAGAGATTTATTAGTTTTTGAGCAGATAGGTCGTGTTTTTATTGCTATTGAATAGAACTTAATTTTATTCAATTTAAATTTTGGATAACTTCGGTTTGTGTTTTGTGAGGTGTTATGTTGTGGTTAAATTCATTCTCGATTTTTACGAGTCTTTTAAACTTGTAATTTAATTCAATTTGACCTATCTGTAAATGTCTCATTTTTTGTGAAGTGGCTACATTAATTAATGTATGTATATTTCTGTTAATATTATATTTATGTATTTAGAAATAATTCTATAACAGTGATGAGCTCAGTAAAATCATTAGATTTTAGTTTATAATATTTTTGTAATCAGAGAAATATCAAGAAAAGTTATCAGATTGTTTTTTTGAGTGTGTTTTTTTTTTAAAAAAAATATTTTAGAACGATAGAAGGTGGGAAAATCTGTTTGCTTCATGTTATTTGTGCGCATGAATTTAGTTTTGGTTGCGTGCGAAAAATAGATAGTTTTCTATTTTGACGTTTGTTTTGGAATAACGTAATTGTTGATATCTGATAGTTTTTTTTTATATTTAATTTATAATTTTGCTCGTGGTCAATTTTGATGAGGTTTTTTTAGCTTTTGCTTTAATATAGTATCAAAGTTTTTCCTCATATGATAAATGTTTCAATATCACTTTATACTTTGTAAAGTTAAAGATTTTTTTTTTATTATTAAAAATTTAAGGGGGGAAAATTTTTGTTTAATTACCTAACACCTATTGTTTTAATTCTTGGTGCGACGTACCCTACGAGGGTAGACCTGCAGATCAAAAAGCTCTAGGAAGGCGACCTGACTGAGATAGACCGCCAAAACTACTGTGGATTGTGAACCTAAGTTAATTAAGCTATCAACATCAAAATTCACTGCAATATGTATTTGTTGAAAAGTTGTATTTGTAAAGTTTTTAATTTTATTTATATAATTGGAACATTTTTATTTGTTCATTTTGTCGTTCAAGTTGAGTAAAGGAGTATTAATATTGACTAGCAATAGTTTCTCAAGGTTTCCTTCTGTCAATTTTGTTCTCTTTGAATTAAGTACATCCTTATAAATAGAAAACATCCTTTCTACATCGCAACTGGTTATAGGTGCATACTGGAAATATTCTTTTATTTCTTCATATTTAGCCGTTAGATTTTGTGGAATTGTCTCCATACATAATTGCTGCAATGTAATTATATCTGGATTTCTATTAAGAATTGCTTCAAACTTTTGCCGAAGGCCACATCCGAAGTCACTTGGAATACTTTTCAAATTATTAACAGCCACATCTAATGTGGTTAATCCGTCATTTAATTTGAGATTTCGATTTTCAAAATAACTGATTAGTTTTGGCAATTTTCCAAAGTGTTCGTGAAGAAAGTACAACTGATTTTTTAAATTTGGGATTTGTGTGAGCTCCTTGCACTCACCAATACTTCTAGCATCCTCCTTTAGCAGTGTTACGATATGTTTTAGACTATCAAAATTTTCAGCATAATAACTAGTAGCTTCCAGCCATGTTCCCCATCTAGTTATTACTGGAGTGGGAGGCAGTGGCAGAGATGGAAATTTTTCCCTGAAAAGAGCTACTCTCAATAGTGCTTTTCTGAAAACTTTTTTAAAAGCTGATACAAGTCTATCGACTTCCGGAAAAGTGTCTCTGATATATTCACAGATTCTGTGGAGAGCATGTGCTACACAAGTAATATGCAGCATATTAGGATATGTTTTCTTCAATAGTCTGCCAGTTTTTAACATATACGCAGCACTATCACTGACAAATAAAAGTATTTTTTCTTTGTACGTGGCGTCCGAATGAAGCATTTTTTGCATATTCTCCTTAATGGTTTCAGCAACTGTTTCCGCATCAATTCTATTTATAGCACTTGTTGCTATTACATATGAGTTATAGGGAATAGTTGGATGTAGTACACCAGCTACAGCATTTACCACACAGCGTCCTAACATATTGATTTAAAAGATGGCTTCTAATGCGTTCTACTGTTCTCGTATAGCACCTAGAAACATAATATTTGCGTAAAGTTGGTTCATCAGGAACATTTCGACCAGTATATTTTTTCAGAAATGTCTTCAAAATTGGATTGTTCAATTTAAATAATGGAATATTAGCTGCCATAAAAGTTTCACAGAGTTCTTCGTTAAAATTGTCAGATTCCAATTGCTTAAATGAAAAGAAAAGGAATGTACGTGCTATTTCTCGTACGAAATACGATAAACTTATTTATTTTATCTACGTACACGACACCACTGAGAACACTATATTCTCCGAATACAATAGCTGGGTTGTCCATTGTTATCGCTGCGAGCCCAGGTGGCCGAGTAAGTCAAACAAATACTTCATTGAATTACGCCGGGATGAACTGAGCGACGTTATACACAATTCCAATTGCCGATTGCGTTTTATGGAAATTGCATCCGTTCTCTAGTAATTACTAGAGCAGACCAATTTCCGTGCGCGCCATGAACGCCGGTGTGTAATTCGTAATATATTAGAATTGCGATAGAATAGGGACGCAACATGAGCTTGTTACCGATATAAGTATAGAAGTATAGCTATACTTATATCGGTAACAAGCTCAAGTTGCGTCCCTATTCTATCGCATATTCTAATATATTACGAATTACACTCCCATACCGGCGCTCATGGCGCGCATGGAAATTGGTCTGCTCTAGTCATTACAATTCCTAGAATTTCTGGACAGGCCCTCTGTATCTTACTAGTTAAAAAGTCAAAGTTGAGTACGTCAAGTTTATTGTACAGAAATAAAATTAGAAATATATAATTTGAATCGTTTGCATAAGTACTTTTAAAACTCACATCAGCCGATTTTATAACTTAGTACAATTAAGCCATAAACGAAAATGATTTAAAATACTTAACATAAAACGAAGCTTAGAATATTGTTTTATTATACCTTATTTAGACTACCCACACCGTATTAAAGCAGTATCGTTAATTAATCTCTTCATAAATATGTATCTTTGCAAAGAGTATGTAATGAAAGAAAGGGTGTAAAACCACAGTAAATTAATTTTTGTTTACAATTAAACGCCTCCAATCGTTTAATATAAACTAAAAAAATATTTAACGTTCGAAAATGCTTTTCCTTAGATTAGTAGGATTTTATTCGCAAATAAAGCCACTTAACTAATAATTTAAATGAAATTAAGCGAGATGATTTTAATTAACAGTCAAACCGAAGATTTAATAAGTAGAGAACGGACGCAATTTCCATAAAACGCAATCGGCAATTGGAATTGTGTATAACGTCGCTCAGTACATCCCGGCGTAATTCAATGAAGTATTCGTTTGACTTACTCGGCCACCTGGGCTCGCCGCGATAACAATGGACAAGCCAGCTATTGTATTCGTAGAATATAGTGCTTTTTATAGTGTTTTCATGAGCGTAGATAGAAGCGGGGTTTTTATAATGTATTTTATTTATTAGTTTATATTTCGTAAGATAAATAAAGTGCTGTGAGTTAGTTTCTTGTTTTCGTAGTTCTAACTGTTATTTACATCGTAATTTTTGTGATAGATCCTGTTTAATATCGTTTGATTGAATCTACTTCTCCCATATTATTTCGACGTAAGTGTGCATTGAATTTCGTTCAGTTTCAATATCTTACGCACACATTTTTAGTTTTCATTTATTTAGATCTAGAGCATTGTTTAAGTTACTTTTTCAGACATGATATGGAAGAATGTCGAGAACGGTATTGTAAAACAATGGCGAGTTGGATGGATCATACTGATTGTATGTCCATTGTCAGTGATTCCGAAATTTATTACAAAATCCGTAAAATATCGTCAAAAATTCGTCACTTAGGATCGCAAACACATCTGAACTCTGTAAAACTTTTATGGTGGCTAATATTCCATTAAATAAACTTAGGAATCCCACATTAAAAATATTTCTTCAAAAATATACTGGTCGAAATGTTCCTGATGGATCAACTTTACGCAAATATTATGTTTCTAGGTGCTATACGAGAACAGTAGAACGCATTAGAAGCTATCTTTTAAATCAATACATATGGATAAGCGCCGACGAAACGGTGGATATGTTAGGACGCTGTGTGGTAAATGTTCTAGCTGGTGTACTACATCCAACTATTCCCTATAACTCCTATGTAATAGCAACAAGTGTTATAAATAGAGTTGATGCGGAAACCGTTGCTGAAACCATTAAGGAGAATATGCAAAAAATGCTTCATTCGGACGCCACGTACAAAGAAAAAATACTTTTATTTGTCAGTGATAGTGCTGCGTATATGTTAAAACCAGGCAGAATATTGTAGAAAACATATCCTAATATGCTGCATATTACTTGTGTAGCACATGCTCTCCACAGAATCTGTGAATATATCAGAGACACTTTTCCGGAAGTTGATAGACTTGTATCAGCTTTTAAAAAAGTTTTCAGAAAAGCACCATTGAGAGTAGCTCTTTTCAGGGAAAAAATTCCATCTCTGTCACTGCCTCCCACTCCAGTAATAACTAGATGGGGAACATGGCTGGAAGCTACTAGTTATTATGCTGAGAATTTCGATAGTCTAAAACATTTCGTAACACTGCTAAAGGAGGATGCTAGAAGTATTGGTGAGTGCAAGGAGCTCACACAAATCCCAAATTTAAAAAATCAGTTGTACCTTCTTCACGAACACTTTGGAAAATTTCCAAAACTAATCACTTATTTTGAAAATCGAAATCTCAAATTAAATGACGGATTAACCACATTCGATGTGGCTGTTAATAATTTGAAAAGTATTCCAAGTGACTTCGGATGTGGCCTTCGGCAAAAGCTGGAAGCAATTCTTAATAGAAATCCAGATTTAATTACATTGCAGCAATTATGTATGCAGACAATTCCACAAAATCTAACGGCTAAATATGAAGAAATAAAAGAATATTTCCAGTATGCACCTATAACCAGTTGCGATGTAGAAAGGACGTTTTCTATTTATAAGGATGTACTTAATTCAAAGAGAACAAAATTGACAGAAGAAAACCTTGAGAAACTATTGCTAGTCAATATTAATACTCTTTTACTCAACTTGAACGACAAAATGAACAAATAAAAATGTTCCAATTATAGAAATAAAATTAAAAACTTTAAAAATACAACTTTTCAACAAATACATATGTATTTCGTAATTTTATAGATCACCACCCGTTTGTTTTCCAATTATATAAATAAAATTAATTAATAAATATGTATTTCGTAATTTTAGATAGATAGATCACCACCCGTATGTTTTCCAATTATATAAATAAAATTAAAAACTTCATAAATACAACTTTTCAACAAATAAATATGTATTTCGTAATTTTATAGATCACCACCCGTTCGTTTTTCAATTATATAAATAAAATTAAATATTTTAGAAATACAGCCTTTCGCCAGTACTGCACTGAGTGGTAAGCGTGTCCGTTCTCTATTAATAAGTTATGAAACGTATATTCTTTATTTTGCTTCTGGGATTCCGAACTGGATCCACGTCCTTCGCACTGTTTCCTTCTTGGCTGACGTTTCGTCCAGTATTGCATCTTCAGGGCTGTTACTACTATTGGTGAAATAAAATAATTTCAGTGCAGCGACAGTAAACAGCCAGTATATTTCTTAGTAATTTTAAATAAACTGTCGGGATATTTTGAAATAGTTTGCAAACATTCATTCCTTTCAAAAATTGGAAATATCATTAAAATAGCACAATATACACTCACCCACAAAAAATTCAATCCATGTACTAATTTGGTTATTTTTTCTTAATTTTTAAATTTTGTGGTTTTTTTGTTGTTGGTTTAAATGGAAAGCAAATAATCATCATGAACGTACACCAATTTAAGAAAATATATAACTGAAATAACAAAAATAATGTAAATACTGGAATAACAAAAGTAATGTAAATAATGGAATGTTGATTAAAACAAAATGTTTTCTTTTTTGTAAATGATAAATAATGGGGATTAATAGCGTGTATTGCCTCCCTGTTCTTCAATTGCACTCTCCATTCTTCTTGGCATTCCTTCAATAAAGAGTTGAATGTCATTTTGGTCAATGTTCTCCCATTCTTGTACTATTGCCCTGCTTAGCTCTTGTATGTTTCTTGGTACTGGAATTTGAGCTCGAAGTCGCCTTCTGGCCATGTCCTATACATACTCGATAGAATTTAGGTCTAGACATGTTGCTGGCTAGATCATACGATGGATTCAAACTTCTTCCAAATATGCATTAACAATTCGAGTAACATGAGGGCTGTCGTTATGAATTAGCATAAAATCGTCAACAACATTAATGTAACAAAAGGCACCATATGTGGTTCTAGGATATTTGTCTGCATTCAAAGCTTCTCTCTCTACCACAAATAAATCCGTACGGGCTTTCATATTAATTCCCCTCCAAACCATAACTGATCCACCGTCGAAACTAAGTTTTGGAACAATCAATACTGCATTGGATAAACCAGCTCTTCACCACACTCTTTGACGTCCATTAGGAGAGCTAAGATTAAATCTCGATTCGTCTGTAAAAAAGATATGGCTCCATCAATTAGACGGAACCACTCTACTGCTCTTTGAACAGAACACCTAGGATTCGAGCCACATAATATTGTGATCACCCATCTTGTGTCAAAGCTATTGCTCTCTGGCAGTGTTGGATTTAAGACCATATTTAAATTTAAAGAAATACTAAACGAACTTAATTAATAACAAAATTAAAAAAAGCAGTTTAAATTTAACTAACACCAACTAACAACGAAATAAGCACGTTTTTAATACTAAAAAAAGGTTTTAAACAGTTCAAAAAAATTTAAACGAATCGTTGGTGACATAATATTTATCACTAGAGTGGACCAATTCGGAGCGAAAGCAGAGACTAACGAATTGGTTCCCGCATGCGAAACATTATTAATTTCTAGAGATATACTATCACGAACGGTGCTGTTATTATGTTAGATACAAAAAAAATGTAAGACGGTTTTTCTAGATTATGAAACGTTCTCGATGATACGTACAAAAAATAAAATCTAAAATGTATGTAATTAGATGATTCAAAAAAAAACTTACCGTCTTATGCGTTTTCCGTGACTTGAAAATCTGAAGAAGCGCGATGAAATATTGTTAACATAAGGTGCGTCTCCAAAGTTATTTCTCATCATTGTACACAAATCAAATAAGAACACTTCGTATTTTGTATCGGCACCAGTGTCTCTATCTTTATGTCTTGCGCTATGCACGTGGCGTTGCAAATTTGATTTTGTTAAATGGTTTAAATATATATATTGCACACTTAACATTTTACATTTACCCCATTGTAAGATAAACTAGGATGGTTCTCAATAAACCTATTGACTAACTTTGATGATAGCGGTTTTTTTACTGTACGCTCCTTCAACATTATTAAATACACAGAATACACTTTCCTGCTGCTATTATACGTGTACACACGATGACCGTGAACAACATACTAAGTAATCGTATGTGCGATGGGGCACGCGGGAACTAATTCGTTAGTCACGCCTCTGCTTTCGCTCCGAATTGGTCCATTCTATTTATCACAGATAACAATAATCTTCAAATTTATAGATGGAACCAAAAAAAAAGAACAACAAACGAACAAAAAGTATGTTGATCGAATTTTGCACTGGTGAGTATATTAATATAGTTAGAGATATTTATTTATAGTGTTGATTCATATGTTCGTAGAGTTCAATAAAAATATTTAACTCAAAATTTATTATGTTTTAACAAACAAAATGCATGAACTAATCAAGAATATATTCTCCTCCATTATTTACAATTCTGTCATAATGATCTGGCAAGTTTTCGATTCCACGCTTGAAGAAATTCGGTGCCTTGAAACTGAAGAAGTTGTTAAGCCAATTTTTAAGTGTGATGTCAGTAAATAAATTTATTGACGATTAGGTAATGGAGAGCGATAAAGAAAATTTTATGGAATTTTATTAATATTCAAGAGTAAACCTTCCTTTTGTATCGCACTGGTCACGAACGACAGCCTTTCGAGAATCTGTCGATTCAACGGTCAGCAAGTATTTAATATTCTGGAAATTTCGTCCTATTTAATTTTGTTATTAATTACAACTTCTGTTCTAATTATATTCTAACTATTAATTTTATTTAGTATTGAACACTTTTTTTCGGATACTCAATGGGAATGGACTACATTTCGTTCTTACAAATCGTAAAGAAAATTTTACTTTTCTTTATAACAACCATTTCTTTTTAACAACAAAATTATTAACTATCTATTGGAATAAATATTAAACGCGTAACTATTAACGTTAGAGAAACATAAGTTTCTCTAACGTATGCGTATAATATATACAAGTATAAACTTGTACACTGTTTTAACTGTAAATCACTAAATGATAGTGATGATTTTAATAAAACCTCCTGATGAACTGGGATCTAGGACAAAATCTGATGAATTCTGGCATCCATTGTTTGACGATGATGGCTGATTAAAATTCATTTGCGAAGTCGTCATTTTATTGTTAATGCTTTCTTCTATATATCCTTCTTCTGTCGTGTTTCATCGCGCTTGTGCTTCATTGTGCTTGTTTAGTCTATGTGGGACCTTAGAACCAGTCCAAACGTTGAGAGGAAAGGGTTCAATATTTCAAATGCAAAAAATAGGCACCAATAATGAAACTCTTTATGTGTGTATTAACTGTAATTCAGATTTAGAAATTTCTGATAACAGTGATTAAATTGTGGACTCTAAACTTGCAACTTTGGCATGTCACAACTTGCCACTCAACGGGACAAATTGTGACAAAGTGTGGACATCTTGAAAACCGCTTATAACTTGTAAATATTGATTTATATTGCATTAATATTACCTTAAATAAATAAACCTTGATGCAGAGCTTTGGAAAAATATCTTACATTACCTTTTTAAAGGAAGACAGACCTTTAAAAAAGAATCATACGTAAAATGTCACAATTAGCCCCGGTATACCCTACGTAGCATAATTAATGTATTGTCTTCCTACTACGCTATAGTACTTCTCAAGAACTAAACGCTTGATTCAGTATAAATATATGCTACCCACGATGAAATATCTTTTGTTGATTAACACCTATTGTATTACATAAAACTGCATGGTAATGCATCTTCTATATGCAAAGTTTATACAGAGCTTGCTTAAAATTATATTGAGATTTCAAACGAATTTTACAGACAATAAAATAACTTAATGATCTTAGGAGTTATTATTTAGATATCGAACAATACACTAACTATAGATAACCAGTTTGGATGTTCAAATTCGATATAATATTGTTTTGGATTCCGATGGTTTTGGGGTTTATATCGTGCTTTTATTCATATTATATCTTGTAAGTTCAGATCTTTTTGACTTTAATGTATTTATTAATTTTATTTATCATATCTAGCTAATTCAGTCCACTATACAAGGTATCCCGTATCGTTATGTTCAAATTTTAGGAGTGTAAAGTAGACTTCATTTCAAGTAACAAAAACGCAAAACTTGTATATCCATTTTTATTTGTTTCAAAGCTACAGATCTATGAATGTGATTGTCAGATCATGAAAGAAAATGTAATCCTAAAGTCAATAAAAGTTGATTTTATTAAAAAAAGTTCAATTAATAATATTTTCGAAATGCCCCCATCCTTGTTGAATGCAGGCTTGTGCCTGTAAGCCAACAGAAGAAGTACTTATCCGAATTTCATACTTGTTTTGTCGGATTTGCTCAGCAGCCAGGTGAATACGATCCAGCAACTCTTCTCTTGTGTTCGAAACTTGCGCGTAGACTAAATTTTTCATGTATCCCCATAAATAAAAGTCAAGGGGATTAAGATCGGGTGATCTGGGTGGCCATGCAACAGGACCACCTCGACCAATCCATCTTGGATAATTGACGTTAACCCAATTTCGGACAACAATTCCGAAATGTGGTGGTGCCCCATCCATGTGAAACCACATGTCTCGTCGAACATTCAGTGGGACATCCTCCAAAAAACCTGGCAGTTCGTCAATAAGAAATTGAAGGTAATTGTCCGCATTTAACCTCCCAGGAAGAATGACAGGACCAATCAACAAGTCATCGATTAGGGTCGCCCAAACTTTAATAGAAAATTCATGTGTAAATTTAGATGGACGTATAGTCTGATGATCACCATTTCTCAGATTTTTAACACCACTTCTCGTGAACGTAGATTCATCTGTCCAGAGGACTGTTCCGCAGAAATTAAAATGAAGCCGTGACTGTCTTAATATCCAGGTAGAATAAAGTAGACGAGCATAGTGATCTGCCTCAAGCAAACCGTGTCCTCTGCGATAGTGATATGGATATAAGCCGTCACGTTTTAAAATTCGCCAAACTGTCGTTCGTGGCACTCCTAGTTGTCTAGCGATTCGACGTACACTGAGAGTTGGATCCCTTGTAACAATAGCTACTGCTTCTTCCTCTAAGTCTGCTGGCAAATTTACTCCTCGGTCGAAAAGATAATCACGCAGTCCGCATTCCAGAAATTGTCTGTGTACTTTCAGAAACGTTCTGTAATGAGGAATGCGCCTATCGGGAAACCGATGTCGGTAATCAATAACTGCTTGACGTGCACTGCCGTTACAGTAGCCATACCCAAAATTCATGTCCGCGTACTCTTGAGAAGAAAATCGGTAAGGCATTTTTAATAAAGAAAACGTGTCCACTCAGTAATAAGCTGTTGTATGAACTGGAACGTAATGTAATCCTTTATTAAAAAATGCAACGTTAACAGTCATCTGAACATTTGTTTATTGTATGATATTCATGGTTCAGCACTTACGAAATAAGTAAGAAGCTTCTTTATCATAAATCAATTTCCAGTACTCTTTTTTTGTAGATCTCCAAGAAATTACTGTATGCACTACGACCCGTGTTTATTTATTTTAGGATAACATTTTATTATACGACGTTAACAATCACAGGCATGTTATTGAATCGTATAACTTTTTCTAAATAAAATCAGTTTGTAGTGACTTTAGGATTACATTTATTTTTCATGACCTGACAATCACATTCATAGATCTGTAACTTTGAAACAAATAAAAATGGATATACAAGTTTTGCGTTTTTGTTACTTGAAATGAAGTCTACTTTACACTCCTAAAATTTGAACATAATGATACGGGACAGCTTGTATACACTTTAATGGTTCTGTTCAAACACTTATAGAGCAACTTCTAATGTAGTGTAGTACTTTTCAATATTATTAAAGATTATCTCAAGTTATTGAACAGCATTACTAGTAGTGATGACTTTATTTCCCTACAGAATCGATTAATGTTGAGCTAATAACATCCTTTAATATTTCTAAATCGAAGATAACAACTTTCAGTAGCCATTACAACGCTTCTATATTTAATTATAATTTGTGGCCATAGCGTTACCAAAAGGTAACTTCCTAAGCGAAAACTGATAAGCTGATGTGCTGAGTGGGACAAAGAAAGCGTCATCTACTATGAATTGCTTCCCAAGAATGTAATTATCACCATTTACTCGGGAAAAATAAATAACAAATAATAGGTATTTATTGAAAACTATAACAAATGTTGAAAATGTTGTCCTTCAAGATCAATGCACTTTAAAATCCTCCGTTCAAAATTTCTGATGATATTCTGCAACATTACTGGATTGTTATTAATTTCCAGGCATTTCTGTTCGATTCTCTGTAGCATATCATTCAAATTCAATATAGGTGTTTGAAATATGTTATTTTTTAGATAAGGCCACAAAAAGAAGTCGCAAGGTGTTAAATCGCATGAACGTGTAGGCCAGACAATTTCAGTATTTCGACTAATTATACGCTCATCAAAAAATTCTCTTAAATAATCCAAAGATTCTGCAGTACAGTGACAAGGTGCTCCGTTTTGTTCGAAATATGCATTTTGTAGTTCATCATCATGCAACTGATTGATGGTTGTAAAATTTCCAAACGGTACCTTTGAGCAGTTAACGTTCCCTGAAAAAATATTGGTCCAATGATTCGCCTTTGGCTTATCGCTGCCCAAATACCAATTTTCTCTGGATGTATCGATTCTTCATTAATTACATGTGGATTTTCACTACTCAAATTCTTGTATTTTGTGAATTTAGGTATCCCGTTTTATAAAACCATGCTTCATCAGTAAAGATGACTCTTTGCGAAAGTTCTCCATTATTGTTCATATTTACAAACCAATTTCAAAACTGTAGTCTACGTGGGTAATCAATTTCTAACAATTCTTGTACTGCTGTGACACGGTATGGATAAAGTTGCATATCTTTTTTTAATAACTTGTGAGTTGTACCAACAGAAAGGTTTATTTGTTGACTCAAATGTCGAACAGATGTTTGTGGTTTATTTTCCATTATTTCTTCAACACGATTGACAACTTGAGGTGTACGTTTCTTTACTGCCCCGCTGCCTGATTTTCTTAAGAGACTACCAGTTTCAGAAAAGTTTTAAAGTTCTATCTAAAGTATTCTTAAATTGTATATAATCTATTACAAAATGTGGAAACTCAACTTGAACTTCTACCATGCAATCTTGAACTGAATAAACCAATAAACCATCAATTTTATTACCACTTCGAAAATAAGCCTGGACTAAAAAAAATTTATGTTCTAAAGTGAAAGTCATTTTAAAACTGAGAAGCAATTTGTCTAAACCAGAATCGACGCACGATTATTTTATGCACTAACTGATATTTGTGATTGACATTATCAAATGTCATTTGGATTTACGTTTACGGAACAACAAACACATATTAATATATTTGCGTCTCATTCTATCAAAATTTCAAAGTAACCTAGATTGACTTTTCAAATGAACACTTGTTACATCTAAAAAAGGTATTTATTTAAAAATATTTTCATTTTACGATTAATTTTGCGATGAACACTTCACTATTCATATCTTCGTGATAATCTCCAGTTTTCTTGGATTAAAATAATGACAAACCCCTATTCATAAACAGTTTCGCTGACAAGCAGTTAGTCGCTTTCCTTTGCCAGATGGATCTTTTAAACCAGTAGAAAGAGCTTCAATAAATGCTTGCCTTGGATTAAGTACTTCACATATTTTTGTACTAGTTGGTAACTCATTTTTACACATGCACATGCCTTCTAATCATAATTTTTGATACTTCATCCAATTTATTGTAAGCATCTCGACAACTTCGTTTTCTTAAAGGAGAATGTGTAACTCCAGGCATTTCAATTTCCTTAACAATGTCAAACATAGTATTCCTACTAATCTCTACTTCCCTTGAAGATTGACGAACAGCAGCTGTTTTGGACATATTCGCTTTATTCTTAAAATACACATTATAAGCCATCTGCCTCTGTCCACTTTTTATATATATTTTCCTTTACGATTTTTTGATAGCTGCGTCATCCATGCTCAAAAACGTTTATGATTATATAAATTAAAGAAATTAATGAAAGTGATAAAATATCTTTAGATAATGAGTTTTTAACTTTATAATCTCTATAAAGAACTATTTATAACGAATATTAATAATAAATACCGCACTAAAACACGCTATTGACTAGCACTGACAGAAATACTGATCAGTACTGACAGCCACTGACAGCAAAAAGAAAATTTGACAGAACAAAATAAACTTAATTTTGCCTGCATAAAAGCGGCCTCTATTTTAGCCAATCACAAGCTATTATTTTAAGCCCTATCTTTGCCAACGGTTTATTCTTATTTGGAATGCCACATAGTCCTAATTTTTAATCAAAATCCATCGTTTATATCAGAAACTTCATACTAAGAATTACCTGTGAAATACTAAACCACACATGATGAATGCTGACTTAATATTATTTAAATAACAGGACTTGAGTTTTAAATCTCTGCATTATTTTATAGAGACTCTGTATTACATATTTATGTTTGATCGAAAATTGTAATTAACGCGCCATTGTTAAATGAACAATTGCTAAGTATGTTAGATATGCAATTAATAATCTTTTAAGTACTTAAATGCCTTAACGAAAGTGATTGCTGATCTTTGGTGGGAATTGTTTGGATACCTGTCCTATGGAGCTTCGATTTTGTAACATCAAGTAAATTTACAGTTCCAAAAATAATATGAATCTCCTCTTAAACATTATAGTTTTAACGATTGTAACCAGTGTTATCGAATCAGGTAAATATTAAACAATTTCTTTATAAAATTATATTGCTACGCTATTTTGTAAATACTTTCACAGTTGTAATTACACGTTGGGCGTTTTTACAAGTCACAAACTTTTACTACTGCTTTTGAGAAAGTTTCTTTCTTAATTATAAGTAATTTATTGAGGAGAAAACAGCAAGAAACATATTTAAATATTTATATCGCAATCCAATACGCAACACTAATCTGTTTACTGTAATGTTTTGGGTGCGGGCTATAATCATAACATTACACAAGTATAGCAAGCGCCAAATAAGATGGCGAGCGGTGGGAGTAAGTTCGCGCAGCATTAGAATTAGTGGGGAGATTTGTATTTGGTTTTACATATAATTGCAAGATACCATAGGAGGCATAAACTACACATCTGTCACTTAATAAATTAATAATTTATTAGAGTAAAATAAATACAAATTTATTTTTTTTGATAGTATAGATTTATTGTGAAATCAATTAGACGTTACAGAAACAATTAAGCATATTCACAATGACATAGGCATATACGCCCATTACCGAACGAAATGATATTACGCTTCCCACAAAAAAAAATGAGAAATTGACTTACACAGAAATTTGTGTTTTATGTTTATATATATATATATATATATATATATATATATATATATATATGAAGCGTTGTTCTTGGGGATATTTCGCCGCGTTTGGATGATTTCGTCCTGAGAAGGACAACTTTCTTCCTGACGTTTCGGTGACATCACTTTCACCTTTTTCTAGAGGATCTTCTCGTTGCAATGGTAACTTCAATAGTTTGCAACGAGAAGATCCTCTAGAAAAAGGTGAAAGTGATGTCACCGAAACGTCAGGAAGAAAGTTGTCCTTCTCAAGACGAAATCATCCAAACGCGGCGAAATATCCCGAAGAACAACGCTTCATATATATATATATATATATATGAAAAATTTGTGAAAAACTTATCTGCGCGGAATGTGCATATATCGACATTTCACTGTTTTTACAGATCATCAGTGCACCTTATCCGAAGACAGACATGATATTCACTTCTATACTACGTGTATATATACGAACTGTAATGAACTTCATGTCTATGAGAATTAATAATTATTAAATCTCATTTTACGAGCGACAATCGCATGTAAAATGAGATTTAATAATTATTAATTCTCATAGACATGAAGTTCATATATATATATATATATATATATATATATATATATAAATATATAATATTTTCGTGACCTTGGTATGATAAGGTAAACTTAATAAGTCGGCGATTAAAGGACTGGTTCATTACTTCAAAGTATATATATTTAAAACAACCCTACATGTTTCGGCAATGATGCCTTTGTCAAGGGAATAAAAAGTATAAATAACATTTCTTATCTTATTCCTATATTTTTCTATATTTTTTATCCTTTCGAGTCTCGATATTCGACAGCTTCTTCTTAAAAAATCCATTTCTGTAACCAGCAGCTTCCTTCTATTAGTTTTACTGAAATCCCATACTTCTTAACCATATGTCGAAATACTCTTAACAATTGAGTTGTAAATACGAAGTTTCGTGTCTCGTCTAATGGTTTTTCCCAAAGTATGGAATTGAGTGCTCCAATAGTTTTCCTACCTTTTGTAATTCTTTCCTGGATCTCGTCTTTGCTCTTTCCTTGCTTATTGACAATTACTCCTAAATAATTAACTTTGTCAACGTTATTTGTTGTTTCGTTTTCCAAAGGTAGGTTGTCGTTTTTATCGCTGCCTACAATAAGGTATTCACATTTATTCAGATTTATTTTAAGACCCTCTAGTGTATACTCTTCATTGAGTTTTCTAACAATATAACTCAAATCCTGATCGTCTTCTGCGATTACTACCTGATTATCAGTGAAAAAGAGAGTGTATAGGATATCATCCAGGCGCGGCTCGTGATGACGTAGTTGGGAGTGCAAGTACAATGATGCGAGTGCCTCGTGTATTATCCATAACATTCGATTACTGATAACTAGAGCAGACCAATTTACGTGCGCGCCATGAGCGCCGGTATGGGAGTGTAATTCGTAATATATTAGAATATGCGATAGAATAGAGACGCAACATGAGCTTACTACCGATATAAGTATAGAAGTAGAGACATTTATTCTACCAGAAATAATTAAATATACATTTGGTTTTCTGCTATTGAAGTAATATGCATAAACACACGAAAAATAAGAATAGTACATATTATAGCAGCGTTGTATGTACCTATAAATAAAATGGAAAATGTATGAAATCAGTGATTGTGTGCACGACAGAGGATTTAAAAAAACACTTACCGTTTTAAGCGTCTTCCAAAGATTAACAAACTGGAGAAACTCGATTGTATATTTTCAACATCAGGTGCGTTTCTAAGGTTATTTCTGAAAAACATGTCCGCCGTGAGGAAAAAATATGTTTATATTCGGAAAACGAGCGTTTTACATCTAGTGATGTTATATTCGCATAATCAAAATACTTTTTTAACAAACTTAACGCATCTGTATACGTGCCCTCACAAATACGTGTTAAGGTGTCAAAATCTGCATTTCTGTCTAAAACACTTTCAAATTTAATTAGAACACTTTCACTTTTTGCGTCTTCTACAGCACACAATTGTGCGTGAACATCTTTAACGATTTGCAGTGATTCCTCTAACGACAGCGACGAATTTTCTAATTTTGTTATTGCTTCTTCTAGTCCCAATAATTCTCACGAATACTTTGTAAATCCATTTTAATCTGGGCATCTTGAAATTTTTTCTGGCTTGTATTGATAGCTGCACTTTCTTTCGGATCGAATGATAAAACCACGTCCTTAATTTTTTCAAAATATTCATAATAGTAAAACCCCGCCTGTAACCATGTACCCCAACGTGTCAGAATCGGCTGTGGTGGCTCAGGGGTATGGAGACACAGTTCGTGAAATTTCCGAATACGTTTTGGAGATTTCAGATTAAAGCATCTACCTCTGGATAACATCTACCAACCTGTTCTGCCACAAGGTGTAGAGCATGGAGTTTACAAGTAATATGTAACAAGTTAGGACAATATTTTCTACGAGACCGGCCTACAGATCACATGGTTGCGGCACCATCGGTCATAAACATTAATACTTGGTCTTTCGAAAGTTTAAATTTTTTCAAAGTATCTAATAGCACCTCTGAAATTTTTTCGGCATTACATTGTTTTAGTCGTCTGGATGCTAATAAAATTGAAGGCGTTGGTTGATGAGGTTCCATATTACGCGCCATCACATTAACTACAGATTGTTTTTTTGCTGTCAGTTGTTTTGTCCACACATAACCACAGTCTTTTATTTTTCAGTTCGGCCTTGATTTTATTTTTAACCTGTCTTTAACCGATGGTAAATTCCTTCGTAACGTTGTCGTGCTCGGTAATGTTTGATTCGCGTATTTATTTCAAAACGATATAAATGAATTATTACTTAACAAGGTAAACGGCAGTGTACATACAATCATAGTTACACATAGTTCATGTATAAACTGTTGTCGATTAATTTTGTTATTATTGTGCTTCAAACTGCTTACGTGTTGTTTACAATGTGTTTTTGACCAACACATTAGATATGTATTGCACACTAAACATTTAATTTTTGAATCATCGTATATTAAGTCCGGGGAATCCATAATAAACTTATTCACTTCGTCTGACAACGTTTTCTCGATTTATGTGTCGACGACATTTGATTACGTATGCTTACACTTACATGCAGTCTAAGCAAGTACCAAACACATACTGAATGCTTTTTATTAGTTCTGATGCAATACAATCATCCTCACATCGGCGCACGGAAATTGGTCTGCTCCACTGATAACTGATTAGACTAAGAAAATCAAGTCTAGTTAAATTTATTGTGTCTTAAATTCGTTCTATTTATATTTTAGCCGCCGTCATCAAAGATAAAAACTATTATCGGACTCCATTAAAACAAATAAGGAAAAGAGATGTCAGTTATCCAAAGGAAACATGTAAGTTGTAAAAGTTATTTAAATATTTTCTTTTTAACGTCATTTTAACTATAAGTAAAATTTACATACAACACGCACAAAAATAAACATTAGTAATTGGCCCAATATTGACGAATTGCGTATGCGTAATAATAAATATAAAAAGTAATTATGAAAGAAATAAATCATGTAACTGAAAACACGAAACGACTTCTTATTCATTCAAAGTAGACGTTTTTCAGTGAGTGACGGTGAGATGGAAGAAGAGGAAGAAAAAAGTTACTCCGCTAATACAACAAACACTGTAACTATATTATTAGAAAATAGAGCAGGTGCTACCGATGTTACAACTACGATAAGTGATAGTAAAGCCAGTGTCGCACCAGCAAAAGATGCAAGTAATAGTACAAGTGGCGTTACTGGCAGTAGTGTTGCACCAGCAAAAGATGCAAATAATAGTACAGTTGGTGTTACTAGCAGTGTCAGCGCCGAGGACAAGAAAATAACTGTAGGCAATGTCAGCACCACTGGTAGCGCAATAAATAATCAGACCGATAAGATCCCTGTAACGGAAAAATCTGAGGGAACAGCCGTAAAAAAAGACGAAAGAAATATGCCTACGGGTGAAAATGTTACTTCGACGCCACTACCTGAAGTAACAACATTACAGAAGAAAGAAAGAGCAATTCCAACAGTTGATCACACCGGTACGACATCAGAACCAGAAACTGCGACGCTACAAGAAAAAATAGTTTCTCCAGCGAACAACACTGCTTCGATACCGGAAACCACAGCATCAACGGTACTGAAAGATGATAGAAATGCACCTACAGGTGATAGATCTGATTCCACAAATACACTTGCAGCGTCAACGCTTAAGACAGATGACAAAAATACTCTTACTGGATCTGTTAGAGCAGAAGAAACAACCTCCGCACCTGTGGAGTCAACTCTTAAGCAAAACGATGACGGAAATCGTCTTACCGGATCTGTTGGAGCAGAAGAAACAACCTCTGCATCTGTGGAGTCAACTCTTAAGCAAAATGATAAAAATGTTCCCACAGAAGGAACTGGTCACTTGACAGAAAAACCAGCAACTGTCAGTGATGAAAATGAAAAGGAGACTCAAGAGAACAATGTAGAAGATGAAGGAGAGGGTGAAGAAGAGACACAGCAAGATAACGCCAATACAAACGATGATGAAACTGAAGCGCAGACTGAAAGTGCGAAATCAACTTCTGCAGAAACTCCTGAAAATAACGTAGAATCTGGTGACAACGCAGAAAGTTCTGAGGGGACCGAGGAATCTACTTATGACAACGAAGATAAGGAACCTGTTACTACCACCACAAGTAAACGTCCACCACTGAAAAAAAAACAAGAAAAAAGAATTGTTAAGAAACACAAGAAACGAAGCCATTATCTGTACAAAAGTAAAGTATATTCCGGCAATGTAGAGGTGCCAATAGTAAATTGTTTCGATGCCTTCGTATTTGGCAAAAAAAATGGTATCGAGGCTTTGGGAAGATTACTTGAGCGTGCGGGAAGAAACTCATTTTTGCTCCGGTTGCTACCGTATTTCACGGTTCCTTTACAATATGCTATTGGTTCATTTGAATACAGTCGCTGCATTGCTGGACATTTTGTTTGGAAGCTGTTTTACATAGGCATGAAATATGGTGATTTGTTTCCATATACGGATCCAAATCATTTTTTCTTGGCAATTTCTGACGATCAAGAAAATTTAGTAGGCAAAGCAGAAGATGGTATAAAATTGTTAAATGAATATTTTAAATAAATTTATTATATAAATAAATATATTTTTATATGTTATTCAGGTCTTTGATTTTGTCAATATAGGGTAACAATTAATTCAAGCAATTTGTGAAGTAGATGCCACATAGATAAGTATTGACGTTCCGTTTAGTCCTTTATTGTTGTGGGTAGATGAGAAATATTTATTTATTTTTTTGCAATTCAATAAGTATTTTTACCTACGACCCTACCTACCTATTTCCGCAGGGAATAATGAAATGCGACCGTTCTTATTGGCGCAATGCAGGGAATAATGATAACTTTTCTCCCGACCGAGAACAAAGTGTCATCTTATACATCTGACAATTGACATATATTAGACTACTTTATTCTCTAGGGAATAAAATATTCGATTTTCCCTAGGGAATAAAGTGAATACTGTAGTGAATGACTTTTGGTTCATTTATTTAAGTCAAAATTAATTTAACTGTCAGATTGACGAAGCATTTAAATATATGAATCAATTTTATTTTGTAATCGTAATAGTAACATTAGATGAGTGTACAATATTTATATATGGACAATCATCTGATATCTTAACTTGGCGGTTGCTTACAGTAGTGCTTGTGCAAAAATTATCTCCTTCACTGCCATTAATATTCATTTTTGCACAATAACTTAAACGGACTGCGTTTTTTTGAAAAAAAATAAGACAAACAAACTCGTTTTACCTTAGTAACCAGAAACTATGCACATTTTCATGACAAACCAACTTAATTGAATGACATCAGATCAATCTATCAATCAACTGTCAAACTAATAATGAAATAAATTATTACATTTAAGGTCGGGAGAAAGGTTTTGTATGTAATTCGGGAATAAACATCTATAATCCCTCAACAGAAAATGCCCTCGCTCCCTTCGGTCGCTCAGGCATTACTTACTGTCTCGGGATTAAAACTGTCGTTTATTCCCTTAATACATAAATATCTATTATGTCTCATTATTCTCTGCGTTTCGCCAATAAAATATAGTCTTACCAGCGTTGCCATAGTAACGGTAATCAAGCCCAAATAGTCTAAGTGTCAAACATGTCGTCGATACGATAAACTTCAGCGTTCGTTTGAATTTGGTGTATTAGTGTTAGTTTTATCGGTTTTATCATAGATAGTGATGCCGATGAATTCATATTATGTACACCCCCAGAAATTAAGCTTAAGGCCAATGTAAATACGCTTGGTTTCTTGCCTGAAAAATCCAAGAAAAATCGAGCGCCATATCGATATTATAGTATAATGTTTGTTTGTCTTTTAGTAATTTTCAGTTAGTCGTAAATAAAGTAGTGTATACTAACTCGCAATAATGACTATTACTCCCTCGAGCTGAGTTACCCCCTTGCCGCTTCTCGGCTCGGTTCGTAAATTCAGCTCTCGGGAATAATAACCGTCAATACGGGCTCGTTGTATAAACTACTATTATTGTTTTAGCAGCACATTTTTCAAGAATCTAGCGGGATTCATCGTTGAAAAGTGGACATACAGATTTTAAATGGTACAAATCTCAAATAGTAAATTATGCAATAAACATTTAATGATGGCTATTAAGACACGAGTGCCTTGAAGAATACGAGTGTTTTAATAGCCACTAAATGCAAATTGTATACACTCTTTTGCTACGATCATTTATAATAACGAAAAAATTTCCATTTTATTTTCAAAGTTTATTTATTTCAAATTACAACTATGTATGTTCAATATTGTTATATGTAACGAACTGTTACGCAAACTATTACAAACAAGACACATAAATGTCGAAAAATCAAAGTTTAAAAAAATTCATTATTATTTTTCATTTATAATTATATCGTGCGTTCAAAAAAAGCAGCTTCTGAGTTGGCCATGAAATTTTTAGGTAGGTCGCAACTTGCGGTTAAGTTCTGTTCTGAATTGTCAAATGTTACTGTCATTGGCACAAATCACTAACGTTTAGATAGTTGACGCACGTGCATTCAGTTCAAACCGAAACTTGAGCGCCTCTGATGCTTGAAGGAAGAACTTATGTTATTTAGCGGTAAATTCAAGCGGACGTTAGGCATAATTTTTGCAGGATTTATAAATATTGGCAGATTTGATATTGCGCCTACACGCAATTATCAAATCTTTCTTATGTAAAATGCGATTACATTAGAAAAAAATAATTACATTAAGAACATTGATATTATACATTGCATATGAAAATTCTTTCTTTGGAGACTGTGGTTAAGTAAAAAACTTAAAAAAGGTATATAACCCTTTACCACAATTATTAATCGTATCCTAAATACGTATTTCGACAACTAAGCTGTCATCATCAGTAGGTAAAAACCACTAATTAAAAAAGTCGCACATGGGGCACAGTAAAGCGAGAGAACCGCTTAACGCAATAACTACTTACACCGCGTCCACGTATAGACTAATTTTAAACATGCGATTCTAAACTACGGGGGGTCGAAAAAACACTTACCCCTAAGGAAAAGGTCTACACATATGTTAAGTCTCCGAGTTGAAGTATGTCGAACCGAGAGACGGCCAACATTCCTACCAAAGGGAAACGGCAATAAATATGTCCCAATAACTACAATTTTAAAAACGACGATGACCCAGTTAGGGTAATAAAAATGAAAAGAGACAGCTGAAAGGGATCGGTGACCTATCGCTATTCATTGAATTATATTTATTTTAGGCGATATGTATACTTTCATAAGCATCAAGTTCGTGGGGTTTATTAATTCCTTTGACTAACTTCAACCCTGTAATCGATACATTGTGCAGTGTGCTCAAAGCGTGGTATGCGACATTCGATTTATCCGGTCTATTGTATTTAATATGTGATATGTGTTCTTTAAAACGGGTTATTATTGGTCGTTTAGTTTGGCCTATATATTTGAAATTACAATCCTCGCAACTAATTTCGTATATGCCTGATTTCGAATTGAAATTAACTCTATCTTTAGTATTCCCTAGGAGACTTTTGATAGTGTTTTCGGACCGAAAGGCTACCTGGAAACCTCTTTCTTTCACAGCTTTATTAATGTTTTTCGTGACGGGGTGGTATGGTAAACACATGTACTTTTTCTCCTGGTTACTTTGAGATATCAAACTTGTGGATTCGCGGATTGTATTTTTTATTTTTGTTTTTCTAATTAATTTATTGATTATTTCTATGTCAAAGCCATTGTATGTCGCAATATTTTATTCGCAATATAGTATTGCATATGAGTTGATTATAATAACTACATTACATATTAATTAGATTTTATTATATTTATACCGGCGCCCCATAATTTCTAAAGCATTTTGTTTTACAGGATCTTGACTGTCTTGTGCTCTAGAATCCTTCCCAATTATAATTTTATTTATATCCTGGCAACAAGCATGTGTTAACGTCCTGATGGATAGTTTAATTATATTCAATAGGTCTGATTGGTGGTCATTGCATGCAATAAACTTGAAATCTAAAACATTATGTATCTTTTCGACTAAAAACTGCACAAGTCTATCATTATGCGAAACACTTTTAGAAATTTTCCGTATTCCCACAGTAATATTTTTTACAGACAGCGCTAATTCTAAAGTAGGATAGCACACACACTTAGCACATGCACCCCCATATTCACGTGCTGTAATTAATTTATTATCAGTATTTCCATCCACCTCTGCAAACGATGATTGCTTGCAGATTGTACACTCACCACTCTTTTCTTGATTTTTTTCAATAAAAATCCAGCCACATAATTGTTGGCCAATTGTGCCAAGGTTTCTGAACCTTTTGTAATAAAAATTGCAGAAGCAGCTTCCAATGGATTCGGTGGTAATGGATGTGATAGTGATTCTGGCAACTTCAATGTATCGGCATCAATTTTCAAAAACATTTTTGAACCCCCAAACAACTCCGTCATCCTTTTCACAATTGAAATGGGTATTATAAATGTTTAGTGTAGAATTGACATTCATCACCTTATATGTACAAATAAAAGCATTTGTGGTTGGGTTGGAATTTTGGACGTTGTGGCATCTAATTTGGCCAAATAGATTTACGATTGGGTCTTGGTTGAGATGCCTTCCCAATAAATAGTCAATTCCGTCATTTTCAGCACATTCCATATATTTATTATGTTAATAATGGTGAAGTGTAAATAACTCGGAGTAGTTGGTTTTACATTTTCGCTTCAGTAAGCAGAAGACATGTATGGTGAAGAGTTGAAGGAAATGCTTTGTGCAGTATTCGAAATTTCCATTCATATAAATTCGTTCTTGGTTTCTACACATAAATTCCACGTTAGAAACACAATAAAATACAACAATCTCTCGTGGAATGTCATTTATAAGAACAAATTTCTCACTCAATGATGATGTCGGTTTGATTACATTGAGCATTTTCTGAACTTCTCTTACTGAATATGGTAATTTTGGAACTTTTTCGCATAAGATGTATTGTTGGCAATATATTTTCCATTCTTTGATGTTAATGTAATAATATCCTTTTGTCCCGAAAGTTCCTTATGGATTAATTTCCTTGGTCTGGTCGAAGAACACTCTTTCCGATCTAATATTTAAAGAACACTGATTTACAAGGTTCCAAGATTCACATTAATTACATAGCCGTTGCTAGTATTAGTTAGTATAATTAGTAGAGAACGGACACGCTTACCACTCAGTGCAGTACTGGCGAAAGGCTGTATTTCTAAAATATTTAATTTGATTTATATAATTGGAAAACGAACGGGTCGTGATCTATAAAATTACGAAATACATATTTATTTGTTGAAAAGTTGTATTTATAAAGTTTTTAATTTTATTTCTATAATTGGAACATTTTTATTTGTTCATTTTGTCGTTTAAGTTGAGTAAAGGAGTATTAATATTAAGTAGCAATACTTTCTCAAGGTTTTCTTCTGTCAATTTTGTTCTCTTTGAATTAAGTACATCCTTATAAATAGAAAACGTCCTTTCTACATCGCAACTAGTTATAGGTGCATACTGGAAATATTCTTTTATTTCTTCATATTTAGCCGTTAGATTTTGTGGAATTGTCTCCATACATAATTGGTGCAATGTAATTAAATCTGGATTTCTATTAAGAATTGCTTCAAACTTTTGCCGAAGGCAATATCCGAAGTCACTTGGAATACTTTTCAAATTATTAACGGCCACATCTAATGTGGTTAATCCGTCATTTAATTTGAGATTTCGATTTTCAAAATAAGTGATTAGTTTTGGCAATTTTCCAAAGTGTTCGTGAAGAAAGTACAACTGATTTTTAAAATTTGGGATTTGTGTGAGCTCCTTGCACTCACCAATACTTCTAGCATCCTCCTTTAGCTGTGTTACTAGTTAGTAAATTAGCCAATACAAATTAATACACAGTGAAAAGCTATGAAAAAGGGAAAATTTCGAAAAAATATTTACATTTTTAATGAAATGACCTCACTTTCAGTATTTCCACCTTGTAAGTAGACATTGCTACTACGTTATTTGGGTGTATGTTGTATCGTATTTAAGCACGTGGGAACGCCAAGTTGATACAAGATGGACGCTTGTTGCTCGTGTTTATTCTTTCCGGGCTAGCTAGAGCGTCCCAACAATGCTGTAAATGTTTAAATAATAAATGGTGGTGAACGAAGGTCCAGGACGTGTGTAATAATGCTCAAATAACTATATTACAACTTATAAGCTAAATAAAACACAACAACGCTGCCCTTAAAGGTTTTTATTTAATATTTACATAAGAAATTGAGATATTTAAAATGCATTAAAGTAATTAAATAAAAGTAGCAATGTATACAAGAAAAGGTGAATAAGCATTTAAAGAAATTAAGATGCAAAAGGAGACTGAAAAGAAAGTTAAATTATTCAATAAATTAAATTTGAATTAAGTAAAAGGATAATATATATTGAACAATACAAATTATCTTTGTGTTGCGAGCAAGGCCGCGGCGCTTGGGTGCTGGAACAGCACGTGTCAATTTTTAGCGATGTGTAACTTACTTAAGAGTTGGAAACAGAAGAAGGATGAGTTTGGTGTGAGAGAACACTCTGTTGGAAACGGGTAAGCTTGTTTTAGAGTGGAGAAAAAGATGAAGGTGACAATGTTTTGAATTAAGAACTAATCAAAAGCGCGAGCTAAAAAGTTGTGATATCGATGAAATAAATATTATTAAAATATTCCTTATGAAGAAAGCTTTAAAATGATATGCGACATAATATAATTATAAAGAAGAGTACGTAATTAATTAAATAACTTAATTTTAAAATTAAATGTGTATTTTGTAGAAATTCGAAAAGAACGTTGAGTTGAACGTTCAATCAGATAGATTTCTTGGAAAGGTAAAATGACCAGAATGATAACAAACGAAATGATTTCTCTTGCCAACGAACATATACAGAAAATGTCTAAACATAAATTAATATTTTTAAATACGAAATATCTGAAGAAATATAATTTTAAAATTAAATTAAAACATTCTTATTATACACGAGTGTGTAACAACCTCTACTTATAATTATGGCTAGACATCAACAACTCATCAACGACTTATGTCGTTCAGCTCCAATCCATTCCATATTTCCACAAGGCGGCGTCCTATCTCTTCCGAGTTGTTGCCTGGGCATTTGGCAAGCATGTCCAAGACATGCTCTATTGGACTAAGGTCTGGACTTCTTACTGACTAATCCATGGTGTCGATGCCAACCTCCTCAAGATAATTTTGAACTATGCGAGCACTATGAGGTCGTGCATTATCTTGCATTAATAAAAAAATTGGTCCAACATAAGGCGTGAATGGCACAACATAGTCTTGAAGGATGTTAGTTATGTACCGGTCAGCATTAATATTTCAATTGTTTAACACTACTAAGTCCGAACGAGCTGCCAAAGAAGTGCCTCCCCACACCATTACAGAACCTCCACTAAATAATGTGGTATTCAGAATGTTGCATTAAGCATAATGTTCATTTGGTCATCTGTGCACACGAACACGGCTATCACAGTTATAAAGACAAAATCTAGATACGTCTGTAAACAGAACTCGTTGCCAGTCATCCTGCAACAAATTAACATGATTCCTAATTCAAGTGAAGTCTCCGATGTTCTACAGCCAAGGCTGGACCTCGGGCTAGCACACGACATACCAAATTAGCTTCTCTTAGACATTTACGGACTATTTCTATGCTAATTCGAGTACCATGAACTGCCTGTAATTGAGATTGCAAACACCTGATTGCAACGAATCGTTGTCTTAGAGAACAAAGTCTCAAGAAGCGATCCTGGACACGGGTTATGGCACGATGTCTACCTTGCCTAGGTCGTCGGATATGGTTGCCAGTGTCCCTATACCTTTGTATCATTCGGGATGCCGATGTATGAGACACACCGAACCTTTCTCCTATTCGGCGATAACTTCAGCCTTCCTCTAATAAAACTACGGCTTGCGCACATTCCTTTCTCGTCAAATTTCAAAATTCACAACAGAACAAACAATAAGATAACTTTACCAAGATAAAACACGATATAAAGACAAGTTAAAACTGATAGTTACATAAAATTACATCATATCCAAAAAATATTTAATGTACTAACACCAAAAACAACACCAAATGTCAACACAATTTTGACAACTGCACGTCAAATACCAAGTTCTTACAAACCAACGCCAACCGCTACATATTATCAGCAAATGAGATAAACGTTTAATCGTTTATTACATCGCTCGTTCATTTCTTAGAGCAGTGTATTACGTTTGTATAAAATTTAAAATTTATGAAGCTTATCATTCGTTGCAGGGAAAAAGAGACGTTATAGGAATATTATGCAATCATTAATATGTTTTTACTAGACCGTAAGCTGCAATAACAAGTTATTTTAACTTTAAATCTTTTGGATGTATATCCCAGTGTTAGAGTAAAGGTTATTTTGCAAAGCCAATGGTGAATTTTCAAAATATAATTAGTTTTGTTTAATAATAATTCATTCCTACGTATCCCCAATAGGTTAATGTCAATCACAGAGCGTATTAGCAAGCCCTTAATTGTAATTACACCCGTTCTCATGGGGTTTACCGACAGCCAATATTTTTGTATTCATCCAATACGTGAGCTTGATTAGTCAGTAGCTTATCATTGAGAGATATCCAGCGGCTTTTATACTTGGTGAAAATCTCAGATTTAATTGAATTTTAAACTTCACAATTATAACATAAAACTAACTCATTTAAATTGAAATTTAAAAAAATATAAATCATCATTGTGCAAATAATTTTGTTTTCAGTGTGTTTTGTATGGTCAAAAGATTTATTCAGACATTTAAAGATGACAAAAATACAGAAAGAATTTCAACACATCGTAAGTACTCGTTCACAAAATACCAATGCATTTACCTTCGTACCATCTGGTATTGCGACAACTCTCTTGGATGGGGGGACAAATAGCGCATACCGCACTGAAATTGTTATTGAATATGCAAATCACGGAGACACCCACATGTAACATTTAAAAAAATTCAGGAATAGGTAGGGTATTAACGATCATGTAAGCTTATTGTATGGGATGAATGCACAATGGTCCACAAAAAATTACTGGACGCACTCAATCGTACGTTTTCCAATAATCAGGCTTTTCTTCTTTTCCCAAATTTATCTAAATAACGGGTGTAGTATTTGTGCCGTAATCTTCCCATTAGCTTTTAGCAATTCAGCATTAATTAAGTCTGTACCCGAAGCTTTTCCATTTTTTAAATTAGCTATTACTTTTTCTATTTTCTTTTCCTCTATTTTCCCTATTCTACCTCAATGATTTCCGCCATACTATACCAGTTATACCACGTTCCACATCAGCCCATGAACTCAATGCATGTCTCAAATTCATCAGTTCTTTTACAAAATGTTCAAAAACTAATATTGCCACCAATATGTGTGTTCAACTGCAACAAGACGTATTCGCTGCTCGATTTGATACACGACTGTTGAAGTCAATGCATCCACTAATTGCACAACATTACCAACAGATTTCTGCATTATTACACATACAATTGACGAATTGGTTTACAGCGTTTTCTTAAATATCGCGCACAATTTCTGAAACTATCAATGGCTGTGTGAACGAGCAATTTTGACAGCCAAAACTAATGACATCAATGCAATAATTCAAAATCAAGTATCTGGCAATTTAAGATCGTATAACTCAGATGATTGTGTTATGAATTACAACAAAGTCGTCAATTATCGTGTTGAATTCCAGAATTCACTAGCCAGGCTTGCCACCACATGTATTGACATTGGAAATTAGTGTACTAATCATTCCGCTTCGAAGCATCTATCCGCCACGTCTTTACAACAGTGCCAGTCAAAACAATTGATGAACATCATCGAAGCTACAATGTTGAAGGCAACTATAAAAGAGAAGATAGTGCTATGTATGCCCCTGATAACAACAGATTCGACATTTGAATTCAAACGACTGCAATTTCGAATTCAACTCGCCTTCGTAATGACAATTGATAAAGCACAGGGACAACTACTTCGAGCGTGTGGATTGAATTTAGAAAATCGATGCTTCTCGCTCGAACATGTACGTGGTCTGTTCACGCGACAAATTTATTTGTGTATGCACCTGATGACCGAACAAAAAATATTATATACCCGAATCCATTGCAATAACTAGAATTACTTTAAGTTTTGGTCAAAAAAGGAAAATCATAGTTCAATAATCGTTCAATGACTGTACAGGGTTAGGCAAATGTATGAATCCATACGAATATCTTTTTTTAATAAGACTTTCCACAATTAATTAAATGCAAATCGTGGATTCGATGAGTATAATTATGTCGCTATGATGTTATAATAATGTCCGAATCAGACTTCCGGTTTAGTCGGCAACAATGCTATTTTTTTATTATTTTAAAGGAAATAGCCTGCATATTTTTACGAATTTCAATAGAGCTCTGCTCTGGAAGTTCAGCAATAATAATTGGCACCCTTTTGTTCAACTACGATAGAGATATTTAATTAAATCTAATAATACAAACTTTAATGAGAACCAGAAAAATGAACACAAAAAATATAAACGAAATCAGTACCAGTTTTAAATAAACACCTGTAGCAAATGTGAATTATGTTTGATAAGCATTTTTAATAACAACAAAATTTACTTACGTTGCTAAATATGAAATAAAGTATTAAAAGGGATAGAAAATTATATTAAACAACCTTAGCAATTACGCCTAACTCGACGCGGTTCCAACCCAGAAACCGAGATCTACATCTAGAGAACGACCGCGGAAACCTACACCTACATTTAACCTTAGCAAGTTATTGGAAATAAATCGATAATAACAATAATCTCCAAAAGCATGTTACAGTGTTTAATAACTCATTAAATGTTGCATTAGCTCTGTAAAGAAGAAATGTGTAAATTGTAAACGAATCGAAGGTAACAACGGCAGGCAACTTTGAATTAAGAGGTTAGAAATTTCAAACATGTTAGAGGCATAACGGGTGTTCATTTGGAAAGTCAATCTACTAGCATGTGATTTACTGAGAACATTTTGAAGTATGTCGTAAATTAAAATTTACTACTTAACCTACGAAGTCGTATATTTTGACAGTTTCATACATACAAATAAATATCAAATGTGATTGACATTATCAAATGTCATTTGGATTGACGTTTACGGAACAACAAACACATACTAATATATATGCGTCTTATTCTATCAAAATTTCAAAGTAACCTAGATTGACTTTTCAAATGAACACACGTTAGAGGATATACAGAGAGCAGCATGTAAGACGGAGAACAAAAATAAACAAATTATAATACAAGATCTCTGATTCTACAGCCAATTAAAAATGTTTGTAATGAATCTCGTTGCTATGCCAACGTGATTTGATGTAGGGTAATGTAAAATAGAAAATAGAAAAACTGACGACATAAAAAACAATAAACACGTGAAAATTTTCTATCCTTGAAAAAGTGTACGTAGTACTAAGTTTTTAAAAGGGAGAGGAACGGCAAGAAATAGAGATTCTAATGCGAGCGAAGGTTTTGAACAGATATCAAATTTATTTAACATTTACACATTACATTTTACATATTATTTATTACTTGAAGTATCTTTAATTTTGATTACCTGTATAGAATATCATTATATTTTCTTTTATTTAATGTTTCCTTTTAATTCAAATAATTATTCTTGAATTAATCTAATAAAACATGTATCACAAAGAATTCGAGAATATGTGTAAGGAGCAAAGGTCAGCGTAAGTAAAATGGCTCACAATAGTTTGAAGTCTGTAAAAACTCAAATCAAATATTTCGAAGCGTGTATGGATAATTAGTTTAAATTGATTAACAGTAAATTCATCATTGTAATTTAATATTTAAGCAAAACATCTAAGTAACTGCATAGGAACTTGACTGCCTCAAATGACCTTAAAATATTTGGGTAATTGAATTTAACAATTAAAGGTTCATAGATTAGGGATCAAATAAAACTATATATAGTGTCAAGATAGGCGTTTTGTTCTGTAGGGACTAGACTTATACTAACCAAGCGCTCAATAACATACTTTACTTGAAATAAATGTATTAGTAAAATCAAGATATCCATAGAAGGTTATATTTTAAAGAGTCAAGCCAAAGATCTTGAGTCATAATTTAGCATTTGGTGGGTTCAGATCCCCTAGGCTAAGTGAAATACTCAAGTGTGGTATTTTAAACATTCAATTAGAATTTGTGAAGAAAGTTTTCGAAATGATGACCGTTCATTTCTTGACAA
Source organism: Melolontha melolontha (assembly GCA_935421215.2). Taxonomy (NCBI): domain Eukaryota; kingdom Metazoa; phylum Arthropoda; class Insecta; order Coleoptera; family Scarabaeidae; genus Melolontha; species Melolontha melolontha. Next base: position 114,395,573 of record OW285242.1, on the reverse strand, counting down.
TATGCAAGTCTGTGAACAAATTCTTGAGTGATATTTGCCAAAGTCTAATCACGAATTAATTACTTCCTCAATTATTCTCTGCCGTAACTTGTCCAGATTATGCGGTCATTTAGTATAAACCACAGTTTTTAAATAATCCCAAAGGGAAAAATCTAGGGGATTTAAACCTGGAGACCGTGCGGAGACCATTTAATGAATCCTCTACGATCAATTCACCGATTTTTTCAAAACTCTTAACGTTAAGGGCATAGTGAGGCGGCGCTCCATCATGTTGGAACCAAACACTTACAAGGAATTCCTCATCTTTGTCAATATTAGGAAAAACCTGATCACGTAAAATATCTAAATATCTCTGGCCAATTAGTACCTTGAATAAAAAAGGAGCTGCATTAGTGATTTTTCAAAGAGCATAGTACAGTATACAGTTTAATTTTGACGTGATACGCAAAAACTAATTGAGCACACACGAATTAGTAAAAAAACCAGTCCCGTTTAGAAGTGTTATTTGGAGGCATAGGTGGCCTGTGTTCCAAATATGTCGGGCAACGCTAGATTTTTCAGGTCTATTCAATCTGAAATGGGAAATATGTTCTTTGTAACGAGTTGAAATTGTATGTAGCTTTTCGCTATTCACAATATTCATTGAAGATACTAGCAAAAATTGAAATTTATGAAACAACGAAAACTTCTCTACAGATATTGGAGACATTAAGATCTTTACTTGATTTTATAAAAGAATATGTCTTTTTTACAGTTAAGGAAGGGATAAGAACAATGGAAATTTCAACCACAGACACATGCGTTTCTGTCTTACGACTTCATCAGTGCGGGTTTATGAAGTAACGTCTAAAGGTTCGCTTTTCGCCAAGTAATAAATTTTATCCCATCAGGCGACACCAGATAATCTCGTGACATCTGACGGATAAAAGCGACTACGCCGATGAAAGTGTTTTTTTTTTAATTTACTACTTGGCGAAAAGCGAACCTTTAGACGTTACGTCATAAATCCGTACTGATAAAGTCGTAAGACAGAAACGCATGTGTCTGTGTTTGAAGTGTCCACTGGTTAAATACGTGATCTATATCTATGTGTACAGATATAGAAATGTTTACTCATATTTGTATTGTTTGATACATACACTTGATGTGTGTTTATGCATATGCTATATTGTTCTGGTATCAATGAAGGAAACCTAACGGTCTAATAGCTTCACCCAGTGTGAAATTTATATTCAATATAGGCAACGTTGATTGATCTTTAGGATTCTAAGTTCTAGTGGTAGAATGTATTTAAACCATTCAGGAATCATTTAAGAAGCTAGGAGAAACAGAAACCATTAAGGTGAGCTATTTATGAAACATCGAAAACTTTTGTACCCAAAAATTGGTAATAAATATTGAAAACATTATTGATCTTTAGTTTACAACCTGGTCCTACATTTCTTCTCCGGATCCCATATATTCTAAAATAACATTTTGTCAATATTTGGGTACCAATAATTCGTCAATATTTGGGTGCCAATAATTGATGTTGAAAATATCAAAATTTTCTTTAAAAAAATTATCTATTCTTTTGCAGATAAACGTGTAACTAGACAGCTGTCAACTTATGCAAATCATTTTAATTGCATTGAGGTATTCGACAGGAATAAAAATAGCGGAATTACCGCTATAAGAAATTTATTTGACAGATTCGAAAATTCGTTTTTCTTCAATTGGCTTGCATTTTTCCAATGGCCATTTGTTACCGGCCTCAGTTTTCTGCAATTCGGACATTGTATGATCTCAAACGTAATGTGGAAATTAATGTATTTCGGGCTGATAAGTAGTACTTGGATACCTTATACCCAGACTGATTCGTTTTATCACGCAATACCAGCCGATTACGATAAACTACTACAAAGCGCTGGTGACAGTTTAACTTTCATAAATGGTTTATTAAAGTCTGCAGAGAAGGAAAAAGAATAATTTGTTTTGTAATATGTTTTTATATGTTTTTGTACTGTTTTATATTTTCGAACATAAAAATCTAACAATTTAACTTATTTTTTTGTTGTCCTGTATTTGTGTATATCTAAGGAGTAGTACTGAAGACTTTTCGGCATCTTTTTGATGCCGAAGAAAACAGTTAGAGTGATAATTATTAAACAAAGAGAAGATATAAGGGCTTAGTCGTTTTCAGTTACGGTAGTATTAGACACTTGTTCGTTTGTGCTACATTTCATAAAAATATTTTGCATTTTTCAGAAATACGAGTACATCTTCGTGAGTCTGATTAATGCTATAAATGAACCATAATTTTGCAAAGAGCATTTCGTCAATATAGGTGCTAATTTATGTACTATAGTCAGTTAATGAGCCTTGACTATTTTATGGAAAAAATTTATACTTCACATTTATATTTACTAAATTATTACTAAAATAAACTCCAAAAATTATGTAGTTACAGTTGTAAGGAAAAAGAATATGAATGGTGTGGCCGTAGAGTATCCATTCCTTTCCCATATTATATACATTTTTTTGAAAAAGTTTTCATTTCCTTAAATACTCGTATTATCCATACAGGTTTTTCATGTAACACGTTCGTCAGAAGTTTCCTATGATAACGCCTTAGGACGTTTGAAAAATTTTGTATTTTTTTTTTATTTTTTCAATGCACATTTTAAAACCACATATTTTAATTGAACTATGTCATATTTTTACTGGAAACAGCGAAAGGTCTAAGATTCTGAGCAATCTTTAAACATTTAATAAATCTCTTACGTTCGAAATTTATTGATTATTTAAGTAATCTTTAATTAAAGAAAAAACGTTTTTTTTAATGGAACAGCCTGTGGATGAGCACGCCATAGTAAGTAGATAAACATTTTGCATCGTATAGGTATAGGTTTTCCTATGCCTATCTCATAGTTTTAGAGTTAATAATCACATCTTCGAAAATATCATACCGTGATTTTCATGCAATTCTAGATCATTTTGATGTATCTACCGTCTCATTGCGTGAAAGCGCGACCGACTTCTCTCTTATCACGGGAACGATTTTCGTGGTAAGGATGGCGTTATTGGCGAAGTGTGCAACAGCACATCTTCGAAAATATCATATTCGTGCCTTTCATGTAATTCTATATCATTTTAACGTATCGATCGCTTCGTTGCGCGAAAGCGCGACCGACTTCTCTCTTATCACGGGAACGATTTTCGTGGTAAGGATGGCGTTATTGGCGAAGTGTGCACCAGCACATCTTCGAAAATATGATATCCCTGCTTTTTATACAATTCTAGATTATTTTACTGTTCGCGACGTCGAATCGATTCCTGAAAACCGGAAGGCTCCGCGATGTACGGTTTTGGAGTTATGTCTGAAAAACCGAAATTTCATCGGAAAAATCCGGAAGTATTGCGAAAGTTCTGTCTGCTGTAGCGGTCAAATGGTTCGTCCTAAGGAGGCACACTTGGGCTCGTTTTAATCGTTTCCGCAAAGACTATAATTCGCTTCAAAGTTCACGTCGATCGGATAATAAATGAGGAAGCTTTGACATTTTGAAAGTTTCGCCAATTTTTTGAACCTCAGGCGATAGAATTGGAAAATTCAAAAAAAAATTATATATTAAGCATTACTAGTAGTAATCTTTGAGAAAAAACTAAATCGTTTTGGAATTATATCAACAGCATTTAGATTCATCAAACTTTCTGAAAAGTTTAGAAAAGAAAATAAATTGCAAAATCCGATGAGATAACAAAAATAACCGAACATTAACAAGCAAAAAAAGTGAATAAAACCAACATATTAAAGACCAAATAATGCGTTAAGAATCATATTCACCCATGTTCAAAATGATCTCCGTTCCGATCTAAAGCATCATTTTTCTTCTTAACTCTGTTGTAGCTGCTTTTCTTACTTGCTTAGTGCTCAAGTTTCGAAAACCGTTTCTTACTCTAGTTATAAGCTGTTCTTTGTTTTGCACGGGAAACGCATAAACATCATTTTTTATTTGATCCAATAAATAAAAATCAAGGGGAATCAGATTGGGGAATCTAGGTGGCCAGAACCAAGGTCCATTGCCGCCTATCCTTAAAGTAATTGGTTACTTTCCGATATACCTCATGTGAAGTGAGCGGATGCTCCATCCATTTGAAACCATCATTGCCGTATCAGATTGTATGATAGTAAGGGCGGCCACGATTTCGGCACCAAACTACAGTACACCGATTTTCATGTGGCCGGTGGGAGAATTTGTACGTGCGTCAAGTAAGGGTCAGTGTTAGATAGAGACAGTATTCGGAAAAATGAAATGCAAACTCTTTGCTAGCTACACTTAACGGTAGAAAGTCTTAGGATTAAGTAAAACTAGAGGTTCCCCTACCTATGAATTTCGTGCGCATCTCGAGGGCGGTACTTCTAACCGGCCACATGAAAATCGGTGTACTGTACCTGTTCGATCTCGGCACCATGCTCCGGATTAGGACTAATGACATCTTAAATTACCTATCCAAGCTAATGAGGAATTGTTAAGAAAAAGAATACAGAAATAATTAATATTGAAGATTACTTAGTTAGCCACAGTATCCAACTTACTTGTATTAAAATGTATGTGAAATTATACATATGCTTTGTGGATTTCAGTAACAATTTACCTCATGCAACGATTAGAGCACCGATTACAATAACAAAAAAGAACAAAAAACTCTCATTTATCTTATAAATGCATGTAGGCTATGTCAATGTCGGTGCTTTATTAAACAAATATCGATATGTAGAGTGAAATGAAAAATTATTCTAAAAATCCCTTTCAAATTATGAAAGAATGTAAGAAAATCATTCAATTAAATTCATTTTTTGTATTCGTGAGACGCAATTTTGACAAACGAACTTTTGATAACTTTTATCTGGAATTAATTCTAAAACATAAAATATTACAAAGGTATTATTACAAAGGCTCGTTTTAATCGTTTCCGCAAAGACTTTAATTCGCTGCAAAGTTCACGTCGATCGGATAATAAATGAGGGAGCTTTGACATTTTGAAAGTTTCGCCAATTTTTTGAACCTCAGGCGATAGAATTGGAAAATTCAAAAAAAATTTATATATTAAGCATTACTAGTATTAAGCATTACTAGTATAGTAATCTTTGAGAAAAAACTAAATAGTTTTGGAATTATACCAATTGCATTTAGATTCATCAAACTTTCTGAAAAGTTTAGAAAAGAAAATAAATTGCAAAATCCGATGAGATAACAAAAATAACCGAACATTAACAAGCAAAAAAGTGAATAAAACCAACATATTAAAGACAAATAATGCGTTAAGAATCATATTCACCCATGTTCAAAATGATCTCCGTTCCGATCTAAAGCACCATTTTTCTTCTTAACTCTGTTGTAGTTGCTTTTCTTACTTGCTTAGTGCTCAAGTTTCGAAAACCGTTTCTTACTCTAGTTATAAGCTGTTCTTTGTTTTGCACGGGAAACGCATAAACATCATTTCTTATTTGATCCAATAAATAATAATCAAGGGGAATCAGATTGGGGGATCTAGGTGGCCAGAACCAAGGTCCATTGCAGCCAATCCGCCTATCCTTAAAGTAATTGGTTACTTTCCGATATACCTCATGTGAAGTGAGCGTCTGATACATAAAATATTATTCTTCTAGACATCCAATAACTCAACAGAGGTTAAAAGTATAGGAAACCATTATAACAAGTATTCATTTGAAAAGTCAATCTAGGTTACTTTGAAATTTTGATAGAATGAGACGCAAATATATTAGTATGTGTTTGTTATTCCGTAAACGTAAATCCAAATGACATTTGATAATGTCAATCACAAATATCAGTTAGTGCATAAAATAATCGTCCGTCGATTCTGGTTTAAATAAATTACTTCTCAGTTTTAAAATGACTTTCACTTTAGAACATAAATTTTTTTTAGTCCAGGCTTATTTTCGATGTGGTAATAAAATTGATGGTTTATGGGTTTATTCAGTTCACGATTGCATGATAGAATTTCAAGTTGAGTTTCCACATTTTGTAATAGATTATATACAATTTAAGAATACTTTGGATATAACTTTAAAACTTTTTTCTGAAACTGGTAGTCTCTTAAGAAAATCAGGCAGCGGAGCAGTTAAGAAACGTACACCTCAAGTTGTCAATCGTGTTGAAGAAATAATGGAAAATCAACCACAAACATCTGTTCGACATTTGAGGCAACAAATAAACCTTTCTGTTGGTACAACTCACAAGTTATTAAAAAGAGATATGCAACTTTATCCATACCGTGTCACAGCAGTACAAGAATTGTTAGAAATTGATTACCCACGTAGACTACAGTTTTGTAATTGGTTTGTAAATATGAACAATAATGGAGAACTTTCGCAAAGAGTCATCTTTACTGATGAAGCATGGTTTTATAAAACGGGATACCTAAATTCACAAAATACAAGAATTTGGAGTAGTGAAAATTCACATGTAATTAATGAAGAATCGCTACATCCAGAGAAAATTGGTGTTTGGGCAGCGATAAGCCAAAGGCGAATCATTGGACCAATATTTTTTCAGGGAACGTTAACTGCTCAAAGGTACCGTACGGAAATTTTACAACCATTTGTCAATCAGTTGCATGATGATGAACTTCAAAATGCATATTTCCAACAAGACGGAGCACCTTGTCACTGTACTGCAGAATCTTTGGATTATTTAAGAGAATTTTTTTATGAGCGTATAATTAGTCGAAATACTGAAATTGCCTGGCCAGCACGTTCATGCGATTTAACACCTAGCGACTTCTTTTTGTGGCCTTATCTAAAAAATAACATATGGACAAAGACAAAGGAAGCCTGATACATCGTTTTAGGATTAGGACTTTTAACTCAAAATTTGACCTAGAATGTCGCCACGTGTAGTGGGTCCGCCAATTTATACACACCTTGTATATATATGTGTATTTACAAAATTTACTTTAATTAATAAAATAAAGAAAAAATCTTTAAAACCAATTATGTATTTTATTTGTAAGACGAAAAACCTGACAATAACGCCCACCTTTATATAACGGCCAATATTCTTTCTTTCTTCAGTGACCGTTATTGACAGATTTTACTATACATCTAAAAAAAATTTGAGGCGTTCAACGTAAATTTTTGAAGTACCTGAGTTACCACTGGATGGCGTCTATTCTGAACAAAATATAAATTACAGAAATTATAAGGCATGGATTAGAAATTCTGACGGTACGAAAACAAAGCGCGCATTACAACTAGCGAATCTCTTAAATCACAGACTCGAATAAATTGATGGTAGGTATCCCATATTGCTGCTGGACACTCCTCAAGTTTTTTTGTTTTAAACACCGAGAACTAGTTAAAGATAGTGTTCAATATGCATGAATTTAATTGATGTATTTGGTTGTGTAGTGTCATGTAGAATTAAATTATATTGTTCTATTTGGATTGAACTTGTTGGCCAAAAATAAATCATTATTATATCCGATGCTTCACTGTCCAAACAAACCATTTTACTTAAATAATTAAAATGGCGTTTTATTAAGTGCGTGCTGGACAATTTGTGTTTTATATAGACAAGTACACGCACTCACACAGATATATATGTACTGTACATAGGTAAATGAATACGCGCATTAGCTTAAACATATTCAACAGCTGCTGAAATTATCCGTATACCTACCTTCGTTTTATTATAAATTTCATTTTATTAGTTTACATGCAAAAGCCACCGGATAATGTGATCAGACTGATCACACTGATCACTGATCAGATCAGTGATCACATTATCCGCTGGTTTTTGCATGTAAACTAATAAAACGGTCAGTTCCCAGCCAAAATGATAACATAAACCGATGGATAATATTATCCGTGATCACATTAAGCAGATTTCACTGTAATTTCATTTAATAAAATTATTATTTATTTGCCTTGATTTTCTTTTAATTATATGTAAACGGATACTACTTACTGGACTTGCCTCGTATTATAATACAAAAAGGCTGGTCAATTTGAAAAAAATAGTTAAAAATGTTTTATTAATAAAAATGAGAAATAGTCGTTCCATTTGAAATGTAATATAAAATATAACAAACATTTAAAATATTTGTATTATTGGCGAGTTGTTAAGCTGTTAAGTTAGTTTGAAGAATGTTACTTGTCAATAGTGACTCTTCTAAACGAATTGTGGTACCATTAAATAGAAATTTACACAACATATCAAACCACGTTCGTTTAATGAAAAGGAATTAAAGAATCAGCTGTCTATAACTACTAATTTTGAAGGAAAACTGAAAGATTGTAATAACTCAATACACGGTCATGTGTATGTGTAACACTTTGGCAAGGCGATAGCCTCGGCTTTAATACAAAACATTAATGTATTATACAAACACGGCCTCACTCCGTATTTGTTACATACACAAGGCTATGCATCAGGGTTATACACTTGTTCTAGAAGCAACTTGTAAGTGATACAAGGATCTTCTCTGGTATATAAAGGTGATAGATTAAGTTAGAGGGATAGTCACAACCAGTCAGAGGTAAGAACTGTGGATACATCATAGTACCCCTTTCTACCCTGTCTGAGTTAATATAATTGTTATGTATATATCTATGTAAATACGGCTGTTATTCTTTTTGTAAGTGTTAATTAATTATAGTATGTAAACCAAACTTCGTGCGTGTATCATTTGATTCTTCGCCCAGCCTCGAACCTGCATAACAATGTGGCCGCACAAACGGCCCACATTACATGGCGTTCCTTGCCAGCCCCTTAGGGCATAGGACATTACATGGCGATCACTGCTAGTCGCTTAAAGCCGTAAGCGCACATTACATGGCGATCCTGCCAGGATCAAATGAGTGATGTCCAAAAAATATTAATTTTGCCATAGAGCAAGAGTGAGAGTTGTATTAAAGCCGAGGCTATCGCCTTGCCAAAGTGTTACACATACACATGACCGTGTATTGAGTTATTACAAGATGTTCAGGCCACACCATAATTTTCGCGTTAAAAGAATATAATTTAAAATTTTTCTCTAGATAAGCGTCTGAAAAGAGAATCAGAAGATGAAGAGGACGGAGAGGACGAAGTTGAATCACATTGGAACTGCCGGGATGCCCTGGATTATGACAAGAATAGTGGTACAGCGGCTTTAAATAAATTTTTCAAGCGAGCCGACAATTCATTTTTTTGGTTCTGGATTCCAGTTCTTAGATGGCCCACCATGGCAGTTGTCACATCGCTTGAATACAATCACTGTATGATTACACTTTTTTTATGGAAATTATTTTATTATATCGTGAGCCAAAGTACTTGGATTCCTTATACTACCCCACAAGATTTCTATAGAACCATCAGGCTTGATTACGATAAAATTTCTGTATTTTCCAAGGAAAAAATTGGCTTTGTTAATAGTCTATTACGGTCGGCAGATAAAAAGAAATAAGATTGATATAATTTAATATCGAATATTATAAAGTAAATGTAAATAGTTTTTTTTATAACTTTGAAATATAAAATGTTTAATTTGTGTGTTTTATTTTATTTTTGGTCTTCTGGAGTATTTAATCAATTAATAGACGGACGTAATTAAGTTAACCCATTAGGTACTAGCGTGACTTATAAGGTATGCTGTACAACACCCCTTCTAAAAAATTGTAAAATACTTCCCAGTGGAATTTTGGCGTTCTAGTCTGCGCTTTTAGGTTGAATAGTATTTAGATTAGTCATCAAGGCGGCGAGAGAACGCGTTGGCGGCACAGGGAATGAGTCTGTTTCTGCGTGAAACTTTCGTTGGTGTTTTCGAAGCGGCAAAAATGAGTCAAGGTAAACGGTAAGTTTATTTTTGATCTACTATTTTTGAAAATAGGCATACATATTCCATTATCCTTTCACATTATTATCTAAAAACATTCCTACAACGATAATTTCTACCATAACCTATAAATCTGTTTCACAGAATAATGTTATCGTTGCTGTAACTTATATGACACACTAGTCTCTTGGAGTCTGATTTTCCATCACAAGTTATTTCCAAAAAAGTTTATTTGTTTTGAATATTACGAGTTATAAAACTGTTTCATGACGTACCAAGAAATATATAAATTAAAAAAATGTAATATTATTGGTTTCTTGCAGTTTGACCGTGCAAGAAATTGCAGATATGTTCGAAACCGATGAATTCTGGGAAAATCTTGATAATGACGATATAGACCGTCTTTATTTAGAACCTCCTGAACACAGAGATGAATCAGACGAAGACTCTGGGGATGAATCTGGTGGATTACTAGAAAATTTGTCTGGCAGACAGTTGCAAGCAGCTGCTGAGGTGGTTTTGCACAGTGGGCAACGAATTGGCAATGAAGACGTTGATACGGATGATTCACACTTTGCAGAAAATCAAGAAATCAATCCGCTTGATGATTTTGTTGAAGAAGATGACATACCTCTGAGCACCTTTGTAAAGGCGAAACCAAATCCTATCTGTTGGTTGAAAGGTAATGATCTGCCTGACGTGGCCACACAGCAAATTTTTCCGCAAACAAATTTTTCAAATTACCGTGACAAGTCACCTGTAGCAATGTTCGAGCTTTTTTTGAACCATGATGTAATACAACTACTCCTTGAAGAGAATAATAGATATGCACTATTCAAGAATTGTCCAGATCCCAAAATAACACATGAAGAAATTAAATGCTTCTTAGCAATTCTTATTGTATCTGGATATGACAAAAAACCGTCAAAGAAAAGTTACTGGGAAACTGGAGAAGATTTACGCAACACGGTTGTTTATAATTCCATGCGTCGAGATCGATTTATACAGATCATGAGGTTTTTGCATTGTGCAGATAACATTAAACTAACAGTAACGGATAAAATGACCAAGCTGCGACCCTTGATAAATGTAATAAAAAAAAACTTTCTTAAATATTATATACCAGATCGTGAAATAGCATATGATGAAAGTATGATTGAGTACTTTGGACGCCACGGATGTAAACAGTACATCCGTGGCAAGCCAATTCGTTTTGGCTTCAAGGTCTGGTGCATCAATTCAAAAAGTGGCTATCTTATCAATTTTGAGATATATCAGGGATGCATACCTAATTCTAAACCAGAACACCAAAAAGAGTTTGGTAAAGCGACAGCTCCGCTTCTACAACTAATCGAAGGTTTACCACAGGAACACAAATCTAAGCCTTTCAGGTTTTATTTTGACAATTTATTTACATCAATAAAGATCCTTTATCACCTGAAAGAAAAAGGATACGAGGCAACTGGAACGATTAGGAAGAATCGGTTACCAAAAAATTGTTCTATCCAACCTGTGAAACAAATGAAGAAAACAAAACGAGGAACGTATGACTATGCTTTGACAACAGATAAAAATGTGGTAGTTACCCGTTGGATGGACAATTCGGTGGTTACTGTAGCATCTACAGTGCATGGGGTTGCTCCAGTATCAAATGCAAGTCGCTATTCGGCTTCTGAGAAAAAAAAATTGGCATTCCAAGACCTAACTGCATTGGCGAATACAATGAATTTATGGGAGGGACAGATCAAATGGACTCAAACATTAACGTTAATAGAATTTAAATTAGGGCTAAGAAGTGGTGGTGGTCGATTTTTTCATGGTTAATTGATGCCTGCTTACAAAACGCCTGGATTTTATACAGAATGCAAAACCCTGCTACATCACAACTGAATTTCCGACGAGAAATAGCACAGGTCTATTTAAAAAAATTTCAAACTCACCGAAATCGGCTGGGCGGCCATCCACATATTCATCAGACAGCAGAGTTTCTCCTGACATTAGGTATGATCACATTGATCATATTGTTGAATATATACCGAACAATAAGCGAAGGCGTTGCGCTGGCAATCATACAACGTCCAGTGCTGTAAGAACTCAATGTCGCAAATGCGGTGTAGGACTGTGCATTACTTGTTTTGGTGAATATCACAAGCAAAATTAAAGCTTTTATTATAAATTTTGCAAAAAAATAAATATACATTTCAGTTGCAAATGTTTTATTTTAGATACCCTATGGTACTAGTGTGCCATATATGGCACAGCCCATATTTTTTTTTCTAAACTTTTCATCTTAAAAAAATGATCCAAATGCAATAATTAAACACCTAAAGACACAGAAATACACATTTGTTTATTAAATTTCGAAAATAAAAATATTCAGTACCTAATGGGTTAAAATATTTTAAAGCAGGATGCTTTTATTTTAAAAGTGCATTACCCCGCAGTGGCATTCTTGGGGAGAAGGGTGAATTGTTATATTCGTTGCGACCTTATTTGGAACAATTTAATAAAAATTATTCTGTCGATATCGTATCACACGCACCAGGCCATGTGTACGGGTTGAAATCTCCTCTTGGTCATTTTTAATCGCTTAGTCAATAAATTTATGAACGGGCTTGTATTTCGCAGATTTTCGCTTATATTTTGTAATTTCCATGTTTAAAAATTTGTATAATATTTTTCTTTTGCGGATATTTATCCTATTGTTAGATGAAATTGGAAATTTCGTTGTAGTATTTTTATAAGTACTATTTAAATTTAATTAAAATTGCGATATATTTCACGTGGATGTAGGCAACCTTGTTTGTATTATAATTTGCATTTAGTATCGTTCATATGCTACGCGTGTAGATGGCGTATACTTTATTTTCAATAACATAGTAGAGTTAGTATGGTAAACATTTTAAATTGAGTAATTTGTAACAGTTTTAGTGCGAATCTTTATTTTAAAATTAATTAGAATATCTTACGGCTTTGTCTATAGTGAATTCAGTTAGATTTGTCATTAGTATTTTCGTTTAAGATCTCCTTTGTTGCATTGACGTATCAGAGACATCTCGTGTCTATATTCTGGATAATGGTCTTTTATTAAAAATTCCTTATTAAGAACGTAATTAATTGAAATTCTTTCTCAGATGGATTTTGAATTTTATTGTCTTAATTTTGTTGTAGCGAAATGTTTGCCTAATTATGTAATTCTTAATTAATTCTTCTTTACAGTAGCTTCACCTAGGTTGATTTTTTAAGAACTATGTATCTTATCATATAAAAGTATCGATTTGGAGAAATCTCGTTCTCGTTTGCTGATGAAGTTTCACATAGTAACACGTGTGCTGAAGACGTATTTTGCAATTATTAATAACTTCTTGAATGTAGTTAATTACTTCACTAATGCGGATTAGAGTCATTAGATTTAATATAAACGAAAATAAGGATATAGTGAGATATCAGATTTTATAGCTGATTTTGGGCGGTTTTACAAATTTTCTATGTGACAAACCACGTGTTCGTGGGTGTTCCAATTTCCCTCCGACGCACGATTTTTTATGCTATTGTAGGTGAGTTTTCCACGATGCTCATGTGTATGGCATTGTTCTTTTATTATAATTTATTTTTCCTATATTCGTTTTTTCCTTTCTTGAATTTCCCAAAGTTGAAGCTCGAGGTGTAAAGTTTAAGCACGAGGTGTTAAAGTTTACGCACGAGGCCTAAAGTTCACGTAAGAAGCATTAAATTTCAGTTCGAGGCGTTAAATGCAGCAATAAGCATTCAATTCAAGCACGAAGCATTAAATTCAAGCACGAGGAATTAAAATTAGTCACGTTCGAGACCAGCAATTCAAGCAGTTTAGTGAACCATTTTCAAGAACGATGTTAATTAGTTTGGAATCATAAGGTACATACCATTCCTTTAACTAAGGTAGGAACTGCTTGTTCTATATTTTTTCTGGAGACTACAGACAGTACAGTTAAACTCACTACGAAGAACTTATTGGTATCAAACGTATATATTATCGTAATTTATAGAGTCCTACATTTTTTTATTTTATTTATTTTATATTATTTTGAAAACAATCGATAACCCTCATTTTGCTTATACAAGGTAGTCGAATTTATCGTAACATACTAGGGTCATGTTTGTTTTCTTTTCTGTAAATGATTGTTGTTAACGTAAGAAAGATTTTCAAATTACACGAAGTTTGTACGAAGTACAATATTTTTTGTCCGAATACTTTAGTAACACCTACTGTTAAATACGTTATCATTTTTGACACACTACAAATCTGTACGTACTAATTCAAAAATTTTGAGTTCGAGTGTTGATTATTTGAAAGTATTTGCGTATTATTAGAGTTAGGGGTTTATGACTTTAAATTAATCACAAGTTTCAGTAGAATTTCGCACACCCGTTTTAATGTGTAAAATTGTATATTATGTCACATGAGTACAAATATTTCCAGTAGTAATCCAGTTTTTTGTTTTTATTTGCATTTTGCTGTAGTTTGTAGCCTTCTATGTCGGAAAAGTGAATATTATTTATGAAATATTCTGCAAATCCCGTCTTTTTATTACCTCAAATTACATTCTTTTTATGTTCTTTTAACCTGATATTTATATTTCTACCACTTAGTCCGATATAGATGGCATTACAAATTTTACAATACACCACATTTATCCAAATTTGTAATTTTGTCTTTGTTGTTTGTTAACATAGTACCTAAATTATTGTTACTAATATTTACTATATCTAGTCCGATTTTGTTTAATAGTCTATTTATATGTTTATCAACGGTAGGTATATAATTATAGGTAATCAATTAAGTTTGTGAAGTTTTGTATACAGTGGAGTCCCATGAATATTTTTGAAGTTGTTGATCGATAGCATTTGTTTGTTATCTGTCATCTACTTTAGCATGTAACTTTCTTTATTCGGATACAAACCAATTTGGTGACAATTGTTTAATTGCTCGTTTTAAATAGTTGAAAATGGCAACACATACAACTTTAATTCGAGGTTGTTTACTCTATGAGTACAAACCTAGTACCAAAGCTGGATGGCGGCGCGAAAAATATGTACCGCATTTGGAGATGATGCCGTAAGTCATCGAACATTAACAACGAGGATATTTGACAGGTTGTGGAGGAAAATTCCAGGACAACGTGCCTACAACTTTCAGAAAGGTTCAATACCAGTGATGAAACCATTTGTTTGCACTCTCTTTAGCTGGGAAAGGCGTAAAAGTTAAGCAAATGGATCCCACATGATTTGTCAAATTATAAATTAAGTCGCCTTACAAACATTTCACGCAATGATAATGAACCATTTCTTGATCGATAGTTAACCTGCGGCGAAAAGTGGACACACACTTCCTTGCACCTAAACAACATTTTATTGTGTGTTTGTTGGACAACAACCGGAATTGTCCATTATGAGTTTTTGGAAATGTGCCAAACCATCACTGTTAACTTGTATTTGTGAGCAGCTTCAGTGAGTACAAGCAGCACTCATCCAAAAACAGCCCTCTTTGATCAATCAAAGATCAATCAAAGAAAGTGGTATTCTTACAGGATACACCAGGCCGCATAGCGCAATAGTGACCCGAGAAAAAAGTTCCAAACTTGTCTGGGAAATCTTACCACACCGTCCACCTTTAAAACCTTTTTTTGTCTCTTGACAACTGTATGAAACATAGATAGTTCGAAACCCGCGTTGATGTAATAAATGCAGTCTGTCAATTTTTTTATTCAAAATCCATAGAGTTCTACAATACCGGCGTACAAAAATTTGTGGCACGTTGGTAAAAGGTCATTGAATGTGATGGTAATTACTTCGATGGATAATAATGTGTTATTGTTTCTTAATAAATATTTATATTTTACAATCAAAAACAGCACGAACTTATTTGGTTATTTGATACAACGTAGCATTTAATGCTATTTGTTTTTTTAATTATGGGGTAAAGGTAATTTTGTAGTTTTTTTATTTGTTTATATTTTATTATGTTATCTATTGTTTTGAAGGCATAGCTGTTATTTTTTGCTATTATTTGAATTATATTTATTTCTATGTTATATTCTGAATTGTTTAATGGCACGTATGTTTAGTAATCTATATATTAAACTATAGTGAGTTGACATTTTAATTTCCTAGGAATGTTTTGGGCCTGCATGTATTGTTCTAACTGTATATGTAGGTATTCTGTACATAGCATGACTTTATTTTAACAAATTAAATTATTATATCGATAGATTCGAGAAGTAGGAAATTCCCCAAAGAGGGTTGTACCTCCACCAATGCTGCAGTAGACGTTTAGCGTGACCTTGTCAGCTCTTGATTTCTTCTTTTGGGGATATATTAAAAGTTAAATTTATAACAATAAGAGACCAACAACTTTACCAGAGCTACCACAATAACTTGTTTATTATTTCACGTTATAAGAGCTTTTTACGATACAATGGGATTTTGTTTGTTGCAAGTTGGACAAACCTTTGAACATTTAATTTAATCGAAAATTTTATTTTGTTTTAAAGAATTTATCTCTCATATCTATTTTGACAATAAACGAGTTTATTAAAAATATTACTAATTGCCTCTTGGTTTTGACATCGCAACATATTACAAACAAAAAAAAAATGGTGGGGATATAGCCCTCTTTGCCTTCTGGCGCTATTGCAAAAAAAGTGAATTTTTGTTTTTTCGATTTTCTTTAATAACTCATTTACTTTTAAAGTAAGACATATTTAATTTGCACTTCCTTAAGGCACTTTTTAAATAAGAATCTGATAGTGTATTTAGATTATTGAAAACTGCTATAGTAGATGAGCTACAATGGTCAAGTTTCATTTTTCTTATGGAGGTCATAGTTGGCTATGACACCATCGAAAAGAATTTTTCTTTCCCTTTTCAAAAATGTATAATTTGTGATACTTGAACCAGAACCAATTTCAAACACTAAAAAAACAATATATTGTTACGTTAACAGGTTGTGACATTGACAATAGAAAGTTTTGTAAACAAAGAAAGGAAGAAAACTTTATTTTGCAACAATTCGATGTAAAATAAAACAAAACAATTAATTTGTTTAATCTTCACTATATAAAACATTTACTAAACGTTTACAAAAATGTGACGCGTTTCGCTAACACTATAGCTTTATCAAACGACGATGGTATAATGATTATTCTACAAATGAAATGAGTGTATGCACACAAATTTGGTAATTACAGCTATATAAAGAAAGAAACGATAAGCTGTTAACAAAGAAAGGAAGAGATTAGGCATTCAAACACAATAATCACATGGAAAACCCTAATTAAATAAGTTTTGGAAAGGAGAACTATTTATATCTAGTTGGTCATTCAGTAAATTCCCAGACTTTTTATTTTTATTTATTTCCAGGGCTTCTAAGAGGTCTAATTTATGCGATTTATTTTGTACATGTAAGATTTCAAACTCCGGATCGAATGAATGGTTTTCAGATAATAAGTGATTTAAGTAATTAGAATCTAGTTTTTTGTTATCATAACTACGTTTATGTTCTGAAAGTTCTACCAATATAAATTTTGTCACAATTACTACCACATTTTAATTTATATACTCCTGATTTATTAACTTTTGAGGATTTGGATTTATTGTTTCTAATGAACCTGGCTAAATTGTTGTCTGTTTTAAAGCATGTATTCAATTTTTGCAACAATTATTTATTAAATTAAAAACATAGGCAGCTCAAAAATACTTAGATATTATTTAAAACAAAATTATAATAAGAAATTATAAAAAATGTTCAAATAGTTGACCATCATTTTCCAAACATAAATAGGATCTATGGATAGTAGATTTAAGAACTTTATGTAAAATATGCCTTGAAATAGCTCGACATTCATGAACCACGCTCTCACCTAGTTCATTTACGTTATTGTAGCTGCAGGCATACACTTTGTCTTTAATGTAATTATTATATAATTATATTTGATTTACATTTTGTTCACAATATTCACTATATTTACCATACTATACAATTTATAAGTATAATAAAATTATATCTAACATATCACACACACATAACTAAACTTAACATGCCACAGTTCATTATATTACATATTATTCACGAATATATATATATTGAAAACTACTCATCTTCAAGATCAGAACCTGAATCTAATGAAAATTCTGAAGGATGACCCACTAGTTACAGTAAAAGTTAAATTGTCTAATACATTTTCAACAATATTATCTAAATCATGCATCTTGTTTTCTTCTGTTATATATATATATGAATTATTTTTCCATGCGTCAGTATTGTTACGCTTAGCATGTGAAATATTTTTATGTAATTTTAAATAGTATTTCTTCTTTGAATATCTCGATATTAACTATAGACATTTCTTCTGTATATTCGTTTCCAAAGAGAAAGTATTTTCTTTTGTTACATTTTGACCGAGACCCTTCCTTCTACCTTGACTCTCAGCGACCGATAACCGTAATGTAGAATTTAGAATATCGAATTTCTTCTAGAACATTCCATTTTTTTAAATTCTTAATTAATATTATTTACATCTTCTTTTATATGTCTTGTTTGATATCGTTAGAAAGCTTATGTCACAAGGGTTACTCTAATAATATTTATGACATTGACAGACGACGTCTTCAGGTCGCGCTTTTAATTAACTATAATTCAAGATATCGACCCCCTCTTCGATAGATCATAAACTAGACCGTTTTCAAAACCAGTGTTCTTTTCGATACAAAATCTATCACCCTTCTTCTCGTTCGAACGTTCGAAAGTGCAACACCACCGCCGTACTGCTCAAGTACCGGTGGCATGGCCACGTGCATCTCTTCCGCTTCTAAGGTAATTCTGTATTGTTCTATATATATTATTTTTTTAAGCGTATTCATATTAATTTGAACTAATTAATTTCTTATCCCACCGGCCAACATCGCTCTGCATATACTTGACCAAGGTATATCTTCGAAGGCCACGTGAACATCATCGCCAACTCTAAGGTACCTCTGGATTGTTCTATACAGAGGTTATTTTATACATATTAATTAACCCTTAATTTACTGAGTATTTTTTGTGCGTTAATTATTTTAATCTACTTATTCACCGTCCGCGTGTATATAGTACTTTGTTTTATTACTGTTTCACCTTTCTATTTCAGATATTTTATATTAATTTCTCGATTACTAATTTATCGCCCCTTGTGTGTATATTACTAATTTAATGACTTTTACATACATCAACTTCCTTTATTTAAATATACGAATTTCAAACCCTTATTATGTAAATATAAATATACCAATTTAAGGACGCCGCTGTGTTTTATTTTATGTATTAAGTTGTTGTATATTTATTTTAATTAACCACCATCACGCACGTCCTGGACCTTTGATGACACTTCACCAACACCACAAATTATTGTATTACAAAATAACTAAAATATTATTTTATTATTTATCTTAGAATAATTTTATTATTATACCTAGCCAATACCCCTTTGGTAACCCCTTATTTGTAATAGTATCAACCATGTCCAATCCTTCTAATAATAAATTTCTTACTTCGTCCAATTTAAATGTCTTATTATTGGCCGCAACATGATGCTTGACTTGAGGCCATACAAGTTCAATGGGGTTAAGATTACAGTGATATGGAGGTAAACGTAAAACTGTACGGCCACTTTCTCTAGCTATTTCATTGACAACGTATGAAATTGGATAACAGGTTATGTAATTTTTTACAAGCTCAAGCAATTCAATCTTTAGCATAGGATTATCAGCTAAAATTCCTTTTGTTAAAAGTCATTCAATGAGTGCCTCCTTTTTCCATGATGAAGTAGGTGAGTTTTCTGTTTTAGTAGAATGATAGGGCACATTATCCATTACTATAACACTATTGGGCTCAAGAGAAGGTAATATATTTTGCATCCATGCGATGAACATTTCACTATTCATGTCTTCATGCCTAATCTGCAGTTTTCTTGGATTCAAATAATAACAAACCCCCATTCATAAAACCAGTTTCGCTGCCAATGTGAAGCACAATTAGTCGCTTTCCTTTGCCAGATAGATCTTTTAAACAAGTAGAAAGACCTTCGATGCTTGCCTTGGATTAAGTACCGTTGTATCTTTCCATATTTTTGCTTTTGTGGAACCTGCATTCAGTCATGTTTCATCTAAATAATAGATTTTTCTCCCCTCTACACGCAACTTTCTTATACTGGTCAAATAACGACATCTCTATAAGATAATATCATTTCGTTCAAGTAATATGTTATTTCGTGTGCGTTTTTCCCACTTGACTCCTACTTTCTTTAGGATTCTCCAAAGTGATGTTTGTTTTAAAGGAGGTAAACTGGCATCCTCTTTAATAGTTTGACATATTTTTGTCGTCGTACTTTTTGATACTTCATATAATTTATTGTAAGCATCTCGGCAACTTCGTTTTCTTAAAGGAAAATGTGTCCAGATATTTCAATTTCCTTAATAATATCAAACATAGTATTCCTACCAATCCCTATTTCCCTTGAAGTTTGACGAACAGCAGGTGTTTTGGACATATTGGCTTTGTTCTTAAAATACACATTATAAGCCATCTGCCTCTGTCCACTTTGTTACATATTTTCCTTTACGATTTTTTGATGAACCTGGTAAAGCTGCGTCATCCATGCTCTAAAACGATTGCGATTAAATAAATGAAATAAATTAATGAGTGATAAAATGTTTTTAGAAAATGAGGCTTTCAATTTATAATCTCTATAAAGAACTATCTTTAACGAATATTAATAATAAATAGCACAATAGGCAACTAGAAAAACACGCAATTGACTAGCACTGACAGAAATACCGGTCAGTACTGACAGAAAAACGCTAATTTGGCAGAACTAAATAAACATAATTTTGCCTGCATAAAAGCAGCGTCTATTTTAGCCAATCACAACCTCTTATTTTAAATTCTATCTTTCCAAACGATTTATTCTTATTTGGAATGCCGTATAGTCGAGTCTAAACTTAATCTTACCTGATAAATATATCGTTGATATGTTCTTCAAATGATGAACGTTGTCATTACGAATCAATTGCAAGCTGTTATTTCTCAAATCAAGAACTTTTAAATTTTCCAGTTTGCTAAATATTGTCTCGTCTATTTTTGTTACATTAATGTTATTCAACGTTATCGACTGAAAAGAAGGTGGAAAATTCAATTTACTTTAAATCGTTAACCTAATACAACTCATTTACCTCTAAATTATCGTGCCCTTTAAAATGATTCGTATTAATCTTTTTGAAGTTGCTAAATTTAACAGTAATATTTTTTAAATTAGGAAAATGACGTAATAGATTACTTAAATATAACTCAGTCTTATTCACGTAACATATTTCGATGATTTCAATATCATTAGATGTATCGGATTGATTCAGATGTTTGTTACAAGACAATTTTTTCCCATGCACTTCACAGCCACTATGCTCCTGACAAGTGAGACAAAAATCCACATATAAAGACACTAGTATGATGGAGAACCTGTAACAAAAGAGTAATAAATTTAGATTGAAACGTTTTTTTTTTAATTATCAGAAGATTAAAAACATAATTGGAATATTCTTATAAATAATTACAATAATGGGAAGAGATTGGAGGATATTGTGAAATTAAAATCGTTCTTTAGGAATTTAAAAAATATAATAACTTAAAATAACTTAATATTTTAGGATCCCTGTTCCTACTCCTTCGACTTTTTTTATCATTATATCATTCATCTACATAACAATACTGTTACATAAAAAATGTTGTTATATAAGGGTTCCTGGAAACATTACTAGAATCTAGTAGTTTTTTTACCCGCATTTTTCTATATTTTTTTTTTAATATTTGTAAAATTTGACATTTCTATTCAATCATTTAGTTGACTGTTACGAGGGTGGTTTGACAATTAACTTGGTTTGCTATAAAAGGAAACAATTTGAGTTTTGCAACGTACTTTATTTTTCGATACAGTCCCCTCGAAGTTCAACGCACTTACCCCAACGTTTCTCCAGCTTCGCGATTCCTTCACGGAAATGAATTGCTTCGATGCTTTCAAAAAACCGGTTTACTTTCTGTATGACATCTTCATTAGACTCAAACTTTCGTCCTGCCAGAAAAGTTTTTAGTATCGGGAATAGATGGTAGTCCGAAGGAGCTAGATCTGGCGAATACGCAGGATGCGGAAGCAGTTTAAATCGTAGCTCGGCCAATTCTTGCTGAGCGACACGACTTGAATATACGGGGGCATTGCCATGGTGAAAAACACCTTTTTCTTGGCCATTCCCGGGCGTTTCTTTGTTATTGCCGCCTTTAATCGGTTCAAAAGTGATGCATAGTATTCTCCGGTAATGGTTCTTCCCTTTTCAAGGTAGTCAATTAGGAGAATTCCCTTTGTGTCCCAAAAAACTGACGCCATGACCTTTCCAGCGGATGGAACGCATTTCGCTTTTTTCGGAGCCGATTCGCCACGGGCAATCCATTGTTTCGACTGCTGTTAAGTTTCCGGGATATAGTGGTGTATCCAAGTTTCGTCCATTGTCACAAAACGGCGAAAAAACTCAACTACATTCTTCTGAAATACTTGCAAATTGTCGGCAGATATTCGCATGCGAATTCGCTTTTGCTCTTGAGTGAGTAAACGCGGCACCCATCTTGCGCACAGTTTTTGCATGTGCAATTCTTTATGCAAAACGAAGTGAACTCGCTCAGTTGAGATGCCTGTGGCTTCCGCTAACTCGCGCACTTTAACTCGTCTATCGGCTAAAATCAAATCATGGACTTTATCGATGATTTCGGGTGTCACAGCTGATTTCGGGGCTCCAGGACGTGGTGCATCTTTAAAGCTTGTTCTGCCACGCTTAAACTCATTTACCCAAAGTCGAACACACTCATAAGAAGGACATGAGTCACCCAATGTAGGTGAAATTCTCTCATGAATCTCCTTCGCTGTTTTCCCTTCCAGATAAAAGAATTGAATCACACCACTAATTCCAACTTTATCGATTATTCGCTATCGCTCGAAACACTTCTGTTTAAGTAACTGTCAAACAACGAGTTACTGTCAGAATGACTTAAGACCAGAGAATATTAAATCATAGGCATGACACTTTATGGCTACATATACAGATTACATTTGCGCCCTCTATTAGTGTTTGAAGTTAATTGTCAAACCACCCTCGTATTTAGGTGAATTAGTTTTAACTACACAGAATTAAAGAAAATAGCTTTGTGTGATAATAATAATATTGATAAGAATAATAATAAAAACCAAAACAGGTTACAACAATAAAGTGGTGTGTAGGGTAAACCACATAGTTATTGGACAGTCAAGAAAAACTTTCAAAATCAATGTAACAGTTCCTCTTTTTTTAACCCTGTTATTGGTGTTATATTAACAATGCCCCGGGCTTTGAGGAATTCGGAGTTGCTGCTTACAAATGGATAACTTTTGATGTTGAAATGCTCAAACGCCAAAGTTATCATCAATATTGAGATATAGATTGATAGTAAAA
This sequence comes from Melolontha melolontha, assembly GCA_935421215.2. NCBI lineage: Eukaryota > Metazoa > Arthropoda > Insecta > Coleoptera > Scarabaeidae > Melolontha > Melolontha melolontha. Next base: position 114,372,212 of record OW285242.1, on the reverse strand, counting down.
TTGAGTGATTGATTTTCTTCAATTTTGATTTAATTTGGGCGCCAAGAGATTAACCCCTCTAAGGTTTATAATTCAATTTATAAAGTTGCCGGTTAGCTAAAATCTGCGTAGATATTAAAATGAGAACTCTATATTAAGTTGGTAAGTTGAAATTGTACTTACGCCTTCTTATCTCAAGGAGTGGATGAAATCGTAAGGTGAAACTATGGAATCCCTCTTTTTTTTATTAATTATTTCAATCAAATCTCCTTTGATTAATCGGTTAACTTATAATGAAATTTATAGTATTTAATTTGAATAAAACAAAATATGTTATAAAACCTATACATATATATTGACAAAAAACATATTATTTACTACATATAATCCTACAACAAAATTTTCAATTGTTACTTTGAAATGGTAATTCGAAACTATACATACATATAGAACAAAATAAGATACATTTTGCATATACTTTAAACTGTTTTGTCTGATCAGATCTTTATAAACAGTAATAGTAACAACTAACCTTGATATCAAGACGCAATGGCCATATCACTTCACCTCATCGCTTTCTTAGTAGCTAGCGCACTTTAACACAAAAACCGAGCTTTTCTTCACGCCTCAAAGTGCCTGGAACCCCAAACAGAAGCTTTGATGTAATCAAACGTGGAATTTTATGGGTCGAACGAGTTATTTCACTTATATGTGTGAACTAACTAAGTCACGCTTTGTACTTATATGCTTATATTGCGGTAACCCTATCTTTATTATCACTTTATGGGGTCTGCCTGTGTGACTTGCTTCGCTACCCAAGGCGAAGTCCCCCTTTTTTCTTCCCATTCTTCGTTCGTCCTGATTACTCTTTGTTTTCGCGAATTCCCGCTTACTCCGACTAATCTGGATCATTCTGGTTGTGTGTATGAGGTGATGCGGCGACTCTGATGAATTGTGCTTATAATACTAAGTCATTTTATTCGAGTCCGTACATGGCTAACTATTCACATTACTACATAAAATGACAACTTAGCATAAAACTGAAACGACCGACACATTTGATATTATTATTGTGAACTAATTTCACAATAATGCTTAATGTGTGGAAGAGTATTAACACTTATACAGTGTTACTAAAATTTTAAACAAACCAAATCCTAATATTCATTATAATTTATACCGTGTGATAGATTAAGTTTAAGTATTATTTAGACTTTTACTGACTGATAGCAATTATTTTATTTTAAAATAAGCTGGCTGTAATGTGTCCCATTACATCAAGTATAGAAAAAGTACGTGTTTCAACTTTAATTTTAACGAAAAAATGTTTCATAAAATGAAACCAGTCTGTTTTCAACTACGATATAAAATATTCATGTAACATGTTAGTAAGTCTCTTAAAAAAATATTGAAGGTGCACATGTCGAAAAATATAGTTATTGAACAAAAATTTCATTTATTGGACAACATTCTGACAATTACTGGACAAGTCATATCCCTATCAAATTAAATTTAAACAACTAATTTCTTTTGTTGGGATGTGAATAATTAGAATAGTTGATCGGTGTCTTTTGGGTGATCATGGCCATCTTTTCTTCACTATTACAAGTGCTGTTTTCCTGAAAACTGTGGCGGTCACTCACTCTCACTGTCTATTCCAGGCTTAAAGCAAATATGACATAAATACAAGTCATCTGATTCGTCATCAGGAATATGAATTCGATGATTTTTTGGAACACAGCCTTTATGGTAGCTCTTCTGACACTCATCACATTTGAGAAACGATTTACCCTTTATTTCTGGCACTGACTACAATGTACTAAGCTTTTGCTACGTTCGGGCTTATTCAATATTTCTTTTTTACATTCTTCGCGCTGTCTCTTCCGATTTTCTTCTTCTATTGTTGCCTTAGAGCCTGTGATGTAAGTCGGTAAATTACCCCGTAAAGTAAATTACCGAATGAATTACCGTCATTTACGGTAAATTACCACATAAAATTTCCGTAAATTACAAACAAAGTAAAACATCATCTATATACACGTATGACATTGCACACTCGGTGATTGGGGAAGTCCCTTTCTAGCAGATGTAACTGCTCGTGAATCATCCGTTTATATAACGAATGAAGTAGTCTTTCAAAAGATTTCGGTGTATAAGTTGAACTATATAAAGTTTGTGAATATACTACTCGTAGTGCAGTGCGCTGGGATGGGGCGAAAAGATAAAATAAAAAAAGTTATTTTAACAGCATTTTCAAAATCCACAGAACATTCGAAATTATATTCGTGTAACTTCTGTTCGCAAAGTTATGTTTTAAATTTAACCAGAATGTCCAGTCACCTACAGAATAAGTGCATTCGTTGTCCTCGTAAAATAAAGAATGAAATACAATCAAAATCAAGAGCATTAAGTGTTAAGAAAATTAAAGCAATAAATAAAGGTGAGTAATTTTGATTGATTCCTATTGGGTCTTATCGAAAAGTATTTAACATTTTAGAGATTCCGGAAAGAAAAAGTTCTTCGCAAACAGATTTAGAAGACGACGATGAAGAGACGATTTCAAGGGATTCTCGCCCACAATCTGCTGCAAGCACCACTAAATCCGCTTACAGTGAAAATTTGTATTTTTTTTGTGGATGTAATGAATAAATCAGAAGAAGAGGAAATTTGGTATCTCTTAGCAAGAGCATGCTTTGCTAGTAATACCCCTTTAAATTTTACGGAAAATGTTCATTGGCAAAAATTGTTTAAAAAAATTAAACCATCTTTACGATTGCCGACTAGATATCAGTTATCCACTGCGCTTTTAGATAAACAATACTCTCAAATAAATCAGTTAGTTAATGAAACAATAGCAAAGGCTAAAACAATTGAAATTCAAGTTGATAGGTGGAGTAATATTAGAAACGAATCCATTATAGATATAATAATTACATGTCCAGAACCAGTTTTATTTAAAGTAATTGATTGCAAGGAAAATCGCCACGATGCTGCATATCTTTGTTCTTTACTTAGTTCTGTTATTGACGACTTATGTTTTAATAAAGTTATAAGCATAGTGACTGATAACGCTAGCAATATGAAATCAACTTGGAAATTAATTAGTGATATGTATCCGTCTAATTATTTTTCTTGTTACGGATGTTGTGCTTATATTTTGAATTTATTCGCACAAGATATTTTAAAATTGGAAGTATTTGCATGTTTAATTACTGATTGTAAAGTCATAGTAAAAACTATTAAAAAATCGCATATTTTGAATGCTACATTTAAAAATATACAAGATGAACAGCGAGCATTACAAAAATCAAACACACTAAAATCTCTTAAACTACCTGGCCAAACTAGATGGTGCTCTAATATTTTCTGTTTAGAAAGCTTAAGGATAAATAAAAAAAATTTAAAAGAATTGGCTATAACAGAAACTATAGCTAATACTTTAGACAAAAGAATAAAAAATAATATTTTAGATGATCTGTTTTGGGAAAGAGTTGATACATTACATACAATTTTACACCCAGTCTCCGTAATTTTAAAGAACATACAAACCTCTCAACCTTGCATATCTCATGTTGTTGAATATTTTCAAGACCCGAAAGATCAACTGATTGCTGCATGCCCAGTTTCAGAACTAAATGCTGTCCTATCACATTTAAAATCACGGAGAGAAATGGCTATAACACCTATACATTTGGCTGCCAATTTACTAGATCCAAAATTTATAGACAAAAATCTCAATAACGAGGAATATATCACAGCACTGACATATATTAACAAACTATCAACGCATCTAGTTAGTGGATCTGATATAGCAGAAATTATGACTGAGGTTGCTTATTACAAATCGAAAGAACAATTGTTTTCAAAAGATTTTATATGGCAAGCATTAGAGACAGGCAAATTGAATTCTGTATTATGGTGGAAATCACTTAGTTGTACTACAGCTTTAAGTAGCGTTCCTTTTTGCAATTCGCTCCTGTGCCCGGGTCCTCTTTCGTTTTCTGCTTCCACGACTGTTCTCAGCCACACTAACTCCTTCATCACTATTCTCGGCATTCATATTTTAAATTGTTTATAACAATTTCACACACAAAACAGAAAACAAGTAGCGAGATCACAATTTGTCGTACGCAATGAGTCACACACTTTACACAGACGGACTTGTTGCAGTTTGCAAAAAAAAAGATTGTGGACTTGGTAACATTTTGTTCGAAACACATCAAGTTCGGTACACATTTTAAATGGGACTTATTGCAGGTTGACGAAAATGCAAGTTGGCATTGTATTTATCACATCTTAATGAATGTAAAGCCATCTATAACTCAATTTATGAAAAAAGTGGACTTGTTGCGCTATGAAAAAATACTCCTCATATATTCTTCATATTTTGGGTAAACTCTACTTTAGGTACAAGAAATGACACTTTATCATTCATTTTCAAGTCTATTTAAGTGTCATTTCTTTACTATCAAAAATAGAAATAATAATGGTATATTCAAACACAAGTTTCATAAGGTACCATTTTGTTGCACGAGTTCAGTTTCGAAAACGAGCCGCGATAGCGACAAGTTTTCTAAAGAACAAGTGCGACAAAAGGCCTTATGAAACGAGCTTTTTATTCTATTTTACACTTTTTGCATTAATAAATTGAAATTATTTAATTTGAAAGTTCAGAGTTTTATTTTTATATAAAGTATGCAGTTGGTCACATTGACACTTGAAATTTTCAAATATGTACTGCTATCCGCGATATTTTATTTAATAATTTTCGTTAACATTACTTGCTGATACTTTATTTAAAAATATAAAGTGATACAAGCTTTGTTCTAGCAGCAGTAAGAAACTATTAGGTATTGTATAGCGCATGCGTAATACTAATATTGTGTTCTGGCAAGTGAAATTTTTAATTTCTTTCTAATAGCAAGCCGTTCTAAGAGGCAAAAATTGTAGTTACGGACATCCAAACAATTTCTGGATTTTAATAAAATTTGAAATTTGGAACATGCGCATAACGCTATAACAGGTGAGGTGTATTTCAGGTCAATTCGCGTGTATTAACGTAAACGATATCACTTTTTTCTAACGGGAATAGTGGTTTAGATTAATTAAGAATTAAAAAAAAAATTATGATAATAATATTTATAACCTAACCATATACAAGTGTCCCGTATCGTTATGTTCAAATTTTAAGAGAGTAAAGTAGATTTCATTTTCAAGTAACAAAAACACAAAACTTGTATATCCATTTTTATTTGTTTCAAAGTTACAGATCTATGAATGTGATTGTCAGATCATGAAGATGGCTATTCAGTAATCAAAGACGGCAGACTATGTGCCCGGTGCATGGTGACATGATTCATGTCACCATGTGTACTAAATATTATTTTTCATTCCTCTCGCTTTGTTTACATATCGGAGCAGAAAAACATATATTTAGTAGTTTCCTAAATATTTCCATACATGCATTTATCAAAGAGATAACAGAATTTGAACATATATTTTACATTCTCGGCTGTTGTTGCAGATACTTCTTGGTGAAACATTTTAACTTCATACAGTAAATAATAAAGAATAAATTAAAACACTTGGCTTGTTTCACTATGAGATTTATTTAAATTCTCTAACATCTGTTTCGGCTGTTATGCCATTCTCAAAGAGATCTATAAATCTAACTTAAAGACTATCGCACTTGTTCTTATATGTTGTCTGTTCTTGTGTGTAGTGGGGGTGGTACTATATTGTGTATTACGGTGTCTATAAAGCGTGTATTGGCATATTCTATCTGTGTGTTGGTGATTGATAGATTTTGTTTTTTCGCTAGTTTTATTTCTAATATTTCTAGGAGGTCCAATCTCTTGCTTTTTGTGATATTGTGTATTAAGTCGCAGTTATCTATATCGGGGAAGTGGTTGAGTTCTATACAGTGTTCGGCAAAGCCTGTGTTTTTCTCACTATATAAAATTGACTTTTTGTGTTCTTTAACTCTGTTTTTAATGGCTCGTCCACTTTGGCCGATATAGATAGCCTCACAGTCTTTACATTTTAATTTATAAACACCTGATTGGTCCATTTTATCTCTTTTATCTTATTGTTGCTAATCATTGTTCCTAAATTTGTTTTATTTACTCAGCTTATTTTGATATCTAATCCTTTTACTATTCTGTTTATTTTATTAGTGAGTTGGGGTATGTATGTAATTTTGTGCCATCTTTGTATATTTTCTGTTATTTTCGGGTATAGGTATTTGTTCGTATTATTTTGTATTTCTTTACGTTTTAACAGTTTACCTTCGATTTTAGGGTCATATCCATTATTTCTTGCGATTAATTTAATTGTGTTTATTTCTGTATTAAAATCTGTCTTGTTTAATGGTGTGTTTGTGGCTCTATGTATATAACTATGGAATGTTGACATTTTTATTTTCATCGATTGTTTAGCGTTTGCGTGTAATATGTTGTCTGTAAAAGTGGGTTTTCTGTAGATTTCAAATGTAAGCTTATTATTATTTCTGTTTATTGTAATGTCTAGAAAGTTTATTTTCTTGTCTTTTTCTGTTTCTTTTGTAAATTGTATCTTGTGATTTATAGAATTTATTACTTTTAGGAACTCCGTTAATTGCCTATCTGTACCCTTCCATATGCAAATTACGTCGTCTACATATCTGGCCCAGAAATGGACTTGTTGAATTAATACCGTGTTTTTCTTGAATAGTTCTTCTTCGAAGTTATTCATGTATATTTCTGCTAATAGTGGGCTTAATGGGTTTCCCATCGGTAATCCTTCTATTTGTGTGTATGTTTCATTGTTGAATTTGAAGTAATTTTGGTGTAGACATAAATTTAGAGTTTCTTTAATTTCTCGTTTATCTGTGTCTTTAAGGTTATTGTTATTAATGTGTATGTCAATTATCTTTTTTATTTCATTTATTGGTATAGAGGTAAAAAGGCTTTTAATGTCAAATGGGACTAATTTAGCATTGCTAGGCATCTTTATGCCAGTAATTTTGCCAGTATTTCAATAAAAAGTTACCGACAAAAATAAATTTCAAATCTAAATATGCAATAAAAAATACCATAGAATTAACGAACAATTTAAAAGACATAAAGATACCTAGCAATGCTAAATTAGTCTCATTTGACATTAAAAGCCTTTTTACCTCTATACCAATAAATGATATAAAAAAGATAATTGACATACACTTTAATAACAATAACCTTAAAGACACAGATAAACGAGAAATTAAAGAAACTCTAAATTTATGTCTACACCAAAATTACTTCAAATTCAACAATGAAACATACACACAAATAGAAGGATTACCGATGGGAAACCCATTAAGCCCACTATTAGCAGAAATATACATGAATAACTTCGAAGAAGAACTATTCAAGAAAAACACGGTATTAATTCAACAAGTCCATTAATGGGCCAGATATGTAGACGACGTAATTTGCATATGGAAGGGTACAGATAGGCAATTAACGGAGTTCCTAAAAGTAATAAATTCTATAAACCACAAGATACAATTTACAAAAGAAACAGAAAAAGACAAGAAAATAAACTTTCTAGGCATTACAATAAACAGAAATAATAATAAGCTTACATTTGAAATCTACAGAAAACCCACTTTTACAGACAACATATTACACGCAAACGCTAAACAATCGATGAAAATAAAAATGTCAACATTCCATAGTTATATACATAGAGCCACAAACACACCATTAAGCAAGACAGATTTTAATATAGAAATAAACACAATTAAATTAATCGCAAGAAATAATGGATATGACCCTAAAATCGTAAATAAACTGTTAAAACGTAAAGAAATACAAAATAATACGAACAAATACCTATACCCGAAAATAACAGAAAATATGCAAAGATGGCAGAAAATTACATACATACCCCAACTCACTAATAAAATAAACAGAATAGTAAAAGGATTAGATATCAAAATAAGCTGGGTAAATAAAACAAATTTAGGAACAATGATTAGCAACAACAAAGATAAAAGAGATAAAATGGACCAATCAGGTGTTTATAAATTAAAATGTAAAGACTGTGAGGCTATCTATATCGGCCAAAGTGGACGAGCCATTAAAAACAGAGTTAAAGAACACAAAAAGTCAATTTTATATAGTGAGAAAAACACAGGCTTTGCCGAACACTGTATAGAACTCAACCACTTCCCCGATATAGATAACTGCGACTTAATACACAATATCACAAAAAGCAAGAGATTGGACCTCCTAGAAATATTAGAAATAAAACTAGCGAAAAAACAAAATCTATCAATCACCAACACACAGATAGAATATGCCAATACACGCTTTATAGACACCGCAATACACAATATAGTACCACCCCCACTACACACAAGAACAGACAACATATAAGAACAAGTGCGATAGTCTTTAAGTTAGATTTATAGATCTCTTTGAGAATGGCATAACAGCCGAAACAGATGTTAGAGAATTTAAATAAATCTCATAGTGAAACAAGCCAAGTGTTTTAATATTCTTTATTATTTACTGGATGAAATATATTTTAAATCTAAATCAAAATAAAGTTCTAAATCAAAATAAAAAAAAACATTATTTTGTATTTCTAACAATGAACGAAACATTTATTCTAAAGAAAAAGTGGTATTATTGGCAATAACAAATGCACCTTCAAAACATATTTATATTATAGTATCCAAAATAATATTTAGTACACATGCAAATCACTCAAAGCCGAAGCAATTCAATTATCAATGAATTACATCATACAACTTGTATTAAATACCATTTTATGATGTATTCCAATACCACAACATCGGCCGCGTACCAGCCATACAGATATGTGGGTAGAGTAAAATGTTTTCCGGCTACAGGTTGAGGAAGTGTGAGATAAATCGACGCCATAATAATATTAATTAGTTTTTAATCCAACAGAAACCATTTATGGGATTATTTATATATTTTTTGGAAACACAAATTATCGTATAAGCAGACATAAACAATAAATAACATTTGTCGATATTATAAAAGTTATTGCATTGTTGTAGGCTAAGGTCAATAACTTCTATCAAAATCGGCTGTTTATACAATCAAGTAAATTATTACAAATTTTAAAAATGTGTATTACCAATGTTTTTGTTTTGTTAGGAGAAGTAGCAAATATTAGTCGCTATTGTAAACAAGTACCGTAATGCTTAGATATCGTTGTGTATGAGTATAGTAAAGGTTCGACAACCTGATATGAAAAGTCAGCGTTAAAAATTTATCATTGCCAGTAAATTTTCTAAAGTACGAGAGTATATCAAATTTAAACGGGACTGATTTGTTTTCAAGTCAGAGCTTTATTCTACATTTTTTACAAAAACATATTTTTTTTAACATAATCTACCGCCCTGGCAACGCATTTTTCCTAGCGGATTGGGAGTTTTTTTAATTCCTTCGTCGTAGAACTACTCTACCTTTTGGTTATTGTTGAAGTGCTGACCTCCAAGTGCTTCTTTCAAGAGTCCAAAGCGATGAAAAACACAAGGCGACAAGCCTGGACTGTAGGGAAGATGCTCCAATACTTCCCAGCCCAGGCTGTCTAACTTTTGCCTTGTGATGTTTCCTGAATGAGATCTGGCATTGTCATGAAGAAGAATCACACTTTAGACAGATTTCGTCTTCCTTTTTCGTCGCAAACTCAGCTTTGCGGCATTCAGAAGCTCGCAATAATGTCCATTAATTGTATGTCGATCATGGAGAAAATCCACGTGAACAGCGCCTAGCCGATAAAAAAACAGTTGCCAAAACTTTTCCAGGTGACAACCTACTCTTCGGTTTCAGCGCTCTTTCTCCACTATATACTTGTCTGCTTTGATTCAGGAGTGTAATGATGCACCCAAGTTTCATCGCATGTTACGATTCGAATCAAAATGCCTGGTCTTGCCGGAATCGATTCAACAGACGCTACAAACCTCTAGCCGATGCAGTTTCTGTTCATCTGACAGCCGCCGCTCAACCAATCTTGCAGATACCTTGTGGGATCCCAAATCCAGTGTCCAGATATGCTGAGCACTTCCGTAACTAATAGTAAGTCCCTTGGCAATATTCCAGGGCATTATGGGCCTGTCGTCCTCCATTAGTTGCCAAATCGCCTCGATATTGACTTCCGTAGCGCTTGTCCTCGGGCGGCAATCGTGGCTCTGGTTCTCAATGTTTTCACGCTTTTCAGAAAATTCCTGGTACAATGCGAAAACACGGGTTCTCGACAAGGTGGTGTTGCCGAACTGTGTTTGTAATCTCAGCAAAACTTTCGTTGGTTTCGCCAAAAACTTTATAATTATCCGTTGCTCAATAGAAACATGCACTTGTTGCTCACTCATGATTTCTATAGCACTAAGGAGACCTGAGAGAATTCGAGTCGCTACTATTCCCTTTCTAAACTCTCACCTTAGCTGAAAATTAACTCGGGTCGGCGACCTGTGTTGAATTAAAAAAATATTCCCGTTTAAATTTGATTTACGTTCGCGGATGTAATAAAATATCATGTAGGGTGTATACTCTACGGGCATTTAACGTCCTATTTGGTAACACTCTATTTTTAATCGAAAAATTGTATCGAACGTACGTAACGATCGACAACTGAACGAAACTGAAAATGAGATGGACAATAACAAATCTATTTTGTTTGTTATTATCTTTCAACTTTAAGTTTCTCGTCTCGGAATTTTGGGAAAATATTTGGGTCTAACGTCTATATAATTTAATCTTTCCATTTTTCATATGTTGTCTCTTTATTTCAAGGACATCCTGTGTAAGGTGTTGTAATGTACTTTTGTGTAATAAACTAGATTATATAGTTATTATTTGCTATCGTTTCTTAGCCTCGCATCGACTTCTTTTAGATAAAATACATTAATGAATTGAAATTATCTTTATTTAGAGTTGATTTGAATATAGAACTTAAAACCTATGGAAGTACACAATCTTTAAAGACTAAAAATGGTCCTTCGCGTTGCTCAGAATTTTTATGTGTCGTGTGTGAGGCACACTGTCGTGTGCGAGGCACACAAGAGACTTTGTCTGTAGTATTCATACACGCAACTACACCAACCCAGTGTTAGTTAATTTTGAATTTGAAACTGCTCGAAGCTTCAAATAGCTTATGTTTAATGAAATTTTAAATAAATGTAATTTTTTGTTTACTTTTTTACATGTTCAGTGTTCAGTTTGAACATCATGAATTAATTAATAGTTGTTTTATTGAAACGCGGTAGCCGATGAGAGATGCCTCCAAGCGCAACAATAATTAGTAGCCCAGAATGTGCGATTTTCACGAACATCATATGTAGCGTAGAAATTAATTAGCTCGCCAACGTTGCGTAACAATAATTGGCACCCAATAACGTAACATAACGCTATGTTACATTGTGTGATATCATGAACAAAGAGGTCGAAACATTGTTTTTCTGATTTTTTTTAAATAAAATGAAAAAAAATGTTTTTTTAATGCAAATTTTACTGTTTTTGTATGCATATTATATCTAAATTGCTTGATAAAAACAAGTTTATGAATGATTCTATTTTTAAAGTTCAGACCTTGACCTGTTCGTTTACATATCATATACAATATTGTAATTATGACAGTAGAACAAGAAAAATATTAAGGCTAATTAAGAACAGTATAATTAAAAAAGGAATTTTCGTAAATGTTAAAAAAATTCTTTGATATAACAGGTACTGTAGAAGTAGAAATGAAAAATAACTTAAAATAGAAATAATACTAATAGTTAAAATCTTCACTTTATTAATACGTAATCGTAAAACAACAATTGTTTCGACAGCATAGTGGCTTTATCAGGCATTTACAGATAAGAGCACGTTACAAACTAAATTAAAAATATAAAATGAACAAGGGTAGTATCCCAAAATAATACAAATCTGTATAAAAACAAATTTGTATATGTATATACATGGACACACAGTACGTATTTACCAGCGTTTGCTTCAACCACCAGACGCATGCGTTTCTGTGTAACCACTTTGTCAATGATGGGTTTACGAAGACAAACGCCTGTAGGTACACTTCGCGGTCATGTAGCAAATTTTGTCCTATCCGATGACATCAGATACCCTCATGACATCTGACGGACAAAACCGACCAGGCCGGTGCAAAGTGTTTCTTCTCGAATAGCTAAGCTATGACAGGAAAAGAAAAAATATGCATATTACTGTGAGTCCATTAACTCGTCGCCAGGTGGCGTAGTATAGCAAAAACAAATTGCATGTCGATGCGACAATTCACATCAAGCTTTGATACAAAATAATACAAATCTGTATAAAAACAAATTTGTATCTGTATATACATGGACACACAGAACGTATTTACCAGCGTTTGCTTCAACCGCCAGACGCATGCGTTTCTGTGTAACCACTTTGTCAATGATGGCTTTACGAAGACAAACGACTGTAGGTACACTTCGCGGTCATGTAGCAAATTTTGTCCTATCCGATGACATCAGATAACCTCATGGCATCTGACGGACAAAACTGACCACACCGGTGCAAGGTGTTTCTTCTTTTATACAGATTTGTATTATTTTGTATCAAAGCTTGATGTGAATTGTCGCATCGACATGCAATTTGTTTTTGCTATACTACGCCACCTGGCGACGAGTTAATGGACTCACAGTAATATGCGTATTTTTTCTTTTGCTGTAATAGCTTAGCTATTCGAGAAGAAACACTTTGACCTGGTATATTGTGTCATGCTGTGTTAGCGAAAAATAACTAGGTTATTTTTCGCTAACACAGTATGACACACTATACAAGGTGCTACTCAGAAATTTTCGGAATTTAAATGTGACGCGTGAGAGGATGGTAGTGCAGCACTATAGCGTTAGATGGTGTGAGCTACATCTATACTAAGTTAGTCTGTCAAACGGTCAGGCGCGGCTCGTGATGACATATTTGGGGGTGCACGTACAATGATGCGAGTACCTCGTGTGTTTCTGTGTTTACTAACAAAACGCTACAGTTAGTACACGAGAATACACGAAGCACTAGCATCATTGTACGCGCACCCCCAAATACGTCATCACGAGCCGCGCCTGCAAACGGTACTTTGCTAGGTGGTGACAAAGAATTTTTGTGTTTATATTTGTTGAGTTGTGTTAGTTATACTGCCACACTGCAAAGTCTGATGTGAAAAGGCAAAGAACGTACATCAAATTCTGCGTCCAACTTGGTAAAGTATCAGCGGAAACTCTGAAAACACTTAAGGTGAGGATGCTTTGTCAGACGCAAACTTATGAGTGGTACAACCGTTTTAAAAATGGACGCGTATCGGTTGATGATAATGAGCAAAGTACGCGAGTTACATATCGCCTCAAGGAAGGAAAGCCGTGAAGACAAAGGAATGCAGAAACCCATTATCAATATTGTGTTAAAGTAAATACTCAGATAAGATCGTATATATATAAGGGCCTGTAAACTGTAACGCATTAGCATTAGTTTGAATAAACCTCTTCAGATTATGTTCATTGTTTCTTGTTTATATTTTATAATGTAAAATTCTTTGTAGATATAAATAAAGTTGTTGTTTTTAAATCATAAAACAACGGGAAAGAAAAGTCGCGATGCTGTCCTGTAAGACCGAAGGAAAACAATCCCTTACATTTATAATATGCGACATATTGCTGCGAAGTTTGCGCCAAGGTTACTGAGCATTGAACAAAAATTTGCTTCTTTGACGCTCGTAGCACCGTGCACAAAAAATTTCTCCCACCAAGTTGCTGGCCGATTTTATTGCAATATTTTTCGACGATTAAGAGAAAACATCCTCCACAAGCGGCCTGCCAAGTGGAGCAACAATTCGTGTACCTTACACCGCGATAATCCACCAACTAGATCTTGCCCCGTGTGACTTCTTCCTGTTTCCGAAGTTGAAATTGAAGCCCAAGGGGCACCGTTTTGATGAAATCCAGACCGAATCGAAGGCAGTGTTGAACACGTTAGCACGCGAAGACTTCCAGCACTGCTTCCAGTCATGGACAAGTCGCTGAGATCGGTGTATTCATGAGAGCACTTTGAAGGGGATGATGGTGAATAAATTGTAAGAACAATTTATTGGGTTTTTTCACATTCCGGTAATTTCTGGGTAGTACTGAATGTGTAAACTCAATTTACATAAAATTCGTAAACGCACTAAGAGTTATAGTTAATAAAATTTAAAAAAAACTGAAAATGAAAAGACGATTGTTTGTATGTTCGCTGATATTTATTCAAATTACTGCGAAATCGTATAATGTACACAAAATACTCCGAAAGCAAACTTTTAAAGTTTGATAGGAGTTTCTAAATAGTTTAACACCTACTTTATTAAACGATGTTTATGTAAATTTCAAATTGGAAATGATGTAAACATGTTTATATAATTTGCGCAAGAATCTGAAACGATATTCGATTTTGTTTAACGAAATTTTCAAATAATTTAATAATTAATAATCTTGAATATTAAATTCTAGCGCAATAACATAACATGCATTTCATTCAAATTCTCGACATTCATAACTTTATTTCTAAGATATTCGTAGGCGTGATGTGAAAGCTCAACGAATTATATCATCACAATTATAAAACTGTCGGTTCCACAAGGTAATTATATCGCTTTATTGGGCATGTTGACCGGATTATCGGTATGTATTTTTAACCCAAATTCTACGTATACATATAATAGCGACATACAAAGCCTTCATTTAGAAGTAAAACCCACGTGACTATTGTAATATTGGTTGCATATGCTGTTCTTGTTTGGTAGTACGTAATTGGTAGAGATCGGACGGATTAGGCCGAAATTACTATAAACCATATAAATAGTCTATAACATCGCTAAGTACAATACGCAGTTATTGAATAGCACTATTCATTCAAAAAAAAAAAACAAGTTGCATGTCGATGCGATAATTCACATCAAGCTTTGATACAAAATAATACAAATCTGTATAAAAACAAATTTGTATCTGTATATGCATGGACCCACAGTACGTATTTACCAGCTTTTGCTTCAACTACCAGACGCATGCGTTTCTGTGTAACCACTTTGTCAATGATAGATTTACGAAGCAAAAGACTATAGGTACACTTGCGGTCATGTAGTAAGTTTTGTCCTATCCGAAGACATCAGATAACCTCATGCCATCTGACGGACAAAACCGACCACGCCGGTGCAAAGTGTTTCTTCTCGAATAGCAAAGCTATTACTGGTAAAGAAGAAAAAATACGCATGTTACTGTGAGTCCATTAACTCGTCGCCAGGTGGCGTAGTATATTGATACAAAATAATACAAATAATAATATAGTTGATACAAAATAATACAAATCTGTATAAAAACAAATTTGTATCTGTATATGCATGGACACACAGTACTACCAGACGCATGCGTTTCTGTGTAACCACATTGTCAATGATAGATTTACGAAGCAAAAGACTATAGGTACACTTGCGGTCATGTAGTAAGTTTTGTCCTATCCGAAGACATCAGATAACCTCATGCCATCTGACGGACAAAACCGACCACGCCGGTGCAAAGTGTTTCTTCTCGAATAGCAAAGCTATTACTGGTAAAGAAGAAAAAATACGCATGTTACTGTGAGTCCATTAACTCGTCGCCAGGTGGCGTAGTATATTGATACAAAATAATACAAATAATAATATAGTTGATACAAAATAATACAAATCTGTATAAAAACAAATTTGTATCTGTATATGCATGGACACACAGTACGTATTTACCAGCTTTTGCTTCAACTACCAGACGCATGCGTTTCTGTGTAACCACTTTGTCAATGATAGATTTACGAAGCAAAAGACTATAGGTACACTTGCGGTCATGTAGTAAGTTTTGTCCTATCCGAAGACATCAGATAACCTCATGCCATCTGACGGACAAAACCGACCACGCCGGTGCAAAGTGTTTCTTCTCGAATAGCAAAGCTATTACTGGTAAAGAAGAAAAAATACGCATGTTACTGTGAGTCCATTAACTCGTCGCCAGGTGGCGTAGTATATTGATACAAAATAATACAAATAATAATATAGTTGATACAAAATAATACAAATCTGTATAAAAACAAATTTGTATCTGTATATGCATGGACACACAGTACTACCAGACGCATGCGTTTCTGTGTAACCACATTGTCAATGATAGATTTACGAAGCAAAAGACTATAGGTACACTTGCGGTCATGTAGTAAGTTTTGTCCTATCCGAAGACATCAGATAACCTCATGCCATCTGACGGACAAAACCGACCACGCCGGTGCAAAGTGTTTCTTCTCGAATAGCAAAGCTATTACTGGTAAAGAAGAAAAAATACGCATGTTACTGTGAGTCCATTAACTCGTCGCCAGGTGGCGTAGTATATTGATACAAAATAATACAAATAATAATATAGTTGATACAAAATAATACAAATCTGTATAAAAACAAATTTGTATCTGTATATGCATGGACACACAGTACGTATTTACCAGCTTTTGCTTCAACTACCAGACGCATGCGTTTCTGTGTAACCACTTTGTCCGTCAGATGGCATGAGGTTATCTGATGTCTTCGGATAGGACGAAACTTACTACATGACCGCAAGTGTACCTATAGTCTTTTGCTTCGTAAATCTATCATTGACAAAGTGGTTACACAGAAACGCATGCGTCTGGTAGTTGAAGCAAAAGCTGGTAAATACGTACTGTGTGTCCATGCATATACAGATACAAATTTGTTTTTATACAGATTTGTATTACTTTGTATCAAAGCTTGATGTGAATTATCGCATCGACATGCAACTTGTTTTTTTTTGCTATACTACGCCACCTGGCGACGAGTTAATGGACTCACAGTAACATGCGTATTTTTTCTTCTTTACCAGTAATAGCTTTGCTATTCGAGAAGAAACACTTTGCACCGGCGTGGTCGGTTTTGTCCGTCAGATGGCATGAGGTTATCTGATGTCTTCGGATAAGACAAAACTTACTACATGACCGCAAGTGTACCTATAGTCTTTTGCTTCGTAAATCTACCATTGACAAAGTGGTTACACAGAAACGCATGCGTCTGGTAGTTGAAGCAAAAGCTGGTAAATACGTACTGTGTGTCCATGCATATACAGATACAAATTTGTTTTTATACAGATTTGTATTATTTTGTATCAAAGCTTGATGTGAATTATCGCATCGACATGCAACTTGTTTTTTTGCTATACTACACCACCTGGCGACGAGTTAATGGACTCACAGTAACATGCGTATTTTTTCTTCTTTACCAGTAATAGCTTTGCTATTCGAGAAGAAACACTTTGCACCGGCGTGGTGGGTTTTGTCCGTCAGATGGCATGAGGTTATCTGATGTCTTCGGATAGGACAAAACTTACTACATGACCGCAAGTGTACCTATAGTCTTTTGCTTCGTAAATCTATCATTGACAAAGTGGTTACACAGAAACGCATGCGTCTGGTAGTTGAAGCAAAAGCTGGTAAATACGTACTGTGTGTCCATGCATATACAGATACAAATTTGTTTTTATACAGATTTGTATTATTTTGTATCAAAGCTTGATGTGAATTATCGCATCGACATGCAACTTGTTTTTTTTTGCTATACTACGCCACCTGGCGACGAGTTAATGGACTCACAGTAACATGCGTATTTTTTCTTCTTTACCAGTAATAGCTTTGCTATTCGAGAAGAAACACTTTGCACCGGCGTGGTCGGTTTTGTCCGTCAGATGGCATGAGGTTATCTGATGTCTTCGGATAGGACAAAACTTACTACATGACCGCATGTGTACCTATAGTCTTTTGCTTCGTAAATCTATCATTGACAAAGTGGTTACACAGAAACGCATGCGTCTGGTAGTTGAAGCAGAAGCTGGTAAATACGTACTGTGTGTCCATGCATATACAGATACAAATTTGTTTTTATACAGATTTGTATTATTTTGTAACTATTCATTCAGTTAACCGCACATCTGCTTTTGTCGTTAAATTGTGACGCAATTACTTCAATATTATAGTTACATTCCTTTCTTCAGTGGCGTAGAAAGAATGGTGAGGCGTTTTAGTAATTTATTTTATTTATTAGTTTATATTTCGTAAGATAAATAAATTAAGCGAGTTAGTTTCTTTGTTTCATTGTTTTAACTGCTAATTGGAAAAAGGGTGGTGATCTATAAAATATGAAACAAATTTTTATTTGTTCATTTTGAAGTTCAAGTTGAGTAAAGGAGTATTAATATTAACTAGCAATACTTTGTCAAGGTTCTCACCTGTAAAATTTTTTCCATTTGAATGAAATACATTATTTTAGATAGAAAACGCCCTTTCTACATCGCAACTGGTTATAGGTGCATACTGAAAATATTCTTTTATTTCAGCGTATTTAGTAGTTAGATTTTGAGGCGTTGTCCCCATACACACTTGCCGCAATGTTATTAAATCTGGATTTCTATTAAAAACTGCGTCTAACTTTTGCCGAAGGCCACATTCGAAGACACGAAGCGGATACAAGTCTATCAACTTCCGAAAAGGTGTCTCTGAGGAAACATATCCTAATATGCTGCATATTACTTGGGTAGCACATGCTCTCCACAGAATCTGTGAATATATCAGAGACACCTTTCCGGAAATTGATACATTTAAGAAAGTTTTCAGAAAAGCACCATTGAGAGTAGGTCATTACAGGGGAAAACTTCCATCTTTGTCACTGCCTCCCTCTCCAGTAATAACTAGATGGGGAACATTGTTGGAAGCTACTAGTTTTTCTTCAGAGAATTTCGATTGTTTACAAAATTTCGTTACCTGTTTAAATGACGATGCTCGAAGTATTTCTGAGTGCAAAGAACTAAGAAAAATTCCAAACTTAAAAATTGAGTTGTACTTTCTTCAAGAACACTTTGGACATTTGCCAAAACTAATCACTTATTTTGGAAATCAAAATCTCAAATTAAATGATGGATTAACCACATTAGATGTGGCTATTAATAATTTGAAAAATATTCCAAATGACTTTGGCAAAAGTTAGACGCAGTTTTTAATAGAAATCCAGATTTAATAACATTGCGGTAATGCCTAAAAATCCAATTGCTAAATACGCTGAAATAAAAGAATATTTCCAGTATGCACCTATAACCATTTGCGATGTAGAAAGGATGTTTTCTATTTTAAGGATGTATTTTATTCAAAGAGAATAAATTTTACAGAAGAGAACCTTGAGAAAGTATTGCTAGCTCCTTTACTCAACTTGAACAACAAAATGAACAAATAAAAATGTATTACGTATTTTATAGACCACCACCCGTTTGTTTTCCAATTATATAAATAAAATTAAAAACTCTTTAAAAATAATTTTCAATAGTACGCGCGTGGGCGATGAGTCATCGGTAGAGTGGACCAATTCGGAGCGAAAGCAGAGGCGTGACTAACGAATTGGTTCCCGCATGCGAAACATTATTAATATCTAGAGATATACTATTACGAACGGTGCTGTTATTATGTTATTAAGTAATATAATAAGTTATTATATTACTTAATACTACATATTTGTATTATATTTTGTTTATTTTAGTTGCAACTTACAGTCGTGTATTGTGTATTGTGCATTCTATAGAACAGGAAAGTGTTTTATATTTATATGAATATGAATATCACCTATATTTCTCTCAACACTGCTTTATAGAAATTATGTGTCAACAAATTTTTGCTGTTCCCTAGTTTTGATTTATTATAATTCCTACCTTTATCCGTCGTCTAAAGTTTAATATAAGCACTTATATTATATAAGTGCTTATATTAAACTTTAGACGACGAATAAAGGTAGGAATTATAATAAATCAAAACTAGGGAACAGCAAAAATTTGTTGACACATAATTTCTATAAAGCAGTGTTGAGAGAAATATAGGTGATATTCATATTCATATAAATATAAAACACTTTCCTGTTCTATAGAATGCACAATACACAATACACGACTGTAAGTTGGAACTAAAATAAACAAAATATAATACAAATATGTAGTATTAAGTAATATAATAACTTATTATAGTACTTAATAACGTAATAACAGCATCGTTCGTGATAGTATATATCTAGATATTAATAATGTTTCCCATGCGGGAACCAACCGTTAGTCACGCCTCTGCTTTCGCTCCGAATTGGTCCACTCTATTCATCGGTCTCTTGTGTCCGGTCCCTAATAATGAGTTTTGTATGTTTGCAATAGACTTAGTTCATTGTATTACAAAATATTTTCTAGTTGTTGAAAATAGATACTCTGTACTTCACTATTCAAATAAATAGTTTTTACTTAATTTATTGGATTATATTCATACATTATTATTTATTCTACAAAAGTATTTTTAATAATATAAAATATTATTAAAAATGGGGTGTGAAGAACACAATACAAGTTATATATTTGTGAATGTATCTCCTCTCCAGAGACGCAGATACGTATTTCACCTTTCTACAGGATCGTCGGTACGCCCCTGCTGGAGAAGAGATACATTCAACCAAATATAACTACCTTGCTATCAACCAGAAATTATTAAGACAGAGCGTGAAAGAATATTCAGCGCTGTCTAGATAACAACTGCCGAACTAAGCAACGTGTTTCTCTAGACGGTAACATACCATATCTATAGAACCGAATGCGTATATATATACGCATTCGGTTCGCCCGACAAGTAGTGAAGACACGATAATACAGTTTTCTATAGATATGGTATGTTACCGTCTAGAGAAACACGTTGCTTAGTTCGGCAGTTGTTATCTAGACAGCGCTGAATATTCTTTCACGCTCTGTCTTAATAATTTCTGGTTGATAGCAAGGTAGTTATATTTGGTTGAATGTATCTCTTCTCCAGCAGGGGCGTACCGACGATCCTGTAGAAAGGTGAAATACGTATCTGCGTCTCTGGAGAGGAGATACATTCACAAATATATAACTTGTATTGTGTTCTTCACACCCCATTTTTAATAATATTTTATATTATTAAAAATACTTTTGTATTATACAAATTGGTGTGGTTTTTACCCACTCATGTATGTTTCAAATTATTTTATTATTTATTGCTTACTCCTATAATATTCGTGCTGTTCCTTATCCATTTTAATTATATGCAGTAAGACATTCAAGCAGAGTAATGCGATATTTCTCCTATTAAATTTATTTCATCTACCATCGATTACAAATTGTTGTTTCGTGTGCAGAAAGATTTGTGAAGCAATATTAGCTCTTTTGTGTTTGATATATTATGTACGTAATTATAAATTACTTGAGTAAATTCTAAATTTCGTGAATAGCTCTTTACTTCATTACTTAGATCAATACAAAAACATAACCCATATATGACTTAAGTGACATCAGACATAACTTATTATGTAATTGTCAGTTATCCGTCAACAATGTGGAGTCACATTTAAAAAATCGGACCTTACAGTGAACAGACT
This sequence comes from Melolontha melolontha, assembly GCA_935421215.2. Classification (NCBI taxonomy): domain Eukaryota; kingdom Metazoa; phylum Arthropoda; class Insecta; order Coleoptera; family Scarabaeidae; genus Melolontha; species Melolontha melolontha. The sequence continues at coordinate 114,350,741 of OW285242.1, read as the reverse complement.
ATACATACCTAATTAATATTTCATTTGCTTTTTAATATTTTCTTCCAAAACCTAACGTGTCAGAATAAATTTATTGTTATTACTATTGTTAAAACTATAAAAGAAGCAAAAATTGTACATAGTTCATTAAATAAAATGAAAATTTGTTTACCAACGAATTACCTAATGAAAGTACGATTTTTCAAAAATAGTGATTTTTATCCTATAGATAGTTCCAACCTCCGTATTCAGTATGGGATATAATAGCAACTTTTATCTCTTACTATCCTTAGTTGCTGTCATTAACGCTATCTTCACTTTCGGTTGCTATGTTGCAACTTATTGACATATGCTGTCGGCATCGACAACAGTATCTATCTGTCTATTAATATCAACTGTCAACCGTCATCGTCCTACTTTTAAAATATTTCATTAAATTGTTAATTTGTTTATATGGTTGTACAAATTTTTCTTTTCAGAACACTTCTATCTTTTTCAAGCGTGCACAGGGTAATATGGGTATTTTTATTGATTTTTATAAACGTTATAACATAATATAAATGTAATTACAGTTTTCACTGCATTAATGGAGCCTGTAGGAAGAAAACGGCGCAAAGGAGACAAATTTGGCCGTAAGGAGAAGTGTATGATTGCAGAAGTTTTCAATTATTTCAATAAATCAATGAATGTGAGTGCTGCCGTTCAAGAAGCAAGTAAAGCTTTGGGTATCTCAGACCGTGCAATATATCATGTAAAACAGGAGCAACGAACTGGTTTATTATCAAGTCCAAAAAAAACTAAAAAAAGGAAAGGCATACAACTAAATGATCGACTACATACATATGATGAGAACACGCAAGCAGCTATTCGACGTAAAGTGCATGGCTTTTTTATACAGAATATGCCACCTACATTAAAAACAATTCTTGCTGCTGTCAATGCTGATGATGAACTTCCTAACTTCAGTCGAACAACTTTACATAGATTGTTACACGATATAGGTTTCGAATTTAAAAAAGTAGGACGGAAAAGTATATTCATTGAACGAGATGAGATTATTAGGTGGAGGCACAAATACTTACGAGAGATTAAAAGATTTAGAGAAGAAGGTACAATTTACTTCTTGCTATTTGACATGGCTGTAACTCTATATTATTTCAGGTCGAACTATTATATACACTGACGAGTCATGGGTGAATATAGGGCATGCGGTAAATAAAACTTGGACAGATACTACTATTCAAAATAGTCGACAAGCTTTTATTCAAGGACTAAGCACTGGTTTGAAATCACCAACCGGGCTTGGACCTCGTTTTGCATTAGTTCATGCTGGTGGTGATAATGGGTTTGTTCCTGGTGCTGAATATACATTTCTTTGCCAGAAAAACACTGCCGACGTTCATCATGAGATGGACTCAGAAACATATGAGGATTGGTTTATAAATAAATTACTTCCAAATATACCACAGAAGTCAGTCATTGTTCTTGATAATGCTTCCTATCACTGCAGAAAATTGGAAAAAATTCCAACAACAGCATGGAGGAAAAACGATATCATTGATTGGCTCAGTGAAAAACAAATACAAATCAGTAACGATATGCTGAAAAGGGACTTCCTGTATTGCGTGTCACAAATTAAACCGCAATATGATAAAATTAGGATTGACGAATTTGCAAAAGAAAAAAGTCATGAAGTTCTTCGATTACCACCTTACCATTGCGAGTTAAATGCCATTGAAATGGTATGGGCATAACTTAAAAACTACGTAAGAATGAATAATACCACATTTAAGGGAAAAGATATGGAGCAATTAATTCGAAGAGCGTATAGCACTGTAACAGCTAATAATTGGCAAAACTACATCAAACATGTAAAGAATATTGAAAAGGAAATGTGGATAGTGGATAATTTGCAAGACAACATCGAAGAATTAATTATTCACATAACACATTCGTCATCATCTGAAGATCAAAGTGATTCCTCGACTGACTAAAAAATTTACATGAGTCATAGATATGTGTGTGTAATTGCTATTTATTCCTTTCTTAAATATTATTGTATTATATACGTATTTGTATGATTCCAGTTCTTTTTGTTACAAAAGTGGAAACTATTATTTGTTAAAGGATCACCATCGTTTTTAATTTAATAAATTGCATAACACCCCAATATCGAAGTAAATATTCACTGTACGTTGCATAGATATCGTTCATATGTATATTTGTTTAGAAATGTGTGTAATATTGTTAATAAATATTGAAATACAGCTATTTTCCTTGTAGTATTCTTTCCTATAATTTTACGTGCAGCGAATTCGCTATGCACTCTGTTAAAATTTTACTTTAATAAAATAATAAGCAAAATGTCATATGAATCTCAATAATTTTGCACTTTCAACGTCAAAAAACGTAAATAAAGGTTAAGGATTTGATCGCGTGAAATATCAAATAATTAACCGGAAATGGTAATGTACAGCTGATTGGATGATTTGGCAACTATGAAACAAATTCCCATGAGACGTATACTGAATACGGAGGTTGGAACGATCTATAGATATGACCAATTTGTAATACTGGTTGCATATTCAAAACAGCTCATGTGTGTATGAGTTTTAATATGAAGCGTCTTTAGTCTTTATTTAGTTTTTAGTCCTAACGTGCCTTCAAAAACTTTCTTTTTTAAAGACTGGCATGCTCTTTCAAAATTATACGTTTGTGACAGAATACGTGCCCTGTCACCAACCATTATCATAAAGCATGGCCGTCTCTAATGAGAAAAGTTTTGGAAGGCACCTTAAAGTAGAAAGACTCTGAACATGTAAACTACATGGAAGTGCATATATTCATGCATATATTAATTAAATTACATGACAGAATTTCATTTATTTTATTTTACTTCTAAGCTCAAAGTGTTCTGTAATTATTTAATTTAAAGTTAATGGAATATTAATTGCAATGACACTCAATTGCGAATATTCTTCAACAACTCTTGTCAGTCAGCAGTTAAAAATGTGGTACCGCATGTTAGTAAACCAAGTTAGTTGCCGATAAATTTAGTTATAGCAATATAAATAGTGTAAATAAATTATCAATTTATACTCGTTTAAACACGGAACTTTTAAAATAGAATTGTAAAAAAAGAATTTTATTACAGCGTTAGTATATACATGATTTATAACATGAATGATCGAATAACAACTTTATTTTGTTTGCCCACAAAATACATCCTACAGATGTTACATGATTTTTTTCGAGTTTATAGATAAACTATATGTAATTAAAAAATCGATAATTTGTGGCAATTTCTTTATTATCTTAGCATTAAGGCGACAAGAAAATTGCATCAAACGTAATTTTGAAATTAAAAACGAAATAATCAAAATACATCTAATAGAATAATACAGCAAAAAATTAATTGAAAAAATAATAATTACAAAAATATGTATCGAAAATCTATTTGCGTTTTATACCGAAGCGGTAACAGAGGAATGCTGAACACAGAAGCCTACGATATAAGCACACGGTGGTACAGTTAATTCCCGAATTACTGTCGTGAGCAAAAAAAAACGGGACACTGTGTCTGCGTGGGTTTAAATTGTGACTACTTAAGTGGCTATCTTTACTCATAATAGTAAGTCAGGAATTGTCAAAAATGTATGTTTCATTGACATTTATTAAACATTTTTAAAATATATACTAATATTATATATATATATATATATATATATATATATATATATATATATATATATATAATTGAAAAGAAATTATCGACCATGATATATTATCAAAAATTTATTTAAATTCGGGTAAGCGGTCAATTAAAAAACTCCTTTATTAAATTACCCTATATTTCGCAACACTTTGTCGCTTCTTCTGGGGTAACTACAAGATTAATGAGAAAAATAACAAAAAATAAATAAGAGAATAAAACAGTAGTAAAAATACTTACAAAATGTAGAGTTAAAAAATAATAAAGTTGACGTACAAAATATACGATTAGATATAAAAAATAAAGTAACTATAGAAACAAGCCTTCAGAACTTTTAAAAAACATATACATATATGAAAAGTTAAAACATGAAAAATAAAAAATATAATGCAATATAAATTAAAACAGCATAAAGACCAAATAACAAAACGATTTAAGATCGTCAACTAACAGTCAAACCCAGTATATTATAATAAATTATACTAAGACCATTAGTATCAGATCTATAATTTATGTTATTTGTGTCCCTGTTGAAGTGACCCTGAATGGGGTTCAAATTATAAATGCATAAGTAAATGATTAAATAAAATGAAGCTGATAAGGTAATATTTAAAATGAATTATAAATATCTATTTAAATATGGTTTCAAATATTACATATAGATGGAGTTGTTTAAAATATTATATCTATTACATGCGTATAATTCAAATGATAAATAATCGTTTAATAACGAAGTATACTTAACCTCAACAGCTTTACAGGTGAATAACTTTTTATGGTATATTTTCTGGTGGGCTTAAATTTGTGTTAAATGTCCGGCTTACAAGAACAATGAGACTCTTTTTGTTGTGCATAAAAAAATGCACTTAAAATGTAGGTTCGGTGGTTCAAATAGAATACGTACAAAATAAGATGGTGAACAACACAATAAATAATGGTATTTTTTTACTTGCAAATTCTACTAAATGAAGCGAGTGAGTTAAGGGATAATGTAAATGCTTTAATGGAAGAATTAATTAACAGGTAAGTGATAGATATAATAAAATTAGGATAAATCAAAATTAATCATGTCACGTGATAATATAAACACAGAGAATTAACGAAAGTGAATTTAATTAAACTAACATACATAAATGCTTCTCTTTAAATTGAACATTTGTAAACAGGGGAACTGTATTCTTCTAGTTTTTAAATTAAATAATTCTAATACTAAATGTACCCATAAGGTATATCTATTCTAAAAAAAATCTTTGATAGAGGTTTTACTTTATGAAATGAACTAATTCAACATTTTCAAAATTTGTAGGAGATTGAAATAATACTTATGTTTAAAATAGACGGGAATGGGTTAGTCTGGAGTCTTCTTGTGTATCCGAAAAGGCAGGATTCAGGTTTAGGCGGGTACTCGGACGGCGTCACCGCTTAGCTTCTATCTAGCTGTATGCTATTCCCGGTGAAATGGAATTTCCGGTTTATGCGGCACTGGTTGAAGTCTGGATACGTCGATGTGTTTTTTGGAGTTTTTTTTACCTAGTGACGCTAACTCTCGTTTGTTCCGAATGCTAGCTTCTTATTCGTCTAATTTGTATGTATTAATATAATCTCGCTAATTAATTTTAATGAAAATGATAATTTAATTACATAAATTATATAGATACTTAAAAATTACATATTTTATTTTAGTAAATAAATAATTGTCATGTGAATGTTAATAATTTTAATATTATTCTAATTTTTGATTGGGATATTTCCCACTGTATTTATTTCAAATAAGTACAGTTTTCCCTAAAATAATTCGTGTCATTTATTATTGATCAATTAAATTGAAATGTCTTCGGAAATACAAAATATTGAAATGAAATGACTAAGGCAAATGAAAAGATAAAAACAAATAAATATGAGAATTAATTTTGAACAATTAGAAACGCGAAATCAACTTTATTGATATGACAGATGAAGAATTCAGTTCTAATAATTTCTTATTTTCTAATATTTACATACAAACGGTAACGATCTGTATCTTACAAACTAAGGTATTCTTATGTGTAGGCTTGACCTACCACAATATATACATATATATATATATATATATATATATATATATATATATATATGGTAAATTCAATCAGTTTTACTTCAAAGTATATATATTAAAAAAAAACCCTACATGTTTCGGCAATCATGCCTTTATCAAGAATATAAAATATAAATGACAGAATATAAATGTCAAATAATTGAGTTGCTATGGTTTAAATTATTCAAAGATACATTCCAATTGAATAATAATAAATCATGCCTTAGTATTCCAAAAACAGATAGCAAGGTGTGAACATATGTGTTGTTCGCTGCTAGCAGCTTGTGTCTCTTTCTGGGTATGAAACTTGTGTGTTGGTTGCTGCTGGCAGCTTGCGTCTCTCTCTGGGTGTCAATACACCTTACCCAATACACCTTACCCAGAAATAGATACGACTTTCATTTCTATACTGCGGGTATATATACTAATGATGTTAAACGTAATGCTAATGAGAACTCATAATCATTGAATTCTCACATACATGTCATTGCCGCTCTAATTCGTTGCATCAATTTCTACACATGACAAAATCACCTATGTCTAAGAATTCAATGATTATGAGTTCTCATTAGCATTACGTTTAACATCATTAGTATATATATACACGCAGTATAGAAATGAAAGTCGTATCTATTTCTGGGTAAGGTGCATTGACAATTAGTAATAACTATGAAACGTCGACGTCTGCACATCCCGGATGGATACGACTTTCACACATTTTTTCATTTTCCCGGACAACCTGGACGGTTGACGCCGTGCCACGTTGCAGCTACATTCTTAGACAAATGTGATTTTGTCATGTGTAGAAATTGATGCAACGAATTAGAGCGGCAATGACATGTATGTGAGAATTCAATTATTATGAGTTCTCATTAGCATTACGTTTAACATTATTTATATATATATATATATATATACATGTGTGTAATACGTAAAAACTATAAAAAAAGATTTATATTCTTAGTCTCTTTGTTTCTTATGCTATGGCATTGAAAAATAGTCTTCATAATACACCTCAGCAATTCGGTACATGGTCATGAGCGGAAAGCCCTGCAACAAGTTGGTCCTAGGAAATGGTAAAGCAAAGGTAGGAGAGGAACGAGAGTATTTACTAGAAACATAAAAGTTGATAGAGGAAAGTAAATGAGGACAATCACGAACATTCTTCCATAAAAATCTCGCTCCCATAGTATCTCGGCAATGGCTTAACGATTGTAAATCAAGTCTTCTAAGTAGGAAATTGTAGCCTGTATTTCGCTCGTGATAGATGCCATCAATTTTAAATGATAAGTACTTTAAAAACCGACGTTGTATCTTTTCAATGGACAACTGAAGATAAATATAATGAGGCGACCAATCAGGAGAAGCATACTCTAACTTACTAAGAACAAAACTATAATACATAGTTCTGAACAAAGACAGAGAAGAGTTTGCAGTTACGCAAAACAAAACCTATTGTTTTTGAAGCAGCGACACACATGTTATTGATATGTGGCACAAAAGTTAAGCGGGAGTCGAACAAAACACCAAGGTCTTTCGTGTTATCAACCTTATTAAGAATCATTTACAAAATAACTGGAGTTAATAAGATTAACTTTTTTTGTGTAAGAGACGTAGCAGATGTTCAATCTTAATTTACAAGTAGAGCACCATTGGGAGAGAATATTCAAATTTCCCTGCAAATGCAACACGTCGTCGCATGTTTTAATAGAGGAGTATATTTTCAGATCATCTGCATAGACATGTAATGGACAAGACAGAGGCGATAATAGATCATTTAAAAACAAGATAAATAGGAAAGGACCCAAATGTGAACCTTGTGGGGCTCCAGATAGAGGAGAATTCGAGGGATTGACAGCCGTTATAATAAACATAATGAAGTATTCTACTTAAGTAAGACTGTAGAAGAAGAAGTAGAGAAGCAAACGCACACAATTTAGTAAGTAAAATTCCTTGGTCAATCATATCAAAGACACTACTAAGGTCCGTATAAATGACATCAACTTGACCACGAGTATCGATATGCTCACTAATAAACTGACAAATAGTCACAAGATGAAGCCGTGTTGAAATGGACACTTGCGCCGGATGCACGAAAATAGACCATCAAAGCAAGTGTATGAAGCCAGAGTACAGGGGAAGAACAAAATAGGAAGACCTAGAATACAATGGGAAGAACAAGTACGACAGTCAACCGCAGAACGTGGTATACAGTGGTGTGAAGCAAGAAACTAGGCACAGAACAGAAATTTATGAAAGGGTAGAATAAATTAATTACTAACATGAAATGGACTATTAAAAGCCGGCACCTAACGGTATAAGGATGTATAGTTTAAATAAAAAAATATTTAAAAGAACGTAATATTCTTAAACTCCATAAACAATTTGCAAGAAGCGCAGTTGAAGAGGCAATCGGAATTGTGTATGTTATCATTAGAGAATGGAAAATATGCACTAAAAAGTTTGCCAAATATGCATGCAATATGCACTTAAAAATTCCCTAAATATGCACTTACAATATGCAATATGCACTTATGATGTGCATTTATTTATTATGTTTTAGGAAATTAAAATTTATTTGTCGTATTTACAAATTGTATATTTATTTATTACAATAAATTGTCGTATTTACAAATTATATATTTATTTATTACAATAAATAACCATATATTTCTTTAAATTTTCCATAGTTAAATTATGTCTACGATCTGTAAGTATATGTTTATATTGGGAAAATGTTCTTTCAACATCGCAAGATGGGATCGGTGCATTCTTAAAACTAGTTATTAATGAGGGGCTTATATTAATGTCTTCATTAAAATTGTCATTAATTACATTATTTATAGATTTTAATGTAACAAAACCTCCATATTTGCTTAGAATTGCGGCTTTTTTCTTTTCTTTTTTCTTTAATTCTTTTTCCAGTCAATCCGTTGACTTTTCCAATTTTCTCTTCAATATCATTTACAATGCCAACACCATCATTTAAAGATAAATTTCTATCTTCTAATCTAGTAATTGCCTGCTCAATTATCGCAAAATTAGATTTAATATATGATAGCTGATTTTGTATTGTCGAACAACAGGAATACTTGAAATATCGGATTGTCCAATTTATGTAAAGGAAAATTACAACCCACAAAAAGATTACACAAATCTTTGGAAAATGCTTCTTGTGAATTCTTCGAATTATTGAGAAAACTTTCCTCCAAAAGTTGCTGCCGCGGTTTATTCAAATTTTCAGAAACCCTGTTCTGATGAAATGTTGTGTTCAAATGTTGCACTACTTGAAATTTCTTCTGGTAGGTAATCTGTCTAACAAATATATATTTTTAACATTCAGTTATAATAATTATTATTAATTACTATATTACTACAAAAACTAGAAAAATAAATTGTCTGATTTTGTAAAGTTCTCCAGTTGTTCAAATTTGATTGATTTTGGTTATTTTGGTGTTTATGACAAAGAAATATTACAAAGATATATTAGAATTAAACATATCTAATAATAATTTATTATGAAATTGTTTGATTATATTTATGAACCCCCAAAAAAATTCTCATAGTTCTAGAACTTGTTATTGACAAAATATTTCAAAATTCAACTTACCCTTTTGTCGCAGAGTGTGCACAGAACACTTTCTTCGTCAATAATTTTTAGTGCACTGCAATCACTTATCCATTTTTTTATTAGAGATGACTTCGCTTTAGCTATCTTCGGCATTTTCAAAAATTTTTAATTCGCTTTTGTTTCACCAAATAGCACAGACCTTAACACGTTTACGAATGGACAAACTATGAAGGAAATTATTTCTTTTTATTATATTGATATTAGTCGTATGGTATAATATACCTGCATTAATACCTACATTTCTGAAAAGGATTTCTTACGTAAGTTCTAATTGCCCTGTAAACCGATTATCAGTACAGTGAAATCCTATTTTTGGGAAAGTTCATCTCATTATTAATGAGATGGACTTTTAATGAGTCATTAATGCAAAGTTGAAGGAATGCTAATCCCTTCACGTTTACACAAACAAATTAAATATCTTTAAATATCAGATTTTATTATGGATCTTATGAAAATGGCGAATATATGCATAAATATGCAAAATAATTATGAAATATGTACGTGCATATGCAGTTATGGTAAAGTGTCCAAATATGCATTATATGCACTAAAAAAAATGGTAAAAAACGTATTCTGAGGGTGAAAAATGGATAAATACACAGTATAGAAGGAATATACCAAAAAACAACAAATATGCATTTTGCATAAAATCCAGTCTCTAGTTATCATGGCGAGTTCTGGATTGTTTACAAGTAGGAGAATATTTTCTTTGAATAATCTGTACGTAATTGTATTATTTGTGATATAGTTTCATAAAATTTGTTTCAGCTATCATTTTTTATAAATATCACTTGATATTGATTTACTAGTAATTCAAACCATATTAATATAAAGTATTCTAACCCAAAACGATCAATATAAAGCGAATGACAAAATTAAATATTTGCTACAATCATTTAGAATCACTCAGTATTTCTTCTCAGGACATTTTCAATTTCAATTATGAAACATATTTTACCAGGGTCTATTTAAATAAATTAAATTTATTCATTAATCTATAATACAAGAAAAACAATTACTACATGCCTAACATGATACTGACATTCATGAAAGTTATACGAAATACACATTTCGAACTAACAATAAACCATCCATTTCTATTTCACCGAAAGGTACTAATAAATAACAATTAACTTTACTTAAGGTTATGATCTTTGTGTAAATGTTTGCGCGTATATTGTATTTATGTAAGTACATACATACGTCTTAAGTCAAGAACATTACAACGTAAATTTTCTCGAATATTGCTCACGCCTGTCTATAATTCGCAGAAACGGCCGACCTCGGTCTTATTTATCCATTCAAGTTCAAATGGCATTTTACGAAATACCTACGAAGTTTAAATATCGAAATTATTGTGTAAATAAATAATAATAAAATAATTTGCTAATGTATTACCTTTCTCAATGGCTAAACGTTTATTTTTGAACTGTTGTAATGTCACATTAATATAGAAAATATTGGTTTCTTAAATTTCAAAACCAATTTTTATATAAATAAGAATTAGTTTTCAGAAGCAAACTAGAGTTTTCAAAAAATATAACACTATACATTATAGACTATACAGGGTCCGGCAACGAAGGGGGACGGAAGATTACACGCGCATTTGAAAGTTAATCAAATATTTAGTCATCAGATATCCTTCCGTACCATCAAACGCACGTTTTAAAAATATTTTGTTTTATACAGGGTGATCCAGATGGAAATGCCAGACTAAAGTTTCATTTTTTTAAATGGAACACCCTGTATATTAATAGATAAAATGATCCGAGCTTGAAAGCTGGTTACATCGATACCATGTTGTATGGGTTTAAAGTTGATAGTTTCTGTGTAAATAATTATTTTACTTGATAAATTGATACATTTCAGTAGGCTATTCTGCATAAGGAAAATCAAAAGATCCGAAACCAATAGAATAGAATATTTTCTACTAGTATGCACTTTCGTTGCTACGTGAAATAAATTCTGCAACTGCTCGCGTTATACAGGGTGTTCACAATTTCGCAAAATCGAAAAAATCTCGTAATTTTTAAATGGAACACGCTTTATATTTTTAGCTCATTGAAAAGCCCTTTTACTACACTTTCTATTGATACCTCATTTGATGCACCTAGGATGGATCATTTGCTAATTATTTATTTTTAGAATTGAATTAATGAAAAATGCTTGTATTTTTAGTAGCTAATTTGCGCTTTTAAACCTTCTGTAAGATCGGATATTCAACAAATTATCCATAAATGGTCTATAACAAGAAGAAACCCCATTAAGTACGAGAAACAGTTGATTTTCACTCAGCGGTGAAAGCAAGCATTAAATTAATATAACGTAATATAGCATTTTCAATAGATTCACTGCCGATTAAGTTATCTGGTGTCAGTTTAATAAAAAAATTGCACTAATTAATTTGTATTTTAAAGAATTTTGTAAAACCAACTATTTTACGAATACCTAATATGAAACAATACATACCTAATTAGCTTAACATAAATCGAAATCATGTAGGAAAGAATCAAGTACGAGTAGTATTAAAAGTTTGCACTATTTATATAAATACTAATTATTAACCACAACATCAAATTTAATTAACAAAAGTAGTGGCACAGTAAATAAAAATAAAGTAAATGTAATTAGTAAATGCAAATAAATCAAAGAAAACTTTCAAATGTCCTTACATGTCTCTCAATACATAAATGAAGCCGCTTGGTGAAATTCTGTTGAACATGCTGTAATGTTTCTTGGCGAACATTTCTAAAGCGTTTCATCATATTTTGCCTTGTTGTAGGAACTTCCACATAAACTTCTTAAAATTCTTCGTACGCTCCTATCTTCAATAGCTGATACCTTTGAAATACCGTCTATACTTATATGTGGATTTTCCTGTATTGTTAATAATACAGCCAATTCGCTTTTTTCATTGATTACCGGCTTATTTATTTTTCTCTTCTTGTAGGTTACACTACCAGTTTCTGTAAATCTCTCTAATAACCTTTCAAATGCTTCCGATCTTGGCTTTCTTTCAAGATTTGGAAATCTCTCTGCATATACTCTACTTGCTAGGAGACAATTTCTTGTACACTCCCCAAGAATAAATATCATATTCACCATTTCTTGAATACTAAAATTTGTCATTATAGCAATTTCTTTTAAAGATTGAACGAAATACTGTGTAAGATGGAACGAAATTTTTGACAACTTGGTTATTAAGTATACAAGCTTAAAACTGGCACCAGATAACTTGATCAGCAGTGAATCTATTGAAAATGCTATATTACTTTATATTCATTTAATATTTGCTTTCACCGCTGAGTGAAAATCAACTGCTTCTCGTACTTAATGGGATTTCTTCTTGTTATATACCATTTATGGATAATTTGTTGAATATCCGATCTTGCAGAAGGTTTAAAAGCGCAAATTAGCTACTAAAAATACAAGCATTTTTCATTAATTCAATTCTAAAAATAAATAATTAGCAAATGATCCATCCTAGGTGATCAAATGAGGTATAAATAGAAAGCGTAGTAAAAGGGCTTTTCAATGAGCTAAAAATATACAGGGTGTTCCATTTAAAAATTACGAGATTTCTTCGATTTTGCGAAATTGTGAACACCCTGTATAACGCGAGCAGTTGCAGAATTTATTTCATGTAGCAACGAAAGTGCATACTAGTAGAAAATATTCTATTCTATTGGTTTCGGATCTTTTGATTTTCCTTATGCAGAATAGCCTACTGAAATATATCAATTTATCAAGTAAAATAATTATTTACACAGAAACTATCAACTTTAGACCCATACAACATTATATCGATGTAACCAGCTTTCAAGCGCGGATTATTTTATCTATTAATATACAGGGTGTTCCATTTAAAAAATGCAACTTTAGTCTGGCATTTCCATCTGGATCACCCTGTATAAAACAATATATTTTTAAAACGTGCGCTTGATGGTACGGAAGGATATCCGATAACTAAATATTTGACTAACTTTCAAATACGCGTGTAATCTTCCGTCCCCGCTTCGTTGCCGGACCCTGTATATATATATATATATATATATATATATATATATATATATATACAGATCGTCCCGTAAAAAACGCCAACATTCATAATTCCGTTATTTATTGTCCGGTTTTATTTAAACAAAAAGTAAATTTAATAGCATCAAAAACACTATAAGATAGCAGTGTTTTATTTGTTTTCAATTGTTTTCATTAATGTCAAACGACAGTCAAGTTTTTTTATTTTAAATGGCAACATATATATTTTTGGCTATATTCAGATTGGTTTTTTTTTTTCTGAATTCAACGATGTATAACATGTTTATTTTTGATAAACGTTTATTGCAAAAAAAAAACTTTATAAATTTCATCGTTGTCTTCCATTATTTATAAATATTCGAATGTATCATGAAACATTGGAAATGTAAGTATTATAAATATTATTATAAGAAACAAAACACTTTACAATAAATGTTGAAATTGCCCGCCACCTTGTTCAACACATATCGCACATCTCCTAATTACTCCAAAGGTCGCATTTAAAAGACAAGCGGCAGGTACTTCTTGACAAGTGTTAATAATTCTTTGTCTTAAAATGTCAACATTTTCTGGAGTTGTTAAATAAACTCGATCTTGTAGATAAGCCCACAACCAAAAATCGAGGGGCGTAAGATCCGGTGAACGCGCAGGCCACTCGATAGGACCGGATGTTCCTATCCACCTATTTCCAAATTGGGTGTTCAACAAATCAGTATTTACTCTGGCGTTGTGCGCGGGAGCCCCATCTTGTTGAAAAAATATTCTATTTAAATTTGCCAAAGGTAATTCATCTAAAAAGTTTTGGAGATTTTCGTGTAATAAAGTGTAGTATTTTTCTTGATTTAAGCAAGCATCTATGAAAAATGGCCCAATTAATTGATCACCTAAAATGCCACACCAAACATTTACGTTGAAACGTCTTTGAAAATTATTTTCAATTACAAATCTCGGATTGTCTGCACTCCACTGTCGATGTATGTTTCTATTAAAAATACCGTTGTTGCTAAAAGTGCATTCATCAGACCAAATTATCCTTCTGTAAAAATTCGGGTCTTGTTCTAATGCATTTAAATAAAAACGACAAAACTGGATTCTTCGGCCAGGATCATTTTGTTCTAATGCATGAACTTTTCGAGCTATGTACGGTTTAAGTTTGTGTTTTCTTAAAATACCATGAACTGTAATTTTTGATACCCCAATATTATGTGCAATTTTGCGAATCGAAGTTCGTGAATTTTGCTGTACTGCAAGAAGAACATCTAATTCCTTATCTTCGGAGAATTTCCGTTTTTGTGTTTTTGGTTTGGTAAATGATCCATAATTTCTTAAATTCTTTTCAATTCTCTGAAATATTTTCGAACCTGGAACTTCTCTGTCCGGAAAACGAGCACTGTACCGACGAACTGCTTGAAGGCGATTTTTATTACATTCAAAGAACACTTGTAACATGTCCGTTAATTCATTGTTATTCATTTTTAACGAAAATACGCTTTTTGTTACGCAAAACGTTCAAACAGGATAATACAGAAAACTTAATAAAGTCAAACTGACACTTAAGGCACATTGACATAATGCTAGTGGACTGGGTCAAGTCTACTATAATGAAAGATGAAATTTATAAAGTTTTTTTTTTATTTTTTATTATTAGGAGATGTGCGATATGTGTTAAACAAGGTGGCGGGCAATTTCAACATTTATTGTAAAGTGTTTTGTTTCTTATAATAATATTTATAATACTTACATTTCAAATGTTTCATGACACATTCGAATATTTATAAATAATGGAAGACAAAGATGAAATTTATAAAGTTTTTTTTTTGCAATAAACGTTTATCAAAAATAAACATGTTATACATCGTTGAATTCAGAAAAAAAAATACAATCCGAATATAGCCAAAAATATATATGTTGCTATTTAAAATAAAAAACTTGACTGTCGCTTGACATTAATGAAAACAATTGAAAACAAATAAAACACTGCTATCTTATAGTGTTTTTGATGCTACTAAATTTACTTTTTGTTTAAATAAAACCGGACAATAAATAACGGAATTATGAATGTTGGCGTTTTTTACGGGACAGTCTGTATATACTATAGACAAAAAATGTTCAATTTGTTTATTTTCTCCTTATCAAACATGCCATACAGTATGAGTCAATATTCATTCCCGAGCCCTTAGATTTATGTTCTACAATCAAAAATAAGAGAAAAAAGAAGAATACTAAAATATCGAAAAGAAATAAATGAAAATTTAAAATGTATTCGTAAGAAGTATGTAACAGTTAAAACAATGAAAAGAAGAAGCTAACTCACCGTACTTTATTTATCTTACTAAATATAAACAAATAAATAAAATAAACTATAAAAACTCCTCCCCCTTCTATCTATGCCCATGAAGAAAGGAATTTAACTGTAAAATTTAAGTAATTGCGTCACAACTCAACGACAAAAAAACAGATGTGCAGTGAACCGAATGAATAGTGCTATTTAATAACTGGGTGTTGGACTTAGCGATGTTATAAACTATTTATATGGTCCATTGTAATTTCGGCCTCCCGTGTACGGTCCCTAATTATTAGCATTTATTTAGCTTGGTAGTAGTATACCTAATGAAAACTACGTGAAGCAAGCTTTCGAAAGATATGTTGTTATTCTTTTGATAACTACATGCAAAACGAAACAGATATACTAATTTAGTTATTTTAATATTTAGTAATTTGTTAGCGAAAGTGTTAAAATACTATAAATTTAGATCTGTCTTATGTTTTGCGTTTGTCAATATTCACTTCCTATTCGTTAGTTATACTTCGTTAAAAAGGGTATATGAAAGGAGGACAAAGATAAAAATTTGTCTTACGATTATTTTATTTAAATTAGATAAATCTTTCATCTTAAAAAAGGTATATAACCCCTTACCACAATTATTAATCGTATCCTAAATATGTACGTATTTCGACAACTAAGTTGTCATCATCAGTAGGTAAAACCACTAATCAAGGTGTCACACATGGGGCACAGTAAAGCTAGCACAACAGCTTACGCAACAACTTTGTACACTGTGTCCAAAGAAAGACTTTTCACAAATCTTTCATCATTAAATATTTTTCAAATATGAAATTTAAGTGCCATACAACATATTTTTAAACTATTTCCACTTGGTGAAAATATTATTACATCACATAAAGATCAATATTTTCTTTATTAATCTTATGGAGATATTCATGCATTATTAAAATTATTTTTCGCGCAAAATATGTATTGAGTTTTAGCTGTACTCACCACATCGCATATATTTTCAACATGTCCCTCTAACATAATTATATCACTCGCTTATAACTTACTTTAAGCTATCACAATTACGTAAATACAAAAATTGTTTGCTTGGGATACTGCAATAACTAATATTGCCAAGTGTGTTCTTTTTTTATATTAAATACGACAAAATTAAATAAGATAAAAATGTTATCATCAAAACATTGCTTTGGTAGTGTTATTCCCTGTGTAAGAGATCTTTTTCTCTAAATATACTAATTATCAATTTAAAAACATATTACGTTAATTATGTAAGTATAGTATTTTGTAACAATAATAAAAATGTACAAGGTGTATCGGGATAACAGACAGCTACACGCTTTTCATAAATTAATAGTGGTATTAGCTTGGTGTGTATGAAATATTTAATTTGTTTTATTTAATTGACATTGGAGCATGTTTCCGCTGAACAGGTTTATTTTTTCAGGGAACGTTAACTGCTCAAAGGTACCGTACGGAAATTTTACAACCATTTGTCAATCAGTTGCATGATGATGAACTACAAAATGCATATTTCAAACAAGACGGAGCACCTTGTCACTGTACTGCAGAATCTATGGATTATTTAAGAGAATTTTTTGATGAGCGTATAATTAGTCGAAATACTGAAATTGCCTGGCGTGCACGTTCATGCGATTCAACACCTTGCGACTTCTTTTTGTAGCCTTATCTAAAAAATATCATATTTCAAACACCTATATTGAATTTAAATGATATGCTACAGATAATCTAACAGAAATGCATGGAAATTATAAACAATCCAATAATATTGCAGAATATCATCAGAAATTTTGAACGGAGGATTTTAAAGTGCATTGATCTTGAAGGACAACATTTTCAACATTTGTTATAGTTTTCAATAAATACCTATTATTTGTATGTATGAAACTGTCAAAATATACGACTTCGTAGGTTAAGTAGTAAATTTTAATTTACGACATACTTCAAAATGTTCTCAGTAAATCACATGCTACTAGATTGAGTTTTCAAATGAGCACTTGTTAGGACAACAAGGTAAAATCCATAAAATACAAGAAGACAAAATACTAGAGCAAGTAGATAAATTTAAATATTTAGGAGTAATAATAAATAAAGATGGAACACTAGAAGATAATATAAATGAGAGAATTGCGAAAACGGGTACATTGTACAATAGTATAAAAAGTAACTTTCTAAGCAAAAAATAAATACCAAAACAAATAAAAACAGAAATAGTTAAAAGAATTGTAAAACCGACACTAACATATGCGTGTGAATCTTGGACAACGACACAGAAAAGTAGAATCACAAGCACAGAAATGAGATTCCTAAGAAGAATAGAAGGAAAAATGATAAAAGATAAAATTAGAAACCAGGTATTTCGATAAAATATGAATATAGTCCCTGTCGAAATAACGATAGAACAAGGACAACTAAGGTGGTTAGGCCATGTAGTGAGAAGAGGCGAGAATAGAGTTATCAGACAAATATTCGAAGCGAAAGAAATAGGAAAAAATAAGAGGGGCAGAACAAGAAGATCGTGGAAGGAGGAAGTGCGGACAGCAGCTGAGAAAAGAGGAACAAGATGGAAGGAAATAAAAATGCTAGTAAATAACAGAAAAAAATGGAAGAAAATACCTGAAAATTCAACTCTAACATAACTCGACACCAAAAGGTACATGAGTTCCCAGGATTAAGTAAGTAAGTGTGCTGACAAACCACTTTTTAAAACTAACAAATTTCCAATTTATATTATTACTATGGCCTTTTTTCTGAAGATTATGAAACGATGAAATCAAACAGGAATTGAATCCTTCATTCTTTTAAATCATCTGAGGTCAATACTGCAAAAAATTCCGAAGCCTTTTAAATGAATGAATGAATTCACTTTGATTGACTGTCTGCCTACGCGCGACCAAGCAGGTATTTACATGTGATTATTGGGAGAAATAAACATGTTTATTTTTTATTACGCAACTTTGTGTAATCTTTTTAAGTTTAAGTTCAGACCCAACCGTAGTTGTGTTGACCAGGTGCTCAGCTGAAGAACGCACATTGGGGCAGGGTTTCAAAAACGGCCTAACGTTAACTTGACTGCAGCAGAGCTTCAAATTTTTTAACGAAGTACCATACAGCTAAATAGCATCTTTATTAAACAGCATGCTTTGCAGCAGACCCTTTCAAATAATAACAGGAGAGAACAAGAATAAAATTAGACATATTAATAATGAACTGCCTCAAGGATCGGTACTTTCACCTGTCCTGTTTAACCCTGTGTCTACTAAAAAAAAAACTAGCTATAACTACCATCAACGTCCTTTTTCGGTGATTTTCTTAATGTTCAAATTTATTTTTGCTATTTTTTGGTTATTTGTAATAAACACTTATAGTTCATAAAATATAAGTTTTCAGTTCAAAGTCAAATTCGATGCATGTGATTCAAATCAGTTCTGCAGAGTCAAATGAAGTCAGTATTCAATCGCGAAAACAACCGTCTGTCATCATAAAATATAAACGTCATGTTTTGCAATATTCCAATCGCGTCAAAATTTTAGTATGTTACTTGTAATAACGAGCGATCATTAAAATTTTCACTCGTAGCTGGCCGTGTATATAAAAATTATGTCGTAGCTTTAGTCATTAAGATGTTATTTCAAACATCTGTCAGTGTCAAATATATATTTTAAAGTTTCATCAAAAGAAAAAGTAATGGTCTTTAATGATATGCATAAAGCGTTTATGGTAGAATGTTACTTCCTAACATCTCAAAAAATTGATGGTATTTGGCAGCATTCAATAGAAAATTGCCTTGCGGAGTTTGAAGAGAGATATCCAAATACTGTTCCTAGCTATAAAACTTTCCGTGATACGCTAATGCATTGTGTAAATCTTTTTCGTCAAACAGGCAGTATTTTAAGGAAAAAAGGAAGCGGTCCTCCTCTCAAGAGAAGTCGCGGCGTAATTGAAAATGTCAGACAAATTATTAACGAATCTCCTCAAACATCTATTCGCAGAGTTTCGCAACAAGTTGGGCTTTCGTATGGAACATGTCAACAAATTTTAAAAAAGGACTTGCACATGTATCCATATAAATTAATTTCTGTATAAAATCTATTACCTACGGATTATGAAAAAAGAACACAATTTTGCCAATGGTTTATTCAAACAATGACAGACAATATTTTAAATCATACTTTTTTCACCGATGAAGCTTGGTTTTATTTGAAAGGTTATGTTAATTCGCTAAAAATGCGTATGTGGTCCAGTGAAAATCCTCATTTCTACAGAGAAGTTCCTCTACATCCAGAAAAAATAGGCGTATGGGTAGGTATGAGTCGTCACCGATTAATAGGACCAATATTCTTTGAGGGCACGATAACATCGGACAAATACCGTAACGAAATTCTCAGTGTTTTTACTAATCAATTGACTAATGATGAACTCCAGGTCGGATATTTTCAACAGGATGGGGCTACATCTCACGTTACACTTGAAAATATTCAGTTTTTTGCAACAATTTTATGGCGATAGGATAATAAGTAGAAATACAGCGATTCCATATCCACCACGATCGTGTGATTTAACAGTCATGGATTTTTTTGTGTGGCCATATATAAAGAATATTATTTATGAAACACCATTTAATAATCTTATTAAAAATGGCGTGTGAAGAACACAATACAAGGTCATATGTATTTTTGAATGTATCTTCTCCAAAGACGTAGATACGTATTTCACATTTCTACATGATTATCAATACGCCCCTGTTGGAGAAAAGACACATTCAACAAACATAACTACCTTGCTATCTCGCAGATATTATTCAGACAGAGCGTGAAGGAATATTCAACGCTGTCTATACAGGGTGTCATTTTGAAATCGTATCACCCTCTATATTTCGGCCCCTATAGAAATTCCAAAAATATGCAAAAACACGTCAAACTTATTTTTAAGGGGGACATTTTGTAGGCTGGCTTTCAATTAAATTACATCAATCCTCTAGCGGGGGTGGACATAACCTCTAAAAATTTAAATGGAAATGGGGGTTGAGTGATACCTCATTTTAAAGGTCGTTTAACCCGCTTTTCAAAAATGCTAAATTCTTGTCCTTTATTTTTAATACTTTTGAAGAAATCAAGTCAAACCATGAACATACAAGTATCAAGTGTTTTGCAATAAAACATTAAAAAACTAATAAAAAGTAACTTATTTTATAAAATTTTCGAAATGTCCATTATTTTCTAAACAGTGATAAAGTCTACTCTCAAACTCCTCTCTAACATTTCGAAACACTTCTGCCTGAAGTTCTCTACATGTAGCTGTTATTCTTCTCTTTAAATCTTGCAAATCTCGAGGCGGTGTTTTATAAACAATCGATTTTAGATGCCCCCATAGGAAGAAATCTAGAGGCGATAAGTCGGGTGATCGTGGTGGCCATTCTATTGCTCCTCTTCGACCAATCCATCTGCCAGGAAATCTATCATTTAGCCACTGTCTAACTGGAAGATAGTAGTGTGGTGGAGCTCCATCTTGTTGGAAGTGTAGAAGATCTTCTTGCAAAACCATGTTACCAGCCGCGTCAATTTGATTTTCCAAACTAGTTGTTATTAAGGGGTCTATTATTTCTTCAAGCAAATTTAAGTAGAGCTCACCAGTTAGATTTCCTTCAATGAATGAAGGTCCAATAAAAGCATTCCCAAGGATACCAGCCCAAACGTTCACTTTTTCTGGATACTGTGTATGACCTTCCCTAAAAAGTCGCGGATTTTCATCGCTCCAGTAGCGACAATTTTGCTTGTATACATGCCCATTCAGAAAAAAAGTACACTCATCAGTAAAGCAAATATTGTGCAAGATATTTTGGTTTTCATTTATAAAATCCGTCATTGTTTCACAAAATTCAATCCTTCTGTCGAAATCGTCGTCAAAAAGCTGTTGTAGAATTTGCATTTTATAGGGGTGAAACTTATTTAACTTTAGTGCTTTCCTTACTGTTTCGTGAGACATTCCTACTTGGCGTGCCACAATGCGAAGTGATGTGGAGGGTTCTGCAGTAAAGGTGCCTAATACTTCTATTTGTGCTGCTTCATCCAAAATTATTACCTCGCAAAACTAATTTTACAATAAAGTAATTTTGGCTAAAATAAATGGAGTGACAAATAAAGAAAAATTTGACAAGAATGTCAAGAATGCTTAAACCAGGGCTCTTTTTTTTTACGTTAAACTACCTGTACGACTATCACAAGTACTAGTTTAGGTAAATCACATTCTTTCCAATAATAATGTTTAACTGAATAGTATGCGTCTTTATTATTTCGTTGGATATTAGAAGTAAAAATTACTTTAAAAATTTACCGTTATGTAATACCTCAATTTCATTTATTTTAATTCATTAAAGCAATATCACAAAGTGTTTTTGATACCTAAACTTCTTTACAGTTTTCACCAAATATCTCGCGAACTGCTAAAAAGAAAAGGCAAGAATTTAGCATTTTTGAAAAGCGGGTTAAACGACCTTTAAAATGAGGTATCACTCAACCCCCATTTCCATTTAAATTTTTAGAGGTTATGTCCACCCCCGCTAGATGGTTGATGTAATTTAATTGAAAACCAGCCTACAAAATGTCCCCCTTAAAAATAAGTTTGACGTGTTTTTGCATATTTTTGGAATTTCTATAGGGGCCGAAATATAGAGGGTGGTACGTTTTCAAAATGACACCCTGGATAATAATCGCAGAACTAGCCGTGGTGTTCCTTATAGTCGATAACCACCGTATCTATAAAAAACTGTATTATCGTGTCTTCACTACTTGTCGGCGTAAACCGAATACGTATATAACAACATAATTTGAAACATACTTGAGTAAGTAAAACCTACCAATTTTGTATAATACAAAAGTATTTTTAATAATATATAATATTATTAAAAATGGGGTGTGAAGAACACAATACAAGTTCATATGTATTTTTGAATGTATCTTCTCCAAAGACGCAAATAAGATGAAACAAAGGTGAAGCAAAGTCAAGATTTAAGTTAGGATGAAAATAATGTTCAGGAGTCGTTCTCCCTAAGAACTTTCTGATCATGGAATTTGGCGTATAGAATGTAATAAAATGTATTCGTGTGCGTACTTAAATTAAAAATAGTTTTGGTATGTTCATATATAAAGATAAAAAATTTAAATAACAATATATACGAAAGAGAAAAAGCGTTCAAAAGCTTGTAAACCGCAATTTACCTTTTAATCTAAACGATCACGTTTATGTTTGCTTTCATTTGTGTGAAAAATAACCTTTAAGAATTAGCATATGCCTTAGTCATTTCATGTATTTGGCAAAGTATGTGCGTTCAAAAACATATAGAAAGGCACGTTTTCTTATTTTTTTTTTCTTTGGTTATTGATTTCATGTCAAAAAAACCTATTCTCTACGTATTTTTGGGAGTGACTGTAATTGTATAGATAATAAATACAACTACATAAACAAATACTAGAGAATTTAGAAGAAAACTCTAATAGAATTACTGTTAAATAATTTGTGTTATAGACAGCTTCTTTTACTTTAATTTTAAATTTGTTAGAGATTGTGATCTGGTTTTTTTATCTAAATAATTTATAACAAGTGTTCATTTGAAAAGTCAATCTAGTATTTAATGGGATATTGTCGTCAAGATAGTCAGATACGTATGTACGTAAAATATTTAAATATCTTTCTCCATTTAAATGTTCTTTATACATAACCGGTCTTAAGAGACGATTTGCCAAAATACCCATCCAAACGTTTATTCCAAAACGATGTTGTAGTCTTCTAGCCCTGTTTTGTCGGGGATTTTGTACTGCCCAATAGTGCTCCGTATTTCTGTTGAACATTCCAGAATTTGTAAATTTTGTTTAAAAAATTTTCGTCATTTTCTATCCTTCCCATTAACCAATTACAATATTCTAGCCTTCTCAAATTATCTCCAGGCAGTAAAGAGTGACTAACATGGATCCTATATGGTTTAAACCTACTCTTATGTAAAGTTCTCCAAACTCTGGACTGGCACAAATTTAATTCTGACGCTACTTCGCGTGTAGAAATTGATGGATTATTATTTATCTATAAAAATACAAGATTAACATGAAATTTGAAAACACGCTTTTAATTTACCATTTGTAAAATATCTTGTCGATTTTCATTTAAATTCCTGTTGTCTTGACCATTACGCGGCTTAGTAAACGATCCATTCTCGACCAAATTTCGGTCGAGATCTAGAAAAATTGTACGATGAGGCTGTTGTCGTTCTGGATATAATTGTAGATATCTTGTACTCGCTACTGTTGAATTTCGGTTCGAAGAATAAAAAATACTTATCATATCTCGTTTCTCTTCGTTAGTGTGACATTTTTGTATTATTAATGAACAATAAATGAAATGTTTGACAGATTGAAATTCCATGGCTACCTTATTTAATCTTATAATTTATTCTTTCAAATAAAACCTAATGTCAAAAACTTTAGTCAGCATGTGGTACATGGTTGAAATCAGAAGAAAAAACTCTTTCTGAAGATGTCTAAATCCAATATGGCGCCTATAAGAAATTAGATAGTTGATGATGGCCAGAAAGAAACGAAACGTCGTATAAAAATTTAGAGTACACCACTGGATAGAGGTTTAGAAATGGCACACGGATGTGTTTTTATTTTTTCACTACAAGGCCAAATGTCGGTGCTACAGGTAGAAGAAGAAAATGGGGTTTTCGCGTTTTTTTTTTTTTAATAACGAAGGTAATTTGTCACAGGTCTATTTTCTTTACGAATTTATAACAAACACAAAATTTAACAACTTTGCCAAATTTAAACCTATACTCTATCTCCAATAATAAGCGAGATCCCCATGGTGAGGGCCGAAAATGAATCAGCCTGTATATCTACTTACTACCAACAACAACTGAAAGAAACTTCGTAACCGCAACAACTAAAACTGCGTTTTCTTTTGGTTGGCACACTGCCAGTAAGGAATGAGCGCGTAATTACAAAAATACTTTAACAAGAACACACCAAGATTTTTGGATTGGGATGAGTTCGGCAATATTTTTTTTTCTTTTGAGTGTTATGATAAATTAAATGTTTTGTATCTTTTTAATTTCTAATTCTTACTTTATAGATAATATTTCATGGCTTGTGAAAAAAAAACAAAAAAAAAGGAATTTAATTATGAGTGCGAACTCAGTGTGCCGAATTTTTTGTCCGCGCATTCAAACATTGCTTAAGATGAAGGAATTATCAATAAAGCAGTACGAGGGCGTATTGATATATAAGGACTCCAACTAAAATATGAATAAGAAAAGACAAAATAATGAAACAAGTCTCAAATGAAAGGCACCATTTGGTGCAACACATTTCTCCAGACGCTGAATCCATATCTTCATTATGTCCATGAAAAAATTTGCTTGTTTACTGTTGATCCAATTGCGAACAGTAGCCCGAAGATCAGTGCCTGATAAAAAATTCTGACCTTTCAATACCTCTCTCGACTTTGCAAACAACCAGAAATTCGAAGGTGTCAAATCGGAACTGTACGTAAGTGACGAAATGACCGTCCTAGGTAATAAAACGACGGTTCTAAATTTTAAAGTAGGTAATAAATAAATTTGCAAATGCAAAGTTTTCTTAAGACTTAAAGGAAGGTTTACAATATGAATAGGATAACAAAATTATGTTATACAGTGGTTTAAACTCGAAAATGAACGTTAAATATTTATAAAATTGTAAATGTTATGTTTCAATTAAAATATTACAAAAGGATATTAAATGTATCCTCAATATACAGATTCATGACCTGCTTCAAATCGCGCTGCCCATTCGTAAGCACGTGCTTGTGATAGACATTAATTGCCGTATTAAAATTTTCGAAGTTTTTCCTTCTGATTTATCCAAGACTTTGATGGCAACTCTTTGCTCTATTCTATTATTGCACATTTTGCCGACATGCAATCGCTACACAGTCAACTTTGAAACTCTCCAAGACGTCTAAAACGCGTCCTATGACGTTGCACCGTTGGAAACATGCGCACTGTGGAACTTTAGTACCCAGTTTGTCCATGTCGTTCTTCACAAGATTTCTCGCTATTTAATTGCTACATCTCGTACATATCTTCGATGATACGTTTGTGCTGTTTCGAAATTCTCCGACATATAATTTCGCACAATTGTGGAAGATTCACAGTATTTATGGCTAGACTACGTATATACAGTGCTTCTCAAAAGTACCCTCCCCCCTCTTATCTTTGGAACAATTATACATACACAAGTGAAATTTGGAAACTGAATATTATAGGTTATAAACTTCCCTACTAGTGATGATAGATGACGAAATCGTAATAGATGACGTCACAAGGCCATTGTGACCAATAATTTTAAATGGAACGCTACGACAAGCGACACCTCTTTTAAAAGGTATCGAAAAAACCTATTCAATGATACTAATTTTGTTTGTGTTTGAGGCAGTTTTAATGGCTCATTAGTAAACATGAAAATTTAAATTCCATTCAGTATGATATTAAATACAGATTTAAGAAACAGTATGTACTTAAAGAAATTGCTCGAAGTGACCTCCATTTACTTCCTGACAGTAAAATATCCTATTTTTAAACTCTTCTCGTACTTATTCAAATGTGTCTGCGGAAACAGCCTCACATTCTGCAACAATACGTTGTTTTAAAACGTCAATATTGTCAAGTTCAGTGGCGTAAACCTTCGATTTAAGGTACCCTCACAGAAAAAAATCCAAAGGTGTGAGGTCCGGTGATCGAGGTGGCCATTTCGTTGAACCTCGTCGTCCAATCCATCTACCAGGATACTCCTCCTCATGCAAATACTGTCTTACTGCACCGTAATAGTGTGGAGGAGCACCATCCTGTTGGAATGTTATTTCCAAATTGCCGAATTCATCTGGATTATGTTCCAAAATTTCAAGGATTAACGGTTCTATTGCGTTTTGCAACATCTCCAGATAAACCTCACCAGTTAAATTAGTATTTAAAAAAAGAGGCCCAACGATGTGGTTTCCCATGATACCTGCCCAAACATTCACCTTCTGGGGAAATTGGGTATGTGTTTCACGAAACAGGTGAGGATTTGCGTCACTCCAATACCTCACATTCTGTGTATTTACATTTCCATTTAGATAGAAAGTACTTTCGTCACTAAAACAAATTGTTTTGACGTAGTCTGGCTGTTGGTTAATTTTAGTTTCCATATTTTCACAAAATTCTAGTCTTCGGTCTGCGTCGTCGTCTGAGACGTTGATGGACCATTTTTAATTTGTATGGATGAAATTTGGATTTTTTCAACACCCTGTGTACTGTACTTCGACTAACTTCACAGGTAGATGCAACTTGAGTTGTTGAAGAAGTAGGATTAACTCTTACTTCTGCCAGTATATCAATTTTTTCTCATCAGAAATTTGTGGTCTGCCAGATCGTTTCGCATCATTAATACTAGCCGTTGTTTCAAACTTACGAAGAAGCTCCCTTAAATAAGTCCTCGAAATGGCGTTCTGCTGCATGAATATTTTGTCTAGTTTCACCAAGAATTAGGACCGCTGCTACTTTATCACCTAAAGCACGTACCATTTCGCTTCTTGAAGCACTTAAACTTTCGACTCACAACAGTTTAACAAATTATTAAAATGTACAAAAATATTAAAAGTACCATAAGCTGTAAAAACAGTGAGACGTTCGATCAACAATACACAAATGTACAAAAACTTGGACAATTACAAAAACGTCGAATATTGGAGACTAACAAAAACGTCAGATTATTTGACAACTAACCATAGGCGGAGCTTGAATTTGGAATTTTAGTATTAACTTGACAATTTGACGTTTTAAAACAACGTATTGTTGCAGAATGTGAGGCTGTTTCCGCAGACACATTTGAATAAGTACGAGAAGAGTTTAAAAATAGGATATTTTACTGTCAGGAAGTAAATGGAGGTCACTTCGAGCAATTTCTTTAAGTACATACTGTTTCTTAAATCTGTATTTAATATCATACTGAATGGAATTTAAATTTTCATGTTTACTAATGAGCCATTAAAACTGCCTCAAACACAAACAAAATTAGTATCATTCAATAGGTTTTTTCGATACCTTTTAAAAGAGGTGTCGCTTGCCGTAGCGTTCCATTTAAAATTATTGGTCACAATGGCCTTGTGACGTCATCTATGACGATTTCGTCATCTATCATCACTAGTAGGGAAGTTACCTATAATATTCAGTTTCCAAATTTCACATGTGTATGTATAATCGCTCCAAAGATAAGAGGGGGAGAGGGTACTTTTGAGAAGCACTGTATATAAGCTTTCATTTCAAATTTACATACACCTTGGTTATTTTATGTATTTGACAGGATATCTGGGTTGGAAAACATGTAGACACAAGCACGTTTTCTTATTTCTCCATTGGTTATTGATTTAACGTCTAAAAAACATATTCCCTTCCACATTTTTAGACGTGGCTGAAATTTTAGTGCGAACAAATAACGATATATTAATTTTAAAGTACCTCTGGTGACGCGGTAGGGCTCTGATGATCCATTAAATGTATTTGATTAATCCCTTACATATTTTAACATTCGGGTGAGATTTTTCACCTAAATTACATTCGAAATTAGGGAAAATTGTATTTGAGTGTGTCCGCGGGGTATTCCCTGTTAGTACAATTTACACGACCATATCCTGGCTAACGGTTTGGAAATGGGGAATTTTTAAAAACTTACAGAATTTGAAAATTAATTTTTGTATCTCTTGAAATATTAATTTGCGTATGAAGGAAGGCAATATATTTTCATTTAGAGTAATTATATTCACTTCTCTATAAATTATTAAATTATTAACTTGTACTCAATAAAAGTAATAATATTGATTTGGTGTATGAGAGTTATTTAACGGTAGAATGTCTCTTCAAATGTTGGCAATGTTTTGGCAATGATAAAAATAATTATAATACTAATAATAGGGAAAAGTCTTTCTTTGGTGACAGTGGTTAAGTAAAAACTCAAAAAAATATAAAACCTCTTACTACAATTAATATTCGTATCCTAAATACGTCTTTCGACAACTAAGTTGCCATCATTAGTAGGTAAAACCACTAATCAAAGTGTCGCAGATGGGGCACAGTAAAGCTAACACATATAATAACGCAACAACTTTACACGACGTCCACATATACACTGACTTTAAAATAAAAATATACCGACTAAAAAAGACAATTTACCTCTCTTAAGGAAATAGCTAATTCATAGCTAATTTATTCATGAGTCAATTTGAAGTAGAATTTAAATATAACGCAAAATATTTCCCAAAAGTCTGGATCAGGTACGTAGATGACATTCTCGCGATTTTTGATACACGGAAATGTGAATTAGACATGTTCGTTAAACAGTTAAATTTCCGATTATTCAATTCACGGTCGAAAAGGAAAACAATCATAGGATACCATTTTTAGAAGCATTAGTAATTAGAAATAAGCATAAAATGGAAATGGATATTTTTCGGAAAGAAACCAATGTCAATAGATACATCACCGCTGATTCAAATCATAGTTTTCAACATAAGACAGCTTCGTTTAATTTCTTAGTCAATCGGATACTAACCTTTCCATTAACAAAAGAGAAATATAAAATATAACTAGATTTCATTAAAAACATCGCGAGTATAATGGCTTTGACAGAGGAATAATTAATAAATTAATTAGAAAAACGAAATTAAAAGAGACAGTCTGCGAACCTACAAGTTTGATATCTCAACGTAACCTTGAGAAAAAATACATGTGTTACCATACCATCACTTAAAACATCAATAGAGTTAAAGAACGAGGTCTCCAAGTTGCTTTTCGACCCGAAAACACCATTAAAAGTCTCCTAGGTAATACCAAAGGTAAAGTTAATTTGAATTTGAAATCAGGTATATACGAAATTAATTTCGATTAATTTGAAATATACAGGCTGATTCAAATTAAGTGCACACTATTGCTATCTCTGTTATTATTGATTCTAGAAAGTAGGTTAAACTAGCAAAGTATTATGCCCGGTTGCACCAACATTCGTGATTAAATTTATTAACCAGCGTTAGTAAATCTTATGTTAAGAGTTAATCCTTGTTAAATATTTTGGCAGTTGCACGGACGAAAATTTAACATGTGTTAGTAAACTTCGTGTTTGTGACGCCAGGTTGAACACATCATTAATATTGGAGACGTCATGTTGGTACGTCGTCAAAACTGGTGACGTTTCATCTTATGATTGGTTGTAAACACGTGGTGTTTCTTTTAAATTTTGTCACTTCGTCTTAGTTCTGCAATTGTGCATATATGCACGTGGTTTATAAATTATTATTAAAGATGGATAAACGTGATCGTTCTACGAATTTTACGGAAACAGATAGAGAATTGCTATTAACAATTGTCTCTCAATTTATTCATATTATTGAGAGCAAAAAAAAACAGATGGGGCAACAGTAAAGGTCAAGGTGAAAGCATGGGAGAATGTTGCTGGCGCCTTTAATGCGGCTACTATTAATGAACAACGGCCATGGCAGAAGCTAAAAAATAGCTACAACAATATTAAAAGAAAATTGAAAAAGGAAAATGCAGATGAAAATGTTAGTTTCAGTAGTTAATTTATAAAAACAATGCCAATTACAGTATCTAATGATTTAGGTGGAAGTATATAAAACGGGTGGTGGTACAGCAGGTAAACCAACAATGGACGACACCAAGGTGAGATTGCTGTATTTATTAAAGCCCCAAATGGAGCCTTTGAAAAGCTATTTCGATTCTTCTGCAGAATATTTAGGTGGTAAGTTAATAAACCAGAAATAATATTAAAAAACCTGTTTTATATTATGTTTATTGTATGTATATATAATAAAAAAATTATAACATTCATTTTTTTAAGATAATAATATAACTGAAGAAATTGATTACGATATTGTGGAAGTTGAGGAAGGTGATGCAAACGATCCGAGCACTTCTACACAGAAACTGCCAACTTCGTCATGTGCCATAGCAGCCAGTACGTCAACTTCATCCTGTGCCGCAGCAGCCAGTACCCCGAAGCTTCAGGAGGGATCTAAAAAAAGAAAATTAGTGGATGTTTATGATTGTGTGCGAGGTTACACGAAATTGAAATCTGCTCAGCACAATGAAATAAACATTAAGGCTGAAGTGGAGATGGAAATTTTAAATCTAAAAAAAAAGAAAATGAAAATACAATATGAACAAGAACGAGAAAAATTGGAACAGGAGAAGTTAAAAACGGAACAGGAAAAGTTAAAAGTAGAACAAGAAACTGTTAAATTAGAATTGTTAAGAAAAGAAAACATTAAAAACAACTTACCTTAAAAAAAATTGTTTTATTGCATAAATACTTGATTAATTAATGCAGCTCTTGCTGGAATGTTATTTTCTTCAATATTGACATTAATCGCTTCTTCAACTATGTCATTTCCAGCAAGAGGGGCATCGTTCATGCTGAGTGCAAGGTTGTGTAACACAGCTGTAGCAACTATAATATTTACAACTTTTTCTGGTTGAACTCTCAAACCCATAGACAAGCAAGGAAATCTTCTTTTTAAAATACCAAAAGTTCTTTCAATTAAATTTCTTGTTTGTATATGTGATGTATTATATCTTTCTTCAGCTTGTGTAGCTGGATTTAAAATAGGTGTCAATAAATAGTTTCTGCAGGCATGGCTACTGTCGCCAAGTAACCAAGCATGCAAAAATTCCCGGCTTCAAATTGTGATCTCAATGCACTTGAATTAAATATACTGCTGTCATGAACTGAACCTGGCCAACGAGCAACTATATCTGTAATTTCTAACTGTGTATTGCAGACAGCTTGAACATTTATTGAAAACCATCCCTTTCTGTTGCGATAGATTTCTGCATTCTCCCCACCTGGTGATAATATCTTAATATGTGTACAGTCAATACAACCTACCACTCTTGGAAATCCACGGATTCTATGAAAGTTACTCATATTTTGCAATATTGATTCCCTTGTTCGAGGCATTTTAATATATACTTGGGCTTGAGAAGCAATATGCACTGTTATTCGGGCTATTATTCTGCTTACAGTAGACTTGTGTATGTTAATGTGATCACCAACAACCTGTTGAAAACAACCAGTTGCAAAGAACCGTAATGTTAATAACAACTGAGTTATTGGTGGTACAGGAAAATTTCTATTGGTATTGTAATGTAAATTATTTAATTGAAATATATGGACCATTTCTTGTACTGCAGCCTTAGAAAATCTGAACCTCATTTTAAAGTCGGCGTCATCTAATTCCTCCAGGGGGTTATTTCTTTGACGATACACTTTTGGTTTGGGCAACATATTAACCAATTGCATTAATTCTTCATTAGATGATAATGATGAATTACTGTCACTATCCTCACTAGACATATTCCTTTTTTGTATGTATAATACACAAAGGCAAACAACTTTTATAAATTACAAACTTTATTTCTCGACAAAACCGCTTCATTTACTTATTTACTCGACAAAATTATGACATGTGGCAGATAGAGGTTAATTTAGAGCTTAATCGAGGTCTATTGTAGGATTTACTAAACGGAGTTAAGTAATTCATTGTTAGGGCTAATCAAGGTTGGTGCAACGATTATTTACCTAACCAAGAGTTTACTAATCAAAGCTAGCTAACATCACTCTAATTAAGGTCGGTGCAACCGGGCATTGGTGTTTTTAACATTGATTAGCATGCAGTTCATGAAAAAAAAAATTTAATAACGCATTTTCGAGAAATTTTGAAATTTATAATTTTTTTAAATGGAACAGTCTGTATATTTTTTAAAATTCTGAATGCTAATGTTCTTTGTAATATAAAAGTTTCAATACACTATTGTCCTAAAACGAATAATAAAGTATTTACGGTGGAATTTAGTTGATGTCAAAGATACTCTTTCATTCTGTAAAATCAGTAGTAGGCTTCTTTCACTTTAAACAGAACAAATAGTATGCCCTTTGTAAATGTCAATAACATACTGAATATAAATCCTTCGCACGTTTAGTTATTAAAAATTTTTTTTATTTTGTGTTGTGTTCATTAGTTCTCTATTTATTTTTCTAAACATTTTGGTTTTACTTTCGTTGCTTAGTGTTTGACAATATTTCACTCATTTGGAGAAATGCGATATGTTGGAAGGATACATTTTATGTCGTAAAAAATAAGGACTAGCAAATATTATGCTGAACACTATCCTTTACGACAGCAGCCAGATCGACGTTACTTTCGAAAACTTTACAATCAGTTTAGACCATGCAGTCTAAACTGATTGTAAAGTTTTCGAATTGCTTATTTAGAAAGAAAAGAACAAAGAAAAATATCGTCGTCAACGAAGAAGTAGAAATTACATTGTTAGCATATTTTGAACCCAATCGCGAATTTTCCATTAGGGATGCTACTAAGGAATTGGCATTAAGTTATTCATCAGTTCAAAGAATTTTGAAAAAGCATAAGTATATCCCCTTTAAGTTCAGAATCTCTCAAACATTACATGTCATTGGTTTGTTAGTTTTTGTGATGAAAATTTGAATGGAGCACAGTGTATTTTATGGAGTGACGAAACACATTTTTCAAATAGAGGCATGTTTAATAAGAAAAATAGTCACTACTGGTCTCAAGAAAATTTATTAATAGTTCGTCCACATGCTGCACAAGTTCGATTTAGTTTTAACGTTTGGTGCGGATTAATTGGTTCGGTAGTCGTTGGTCCACTGTTCTACAATGGTACGTTGACAGGAAACAGATATCTGGAATTTATTCGTAACGTTCTAGAGGATTTCCTTGATAACGCCAATTACCTGATGCGCCAAAATTTATACTTTCAGCAGGACGGTGCTCCTGCACACAACTATCACCTAGTGCAAACCTACCTCGACACCATCTTTGCCGAAAAGTGGATTGGTACAAATGGTCCAATTCAATGGCCAGCACGCTCCCCTGACCTCTCACCTTTAGACTATTTTCTTTGGGGATACTTAAAAAATAAGGTGTACAAAACGCGATACGACAACGTGCGCGAATTGCAAGACAAGGTCAGAGAAGTTTTTCGACAATTAGATAGAAGAACAATCTTAAAAGCCACCAAGAGTGTACTGAAGCGGACACGAAAATGTATTGAGCAGGAAGGTGACACCTTTGAGCAGTATTTATAAATTATACATGTACTTTCTTCTTTTTAATTTAATTTTGTAAGCTGTAATATGTTAAAATAAACATTAAACACAAAATATGTATCTGTTTTGTCAAAAATTAGCGGAGCAATGACAACATTTAGAAGGAAAGAGAAACTGCTATAACTACTTTATTATTCGTTTTAGGACAATAGTGTATTGAAACTTTTATATTACAAAGAACATTAGCATTCAGAATTTTTAAAAATATACTGGCTGTTCCATTTAAAAAAATTATAAATTTCAAAATTTCTCGAAAATTCGTTTTTCAATTTTTTTTTCATGAACTGCATGCTAATCTATGTTAAAGACACTAATACTTTGCTAATTTAACCTACTTTCTAGGATCAATAATAACGGAGATAGCAATAGTGCGCACTTAATTTGAATCAGCCTGTATAGGTCAAACGTAACGCTCAATAATAACCCGCTTTA
The DNA here is from genome assembly GCA_935421215.2 of Melolontha melolontha. Lineage (NCBI taxonomy): Eukaryota > Metazoa > Arthropoda > Insecta > Coleoptera > Scarabaeidae > Melolontha > Melolontha melolontha. Next base: position 114,316,334 of record OW285242.1, on the reverse strand, counting down.
AAGAACACATATCATATATTAAATTAAATAGACCAGAAAAATCTAACATAGCAATAGAATAAACACATGGTTGACGTTTCCTTAAGAGATGTAAGTTGTCGTAATTTTTAGTCGGTATATTTTTATTTTAAAGTCAGTGTATACGTGGACGCCTTGTAAAATAGTTGGGTTATTATATGTGTTAGCTTTACTGTGCCCCATGTGCGACACTTCGATTAGTGGTTTTACATATTGATGATCACGTATTTTAGGATACGATTATTAATTGTGGTAAGGGGCTTTATACCTTTTTGAGAGTAATAATAGTCTTTATTATTCAACAAATATACAAATCACATAAAGGATAATATGAAAATACAAATACCTAAACAAAAATATTTTTAATAATATAAAATTTAAAAATCGGGTGTGAAGAATACATATACAAGTTCATATATTTGTGAACGTATTTCTCTCCAGAGACGTGAACATGTGTTTCATCTTTCTACAGAATCATCCGTAAGCCTCAGCTGGAGAGAAATACGTTCACAAAACAACGACTTCGCTATCTCACAGAAGACGTAGTTTCTTCACTAACAACTAACATGTAACTGTTACTTTTAAATAGTCCTAAGTGATCAATACTTTCTAATAAAATCTCATTAAACCCTAATATGTTCACTTAATGAACATGATTAGCTTAGAAGACTTAGTTCGTTAAATACTTAAATATTATCAGGTACAAGTGTACATTATGCTAATGAGATAAATGTATTTGTAATGTCTTTTAATTCTTTAAACAACTAAGAATTTGCTGCATTTACTTAACGATTTTCAAGAATTTTAAAATCGACATACAAGAAATGCAGTAGAAAGAAAACTTGACGTGATAGGGAATGGTTTTCATATTTGGCATTAGCGTATCAATCTGAATTAAAAACAAGTGTCAGATCATAGTCAATAGAAAACAATTTAATTGTTAGCTAGTGTAATGATCATTAAATTGCTCCAAACAGGATCGTAACGAATATAACAATTCATCGTTCTGCCTACAAATACAACTCCGGTAATGCGAAGCATCCTGCTCAGTCGTAAAAGGCATATTGCTTTAAAAATAAAGGCAACTATATCAAACGCCAAATAAGTTGGCGAGCGGAGGGGTAAGTTCGCGCAGGATTAGAAGTATTGGGGAGATTAGTATTTAGTTTTACATCAATTTGCAAGATACCATAGGTGCCGTAAACTACACATCTATCACTTAATAAATTAATAATTTATTAGAGTAAAATATATAACGTAGACGTTTATAAAAACGGCTTCTGCACAGCCCCTCCTCTCGCCATCTTATTTGGCGCTTGCTATACTTTTATTGAATTGATTTGAACTTACCGAAACAGTAGTGAACTATCTCAAATAGTTGTTCTGAAAATAACAGTTTTTGATATAAACCAATAATGTTAAAAAAAGGACCAAATAACAGGACAACACTAGAACCAAATAACATAATTAAGGAGGTGTCACTGGAATTTTATAGTAACATTTGCTTGTTTAGCACTGATGGCCACCTTAAAAACATGAAATGCACTGAAATACGTGGCGGGATTTTCCTACTATCTAACTACTCTCAATCATTTAAAATCACACTGTATTGTGCTCTCCGCACCCATTCTCACACCATTTAATAACATTTTTATATTATTAAAAAAGTTTTTATTTTATATAAAATATGGTGAGGATTTAACCACTTAAGTAAGTATGTATTAAATTATATAGTTAACATTCATTAACTTCAAAAACGTAGAATACCAAAACTAGAAGTCAATAAAAACATAATACTTACAATAACAAAAGGTAATTATTAGAATAGCTAATATACTCTCTAAAATCCTATATTAACTTCGTTTATTTTAAAATAATATTTATGCAGTCTATTCGCACTTCAGTTGAGCATGATTTGCGAAATAATACTTTTTTGATTAACAAACAACATCGCGAGTATGATTAGACGCATATAACATACATATAATGCAAAATTAGGTTGCTGTAATGCTAACGCAATTTGCGGTAAAAGGTTTCTTTATTTAGAAGTTGTAAGAACATTATTGCATGCTGAATATCAAATTAGGATTAATTATGTTGTAACTTTGTTTAAAGTGGATAACAGAACAACGGAAAAAACGCCTGTTATGGAAAATTATTTGTACCTAGAATGATTTTAACTCTAATAATAGACGCGATTATATATCACGGTGTTAATATAATAAGGATTAATTAGCGTAGGCGTATTTAGATATGTGTATACAATACGCGTGTTTACAACAAAATTTATTCTTTGGACAAACATTGTATGTAATAATAATATGTACTACCAAAATATTTAAATTGCTAGTTTCCATTATAAAATTGGGTTATTAAATTAATAACTTTATCTACACTATATGGTCAGAGAGCATAGGGATATTCTTATTAACTCCATGAATAAATACATACTATCTATCCCACCAAATACAAGACACGAGCACATTCCGTAAATGTGATTGAACATTATGACATGTAAAGGTTATCGTGCGTTTCCGGTCTTTCCTAGGGCTAATGCTATTCTGCTGATTGCTTCTTGTATTATTAATTGATTGCAAGGTACTTACGCGAAATTAGTAGTACATAATATATATATATATATATATATATATATATATATATATATATATATATGGTAAATTCAATTTGTTCGCGATTTAAGGTCTGGTTTTACTTTAAAATATATATATTTAAAACAACCCTACATGTTTCGGCAAATGATGCCTTTATCAAGGAATATAAAAAATAAATGACAGTATATTAATGTCATACATGTGAGTTGCTGTGGATAAAATTATTCAAAGATACATTCCAATTGAATAATAATAAATCATGCCTTAGTATTCTAAAATAGATAGACAACAAAAACATGGAAACGCAAGACATGAGTTATTATTAGAGAACGGATGCAATTTCCATAAAACGCAATCGGCAATTGGAATTGTGTATAACGTCGCTCAGTACATCCCGGCGTAATTCAATGAAGTATTAGTTTGACTTACTCGGCCACCTGGTCTCGCAGCAATAACAATGGACAACCCAGCTATTATTGTATTCGGAGAATATAGTGTTTTCAGTGGTGTCGTGTACGTAGATAAAATAAATAAGTTTATCGTATTTCGTAAGAGAAATAGCACGTACATTCCTTTTCTTTTCATTTAAGCAACATCTTTCAATTATTTTCACGTAAGTGTGCATAAAATTTCGTTATTTAATTTCGTTTATTTGTATCTAGAATATTCTTACTTTGTGTGTGAAACGTTATTGAAAAATTAATAAATCAACCGTAAAACGTCACGTAGGATCGTTAAAGCACGAAAAAAAATTTAACCCGTTGGAATCTGACAATTTTAACGAAGAACTCTGTGAAACTTTTATGGCGGCTAATATTCCATTAAATAAAGCAATCCCACTTTAAAAATATTTCTGAAAAAATATACTGGTCGAAATGTTCCTGATGAATCAACTTTACGCAAATATTATGTTTCTAGGTGCTATACGAGAACAGTAGAACGCATTAGAAGCCATCTTTTAAATCAATACATATGGATAAGCGCCGACGAAACAGTGGATATGTTAAGACGCTGGGTGGTAAATGTTGTAGCTGGTGTACTACATCCAACTACGAGCCCCGTCCAGTTTCAATTGGCACACCTCTAAAAATTTTTAGTAAGTAACATTTTAGAAGAAGAAATCCTGTTCATAAATATGTTAAAAGTTTTTTATTTTTCATCAAGCCTTTTTGCCAACAATTACAAACTAGTTTACAACTTATTTCGAAAAAAAAAATCAATAATAATAATAATTATATATAAATAAACTTCAGACGAACAACCTTTGACAAACATTAACGAAACTTTACCATTGCGTTACATCGCCTTTAGCTTTGATAACGGCATGGATTCTCCTGGGCATTGTATTTACAAGTTCTTGGCAATCTTGTGCCGTGAATCCATGCCATATTTCTCGAAGCCTGGTTTTCAATTCTCCCACTGATCTTGCAGGAGCTGCGCGCAAGGCCTTTTTCATTTGATGCCATAGAGTCTCTATGGGCGATAGGTCAGGGCTGCTTGAAACCCATTTTAACAATGGAATATTATTGTCCTTAAACCATTTTAATGCTGTTTTTGACGTATGACACACAGCCCCGTCATGCTGGAATATAAAATCATCCCCCGAATTCAAAGTTTCTTCCATCCTGGGTAACAAATATTCTTTAAGAATGGTTAAATATTTATCGGTATTGACAATACCATCTATAAAATATAACCGCCCGACACCTTTTGCCGACATCGACCCCCACACCATAACGGATGCCGGAAATTTTACTTTTCGTTTCAGACAATCTGGATGAAATGTCTCATGTCTTTCACGGAGGACTCGACTCCGACTGTCACCTATACAGACTTCAAATCGAGACTCATCACTCCAATGTATTTTGTTCCACTGTTTCAAGTCCCAATTACTATGGTCTCTGGCCCATTTCAATCTATTTTTCTTTTGTGTTGAGGTCTTTAAAGGTTTTTCTTTGGCCTAGATAAAAAGATATTTAACAAAACAAAATTAGTATTTCAAAAGTGTCACCTTGTACCACCCAAATCCAAGTTTCTTAGCTTCTCTGTGACATGTGGCTCTTGATACACGTCTTCCTACAGCATCACTCCATAGTACACTCAACTGGCCATAATTAGCACGCCTATTTTGTTTTATTATTCGTTTCAAAGCTCTTCTGTCGTTATCAGTGAGTTTGCTTTTCTTTGTATTACGGGGTTTTGGGGTCACTGAACTGTTTTTCTTGTAAAATTTTATTACATTTCTAACACTGTACCTTGATATATCCAACAATTTTCCAATTTCAGAATATGAATTCCCTTCATGCGATAGTTTACAATTATTGACCTAATTTCTTCATCAATTGCTTTACCTCTTGCCATTGTTTATTTAATTACAATAACTACAGCGTATAATAATAATATTTACTGCTCACAATATAACCTAACGATGAATTAATGGAAGTTTTGACATATCTTTCATAGCTACCTCGATTTTTACCAATTTTTATGTGTTAAGAATACATGAACAAATCAGACACAAATGGTTAACTGGTGAATTTTGTTTTTATCTAATATATTTTATTTGAAGTACATATTTAACATATATTGTCCAACGTTTAAGAGTGTTATCCTTTTATTTTTCAGTTAAAAAATTGATAGTAACCGTTTTTCAAACATGTTTTGAGAAAAATTTAAAATTTTAGTAGGTGTGCCAATTGAAACGGGACGGGGCTCGTATTCCCTATAACTCATATGTAATAGCAACAAGTGTTATAAATAGAGTTGATGCGGAAACAGTTGCTGAAACCATTAAGGAGAATATACAAAAAATGCTTCATTCGGACGCCACGTACAAAGAAAAAATACTTTTATTTGTCAGTGATAGTGCTGCGTATATGTTAAAAACAGGCAGAATATTGAAGAAAACATATCCTAATATGCTGCATATTACTTGTGTAGCAAATGCTCTCCACAGAATCTGTGAATATATCAGAGACACTTTTCCGGAAGTTGATAGACTTGTATCAGCTTTTAAAAAAGTTTTCAGAAAAGCACCATTGAGAGTAGCTCTTTTCAGGGAAAAATTTCCATTTCTGTCACTGCCTTCCACTCCAGTAATAACTAGATGGTGAACATGGCTGGAAGCTACTAGTTAATATGCTGAGAATTTCGATAGTCTAAAACATTTCGTAACACTGCTAAAGGAGGATGCTAGAAGTATTGGTGAGTGCAAGGAGCTCACACAAATCCAAAATTTAAAAAATCAGTTGTACTTTCTTCACGAACACTTTGGAAAATTGCCAAAACTAATCACTTATTTTGAAAATCGAAATCTCAAATTAAATGACAGATTAACCACATTAGATGTGGCTGTTAATAATTTGAAAAGTATTCCAAGTGACTTCGGATGTAGCCTTCGGCAAAAGTTTGAAGCAATTCTTAATAGAAATCCAGATTAATTACATTGCAGCAATTATGTATGGAGACAATTCCACAAAATCTAACGGCTAAATACGAAGAAATAAAAGAATATTTCCAGTATGCACCTATAACCAGTTGTGATGTAGGACGTTTTCTATTTATAAGGATGTACTTAATTCAAAGAGAACAAAATTGACAGAAGAAAACCATGAGAAACTATTGCTAGTCAATATTAATACTCCTTTACTCAACTTTAACGACAAAATGAACAAATAAAAATCTTCCAATTATAGAAATAAAATTAAAAACTTTAAAAATACAACTTTTCAACAAATACATATGTATTTCGTAATTTTATAGATCACCACCCGTTTGTTTTCCAATTATATAAATAAAATTAATTAATAAATAAGGATTTCGTAATTTTAGATAGATAGATCACCACCCGTATGTTTTCCAATTATATAAATAAAATTAAAAACTTTATAAATACAACTTTTCAACAAATAAATATGTATTTCGTAATTTTATAGATCACCACCCGTTCGTTTTCCAATTATATAAATAAAATTAAATATTTCAGAAATACAGCCTTTCGCCAGTACTGTACTGGGCTTTGCGTCATGTGGTAAGCGTGTCCGTTCTCTAGTTATTATTATGTATGCGCCCGTGGAGCGTCTTAAGATGTAAAGCTGTCGGCATTCGCCTTAAACGAGAAGGAAAACCACGAAAACCTACTCGGACAACCAGACAGGAATCAAAACACGGAACTGTCAGCATAATAAGCAAATGTATATGATATTTAAATAACTTAAGATTATATAATTATATAACAGCAACATATATTATGATGGTAAATTGCAGATCGTTACATAATTAAGTTATAGTATATACTGCTTAAATATTTTATATCACTTCTGTTGTTAATTGAATTTTTTTCCTGTTTAATACTAATCAGTTCTTTAATTTCCCTTTTCATTGAGTGTTGTTCTTTAACAATTATCTGTGTTTTCAAAATCGAAATTATGATCGCGTTGTAGTTTGTGTGTAGATAAAGCAGTTTTGTCTGTTTAACAGTATTTGTGGGCTTGTATTCTTTTGTATAAATATTGTTTAGTTTGGCCTATGTAGCAACTATCGCAATCGCGACATGGTATTTTATAGATGACATGTGTTTCTCGATTTTTTTCTATTTTAGGTTTAAGTTTTGAAAATAAATGTTTATTAGTATTACCAAGTTTATATGTTGTAGCTATATCATATTTTTTTAAAGTGTATTTAATTTTTTCTGATAGTTGTGAAACATATGGAATCGTGATATATGTTGTGTCATTGTTTAAATTGTTATTGGTGTCTGCAGTGTTGTATATTTGGTGTATTCTTTTTTTAACTGTTTGGTCTATAAGTTGTGGTGGATAATTATTATCGGTTAAGATTGTTTTAATTTTCTTGATGTTATCCTTTCTGTATTGAGTATGTGATAGTTTTACTGCTCTATCAGTCAGATTATTTATAATCATTTTATTGAATACTGTAGGAGCATTTGAGAGGTAATTCACATATCGAAATAGTATAGTATAGTAGTAGTCTGATGTTGATAAAAATTCAAAGAAGAATTTTAGCACTTGAATTGATCAGATGCGTTTTTGGATAAAACGAATTTTTTCTAAAAATATTTAAATCAAGTATAATTTATATTACGTCAGCAAAATCAACTCATTATTGTGTTATATGATATTATAAATTAAATGAAACAGTGATTGATCTGAAATTGGTATGTATTTTGAAGAGAGTACTTATAATTTGTATGGAGGATCACACTTTAAATGGTCGATATATCCCTTTTATCAGTTCTTATTCACGCTCATATGCTTTATTGAGAACAATTTATTAATATCACGTTTTATTTTGTGAGGATACCATATCCTTTTATTAATTTAACTTTATCGGGATAACCTGAGCTAAGGTGAGATGTTTAAAGACTACTTCTAGGATTCTTATAATCTAAGAGCAAGTTTATCCATTCATTGAGGGAGACAGTTCACCTGAATGTACTGGAGGAATTAACGCCTGAGATATATGTTTGGTTTGTGAGCAGTATTCCATGTATCGGAGAACTTTCCAGTTAGTACGACCAGAGTCTAAGGCTGATTGCAGAAACTAGTACTAATCAATTGGAAAACAGAATAGTTGTGGAGAAGGTATCGAACTAAAATTGTTTTGTGTTTTACTACAAAATTTCACATGTAAATATAAATTTATACATAGACTTACCTTAATAAAACAAAGCTCAATTAACATTTTATGCTTGTTAATAGAAAAGCAATATAATATTTTAAAGCGTGGTCTTATTTGCCAAAGTCTTTAGTTTATAAAATCCCATATTTCATTACCATGTTGGTGTTTATGTGTATTTTCCCACCTACAAAGGAACCTTACATATAACCTTACATATTTAAATAATGTTTTCAATAAGAATAAATATAATACATTGTTTGTTTGTTTTTCCTTTAACAGTTTAATATCAAGTCGAATATTTGAATCAAATAGTAAAGTTTTACTTTACAAACAGAGTTTATGATACAAACACAATTTGTGTGTGTGTGTACGATAATTTAACGAAATATAATCATACTAATCTAGACTAATCACGACATATACAACTAACTTACTTTTCTTGCCAAATAAGAATTTTTCACGACCCTTGAGATATTTAGAGAGCTCGTGTTCATTATTTCTATTAATTCCATTAAACACCAGCTATTATTTAAAACAAAATACCATTTTGATTCTACAAGTTTTATTATCGTTAACTTCGAACGTTCTCCATCTATTATTGATCTTGCGCAGAAATATATGTATTAATGCGTGTATAAATTCTAATTTAAATATTTTATATCGTCAAGCTAAACGTTTTACCTTTAAAACTCTCTTTAGTAGACGTTTAAAGAGATAAATAGATCCAATTTAACGAGAATATATTATAGAACATTTAATATACATCATATAAGAACCAAAATGGTGATTTAATTTAATTACATATATCCTACTGAATATATTGATTTCAAAATTAAATATTATTTCCTTTTTATAATTCTAATTCTTTATATTTTGGCTTCCCCAACGTGTGACTGAGTAACAAAAATTTTGTTTTATTTGACGATCCAACGTGGAGCATTTAATCTCATATATATAATTAGTTTCCAGCTGCTTTCTCTCACATCGAATTATATTATAATATATAACAAGTGTTGATTTGAAAAGTCAATCTAGGTTACTTTGAAATTTTGATAGTATAAGACGCAAATATATTATTATGTGTTTGTTGTTCCGTAAACGTAAATCCAAATGACATTTGATAATGTCAATCACAAATATCAGTTAGTGCATAAAATAATCGTGCGTCGATTCTAGTTTAAATAAATTGCTTCTCAGTTTTAAAATGGCTTTCACTTTAGAACATAAATTTTTTTTAGTCCACTTATTTTCGAAGTGGTAATAAAATTGATGGTTTATGGGTTTATTCAGTTCAAGATTGCATGGTAGAATTTCAAGTTGAGTTTCCACATTTTGTAATAGATTATATACAATTTAAGAATACCTTGGATAGAACTTTAAAACTTTTTTCTGAAACTGGTAGTCTCTTAAGAAAATCAGGCAGCGGAGCAGTTAAGAAACGTACACCTCAAGTTGTCAATCGTGTTGAAGAAATAATGGAAAATGAACCACAAACATCTGTTCGACATTTGAGTCAACAAATAAACCTTTCTGTTGGTACAACTCACAAGTTATTAAAAAAAGATATGCAACTTTATCCATACCGTGTCACAGCAGTACAAGAATTGTTAGAAATTGATTACCCACGTAGACTACAGTTTTGTAATTGGTTTGTAAATATGAACAATAATGGAGAACTTTCGCAAAGAGTCATCTTTACTGATGAAGCATGGTTTTATAAAACGGGATTCCTAAATTCACAAAATCCAAGAATTTGGAGTAGTGAAAATCCACATGTAATTAATGAAGAATCGCTACATCCAGAGAAAATTGGTGTTTGGGCAGCGATAAGCCAAAGGCGAATCATTGGACCAATATTTTTTCAGGGAACGTTAACTGCGCAAAGGTACCGTATGGAAATTTAACAACCATTTGTCAATCAGTTGCATGATGATGAACTTCAAAATGCATATTTCTAACAAGACGGAGCACCTTGTCACTGTACTGTAGAATCTTTGGATTATTTAAGAGAATCTTTTGATGAGCGTATAATTAGTCGAAATACCGAAATTGCCTGGCCTGCACGTTCATACGATTTAACACCTTGCGACTTCTTTTTGTGGCCTTATCTAAAAATAACATATTTCGAACACGTATATTGAATTTGAATGATATGCTACAGAGAATCGAACAGAAATGCATGAAAATTAATAACAATCCAGTAATGTTGCAGAATATCATCAGAAATTTTGAAAGTAGGATTTTAAAGTGCATTGATCTTGAAGGACAACATTTTCAACATTTGTTATAGTTTTCAATAAATACCTATTATTTGTTATTTGTTTGTATGTATGAAACAGTCAAAATATATGACTGCGTAGGTTAAGTAGTAAATTTTAATTTACGACATACTTCAAAATGTTCTCAGTAAATCACATGCTACTAGATTGACTTTTGAAATGAACACTTGTTATATATATTAAATAAATCCATTATATCTTACAATGTTTAAAAAACGTTTCTTATAGTTTGTGACAAAAAAGATATCACCCAGTAAAAGTCATTTTTTATACCGAATTTTGTACAAATGTTTATTGTGAGAATAATAAATCAAAATACACCGGAATTCATAAAATATGGATCTGAAAAGTTGATAAGAATGCTAAAATCTTTATTTGAAAGATGCTTAAATGGCACAGAAACACCGACTGAATGGAGAACTTCAACCATCCATAAAAGAAGATTCGAAACATGATCCCACGAATTACCGGAGTATAACAGTCATCTTAACAATAGGAAGAATATATTCCTGGATTCTCAGAAACCTAATTGAAGAAGACATTGAAGATCAACAACCGGAGGAACAAGTGGGATTCCGTGTGGGGGGATCTACGACAAATAACCTTTGTACTCTGAAAATAGCATTAGAAATGCGAACTCAGCGAAATAGAGAAACACTTGGTGTTCCTCTATTTCGTTTTGACAAATAATGACAATAACGTTACTAAGGGCTTGTGTCCAAATTTTATGGACGCACTGTATATTAACGTATTGTGAAAATGGGCAGATGTTCCTCGTGCTATAGAACCTTATCGGAGAAGTACTATGGAAAACGCGAAGGAGATCTCCACCAGCTATCCAGCCTGTCAAAACGTAAGTTTTTCTCTTTTGAATGACGCAGTCCAATTTTTGACAGTCGCATATGATGGGGATTGATCGCCAGATGTATTAAGCATATCTTCGTGAATTTCCTTACCACTTAACCTCTTCAAATACAAGTATTTGATGATGCCTCGATACTCCAATCTATCCAATACTTCAATTTCTTGACGTAAGATTTTCCAATGACACTTTTAAAATGTCATTATTTCTTTCCATTATAACCTTGCTGTTAAGATTTTGTTTTGTTCAAGGAAAATGGCCTAGGCTGACTAGATATCAAAACTCCCTTGTACGTTTAAAAGAATCGATGTTCAATTTTCATATACGTATCAAATATTCCTTTTACACTCATCATTCTTCCTATTTTCATCGTGATGTTATTATGTACAGTAGTGAACATAATTAACTAGGACAAGTCAAAAAATTAAGTAACCTTTTATGTGTATTAAATCTTTACCGAAATTAAATTGTTCTGTTTTATATGTATTATAAAATTATTAACTTGCATTTGAATTACAATTCTGGTAAGTGAGGATGTCTGTCAAAGCCTAGTTTACATTATTGGATTATTCACTGTCCTATTTATTTATGTCCATTACTGTACATTATATTAGATTAGATTATCTGTAGTAATACCATAAGAGCTTTGAATTTATCGATAATTTCACGAATGCTTGTTGCATAGTGACGAAGACGAGTGTCAGTTTGACAAGCATTTAAATCACGACAGCCCGTAGGGCTAGAGTGGTTTAATTGTCAAATTGACACGAGTCGAAGTCGTTATGCAGGAAGTATGAGTGAAATTATCGATTTTAATTCAAAGCTCGTATGGTATTTGATTAGATTATTTTACGTAATACAAAATGAAATTTATCTAAACTCTTTATTTATTAATTCATGTATAAATTAGTACACTGAAAGGTACAATTGGTATATACATTCTGTTTTTTATTGGATGTGCTTGAATCAATATTTGCACTGTTGTAACTATTTCCTCGCATTTGATTAATAATAGTTTCATGGTGTTCTTTATCTAGTTGTAGATACGGCTTAATAGAATGCGAACTACTATGGCCAGAAATTTTAATTAATTGTTGCTCATATACACCAGCTTTTGCTAAATTTGAGACAGCTGTCGCGCGACTGGAATGGTTACTTATTTTTTGGTTTTCTGTGTTGAAACCAGCGAGTTCAGCACTTTTCTTAAACCATTTCAAAATTTCAATTCTTCCAATAGGCATATTTTTATACCAGCTACCTTCTTTCTTATTCCACGCTGGATTGACAGTTAAAAAGAGTCTATCACTTTTATACGAGCGTTTTCTGTCCTCTTTGAAATGAGTTTTTTAAAAAGTCTGACTGGGCAATTACTTGGTTTTACTTTGTTGGGAATCAACCATTTACTGTCAGCACATTTTTGTGCTCCACCTTGGGTAGTTTTCGTGAATATGGGATTGTACTCTATTCTTCCAGTCGGTGTATTGTATACATTCATTTCTTCTCGAAAGTAGTGAATCAAACATGCCGCGCCTTCTCCTCCTCGCCATGCCAATTCAATCGACACTATCAGGTAAAATTTCTTTTGTAGTCCATCTGGATTTTCTTCATCCCAAACATTTATCAGTTTTTCATATTCGTTTTTCTGTAAAGCTGCAGAACTCATTTTCCGTTTACCAGGTATCGCTTGAAGAATTCTCCTTTTGGAGTTCCTTGCGTCGCGGGCTGCTTTAAATACGATGCTCTGAAAAGGATCAATTTTTCTGTTATATTCGTTATTAAACTTCTCTTGTAGCAATTTTGCCGTGACATTCCACATCGTTTTAACAACACCTTCTTTATATTCTTCCCCATTCACCATCCTCATATTAAACTCACAAAATTGTCGCCAAATTGACGCTTTACTCTTTTTCGTATTAGCCGGTTCAGCTTGTTTTACTATTTGATCAATGTTTACAACTGATTCTTCCCCAAATCTCAGCATTGTTTTGTGACAATGAAACCAGTTTTTTGACAGAACTTTAGAAATGTCTATCCTTATTAACCACATTTCCATAACAACGCCTAATTGTTCTACTATGAAAATTATCGATAAATTACCGCCGTAATTTCGAGTTGCTTCAGTAATACGCGAATCTGATTGGTTTATATTTGTATGTGTAAAATAATCGTCGACATGAAACCAACAAAATTATCGATTATCCTCTGTATGTTAAATAATATGGATTTCAATCGATGGCAATATATACCATACCAACCGAGATCTTACAAAAACGTAATATAATGCTTCGAAACCAAACTATTAGGAACAGTTTTCCTCTTACGTAAGAATTCAAGGAGCAGCATTGAATTGAAATTATTGTAAAAAAGTGAGTATTGAAAACTAAGAAACCTCTGTACTACCAGAATATCACTCTGCTAGTAAATACATAAACAATTATTACGAATTTTTACATATTCAATTTATTAACTCTCTGTAAAATTAAGTCATTGTTCTTTTGTTCAGATCTATACACGTTATAAGCATAGCTTTTATTTTAGAGATTAAATTCCACCATCTATTACATAATAAATCTTCCAGCATAGCCGTATTAAATATCTCGGATACATGAACTTTATCTCAGGTTCATTTTTTTAATCATTAATCTTCTTTTAATTCTGCCACGTCTATGTATGTAACAAAAACGAAGCTTTGATATTTTTGATAGATAGGTGCAAGTAAAGCTCTACAGCGGCAAAATTAAGTTCTCCGAAATCGATAATGTTGATAAAATGAATGTGTATTATATAGAATATATTAAAAATTCAGATGTTTTGCGAAATGGCAATGTTAAGCCGATTCGATTGGGGAAATATGATAAAAATTACGCATACAGTTCATGACATAATAAAAAACACATAAAAACTGAAAGGATATGAACCGCTTCAAGGCATAAGTGAATCTCTTGATAAAGCGCTTAAGCAGATCGAATACTAATGATCGCATCAATGGGGATAAAAAAATCTTAGAATAAAATACGAGGGAAGATCGGAAAGTTTTCTAGAACGGGACACACAACACCTCTTTTCGGGGTAAATCATATTTTTCTACATAGTCTCCTAGTAACTCTACCGCATGTGTCAAATATCATTAGGCATAGGAAATACGTATGAGTACATACGATGTACGAGGTGCATTCAAGTTCTAAGGCCTCCGATTTTTGTCTAACTAACTACTCACCCGAAAACTATGAAACTGGTGTTACTTCTCGACGTAATCGACACACACATTTTTCACAACGTCGACGCCATGATTCCATGGCCGCGGCGAAGGCTTCTTTAGGAGTCTGTTTCGACCACTGGAAAATCGCTGAAGCAATAGCAGCACGGCTGGTGAATGTGCGGACACGGACAGTGTCTTTCATTGTTGGAAATAGCCAAAAGTCACTAGGAGCCAGGTCAGGTGAGTAGGGAGCATGAGAAATCACTTCAAAGTTGTTTTCAACGAAGAAACTGTTGCGTAACGTTAGCCCGATGTGCGGGTGCGTTGTCTTGGTGAAACAGCACACGCGCAGCCTTTCCCGGACGTTTTTGTTGCAGTGCAGGAAGGAACTTGTTCTTCAAAACATTTTCGTAGGATGCACCTGTCACCGTAGTGCTCTTTGGAACACAATGGGTAAGGATTACTCCCTCACTGTCCCAGAACATGGACACCATCATTTTTTCAGCACTGGCGGTTACCCGAAATTTTTTTGGTAGCGGTGAATCTGTGTGCTTCCATTGAGCTGACTGGCGCTTTGTTTCTGGATTGAAAAATGGCATCCACGTTTTATCCATTGTCACAATCGACGAAAAGAAAGTCCCATTCATGCCTTGGTTGCCGTCAACATAGCTTGGCAACATGCCACACGAGCAGCCTTGTGGTCGTCCGTCAGCATTCGTAGCACCCAGCTGGAGGACACTTTTCGCATTTTCAGGTCGTCATGCAGGATTGTGTGCACAGAGCCCACGGAAATGCTAACACTGGAGGCGATCTGTTCAACTGTCGCTCGGCCATCCCCCAAAACAAGTCTCTCCACTTTCTCGATCATGTCGTCAGACCGGCTTGTGCGAGCCCGAGGTTGTTTCGGTTTGTTGTCACATGATGTTCTGCCTTCATTAAACTGTCGCACCCATGAACGCACTTTCGACACATCCATAACTCCATCACCACATGTCTCCTTCAACTGTCGATGAATTTCAATTGGTGTCACACCACGCAAATTCAGAAAACGAATGATTGCACGCTGTTCAAGTAAGGAAAACGTAGCCATTTTAAGTATCTAAAACAGTTCTCATTCTCGACGCTGCCGCTACAATTCCATCTGCCGTACAGTGCTGCCATCTCTGTGACGTATTGACAACGAACGCACGCTCATTTTAAAACAATGCACATGCTTCTATCTCTTTCCAGTCTGGAGAAAAAAAATCGGAGGCCTTAGAACTTGAATGCACCTCGTATACATGGAAAAGCCGATCTAATGCCGGCGAAGACCGCGACGGCCGGCAACGATTGTCTCCGATTCGCAAATACAAGTTAGCAGTAATCATTTGACCATCGACATAGGTACTTGTAATGCGTTCTAAAATAACATTTACGAATTGCAAGGGATTTGCTTTTCTTATTTCTTTCAGTAGATGCAGGAAATTTTTAAGCTGCGGTGCGTCGCATAAACAAAATCGTAGTTCTAATAAAATTAAAGAATAATCCTAATAAAATAAATAAAAAAAGATTCTAAAGATTATAATAAATTATACAAGAGGTTCAAAAATTCCTCCTTGCACAGCAAGACATTGTCCTAGGCGGTCGTAGAAATTAGCTCTTACATTTGCTAACATGTCGGCAGTTAATGAATTCGCAGCCTCAGTTATTTTTTCTCTCAAGGCAACTAGATTTTCTGCTCTACCAGCTTCATGAGTATAAACAATATTTTTTAGATATCCCCACAAAAAGAAATCATTTGGAGATAGATCAGGAGGTCGCGGGGGCCATTTAATGTTTCCTGTCCCAGTAATAAAACGGTCAGGAGAAGTATTTCCTAGAAATTCCTTTACCCTTACTGCATTATGTGCTGGACAGCCATCATGTTGAAAGCAAACGATTTCCTGATTTATTCCAATGTTTTGAATGGCGGGAAGTATTCGATTTTTCAGTAATTCGCATTTAATGTACCATCAATAAAATAGGGGCCTATAGCATGGTCACCTAAAATACCTGCCCAAGCGTTTAGTTTTTGAGGATACCGAGTGCGATTTGCAAAATACCGGTGTTGATTTTCCAAAGCCCACTATCACAGAGGGATTGTGCTTCGAGTTGAGTTGAGTAAAGTTGATTCATCGGTGAAGAGAATATTTTTAACGAAATTTTCGATGTATCATTTCCATAACGTCTTGATAAAATTCCATTCTCCGAAAATTGTTCTCGGGAAATATTTCTTGGGTTTTCGAATATTTCAAACATATTAAACCATTACGTTTCCAAATACGTGAAATAGTTGTGTTACTTGTACCCAATTCCTCGGCAGCATTTCTAGTACGTCTCGTGTTATCAATTTCCACAATACTACAAATTAATACATCCCGCCGTTCTCTTTCCTCAATTTTTTGTGGTGATACCTCTCTTGGTTTGCATTTCGTACAGTTATTGAGACAGAAACAAGTTTCAAATTTATTTATACGGGATACCTAAATTCACGAAATACAAGAATTTGGAGTAGTGAAAATCCACATGTAATTAATGAAGAATCGCTACATCTAGATAAAGTTGGTGTTTGGGCAGCGATAAGCCAAAGTCGAATCATTGGACCAATATTTTTTCAGGGAACGTTAACTGCGCGAAGGTACCGTACGGAAATTTTACAACCATTTGTCAATCAGTTGCATGATGATGAACTTCAAAATGCATATTTCCAACAAGACGGAGCACCTTGTCACTGTACTGCAGAATCTTTGGATTATTTAAGAGAATTTTTTGATGAGCGTATAATTAGTCGAAATACTGAAACTGCCTGGCCTGCACGTTCATGAGATTTAACACCTTGCGACTTCTTTTTGTGGCCTTATTTAAAAAATAACATATTTCGAACACATATATTGAATTTAAATGATATGCTACAGAGAATCGAACAGAAATGCATGGAAATTAATAACAATCCAGTAATGTTGCAGAATATCATCAGAAATTTTGAACGGAGGATTTTAAACTGCATTGATCTTGAAGGACAACATTTTCAACATTTGTTATAGTTTTCAATAAATACCTATTATTTATTATTTATTTGTATGTATAAAACTGTCAAAATATACGACTTCGTAGGTTAAGTAGTAAATTTTAATTTACGACATACCTCAAAATGTTCTCAGTAAATCACATGCTACTAGATTGACTTTTCAAATGAACACTTGTTATATTTGGAAGGGAACCGTTAAATTTTAAACAGTTATAGCAGATTGAGTAAATGGCGTGGAAATCTATTACTTTAGAAAGGTGAATAGTAAATCTGATATTCCACAAATATACAGAAGTTCTAAAAAATAAAGACCAGAACACAAAATATTAAATTATTCAAGAATACTCCAATATATTGCAGACAACTTTCGTTAATATTAAAAGTATGTGTTGTTTTGTTTCATATTTTAAATTAAAATTTGTTTCTTGTTATAAACTTTATAAAAAATTTTACAACTGCAGGTAAATTAAATTAAGTTTTATCAATATAACATTTAACTTTTCTTTATATTTTAACTTTTTTTCCTTTATTGCAGCTATTTTCACGTCTGGATAGATGTGTAAGTTAATATACTCGTATAATAAAATAATTTTAGACAGGAATTTCTCTTTTTATAAACTTATAAACTTGAAAGAGCCATTTAAAATTTAATCAAAAGGATTTCTAATGGTTTCCATTATAAACTGGAAGTACGAAGATTGGTAGAAAGAGAATGCAGACATGAACGAGTCGTGTATTTATTTTATTTCCCTGGTGACCTAGGATTTTGCAATATGACGAATATGTATTAAACAATAAGAAATTACTTATATTTATGAAAGGATCATTCAAATAAGGTAAATGAGCTTAAGATATTTATAATATGGCGATTAAATTAGATCATTTATAAAACAATATTTTGATATACGAGGACTGATCCCTTTGCTCCGCCTCTGACCGGTTTATAAACCAAAACAATTAATTATCTTCGTATTGCAACCTACTATGTATAGACTAACGCTAAAAACTTACAAGCCTGAACCTGTTAAAGCGTGCCTACTAGGGCTGGGCGAAGTATCGATACATCGTCCAATACCCGATACCATAACTGGTATCGGGTACCCGATATCTCATATAACGAAGGTATCGATTCTAAGGTATCGATTCCAAAGCATCGATGCCTATCGATACTTTACCGATTCCTGTACTCGCTAAGTATCGATGTATCGGGTAGCGATGTATCGGGTAGCCATGTATCGGGTAGCCATGTATCGGGTAGCTTACCTTTACGCATTTTTTTAAATGTACATAAAATATGCAATAACTAAGTAAAGAATTTTTAAATATATATAGCATTATATATATTATATAGTATATATTTCAAAGGTTGTTTTTGAATTTTATATTATGCGTAGCAAATATCCATATTATTACATAAACATAATAACTATAATTATTACAAAAAAAATATCACAATATTGCAAATTTCATACCATAGATCTATCGATTCCAAGGTATCGATTCCAAGGTATCGATTCCAAGGTATCGATTCCAAAGCATCGATACCTATCGATACTTTACCGATTCCGGTACTTAGAATCGATACCGTGCACAGACCCGATACATCGGTAAGTATCGATACCTCGATTGGTATGTTAACAGATGCGCACAAGCAAACTCGAAAAGACATTTGCAGTCGTTTTTTAACGCGGTATAGACACGACAAGAATTTTTTTTTACTAGATCAGTGACAATGGATGAGTCCTGAATCCATCATTATGATGTAGAGACCAAAATACAAAGTAAAGAGTGGACACATCAAGGTTCACTACCGCCGACAAAATTCAAGATGCTACCTAGAGCAGGAAAGGCTATGCTATCCGTATTTTGGGATACTGGGGGAGTAATTTTAGTAGATTTTCTGCGAAAAGGGGCCACGATTACAGGTGCTTATTATGCCAATTTAATTCGCAAATTACGTGACTTGAACATCGGAGGAAGTTGCGCAAAGGTGTTCTCTTTCATCAGAATAATGCACCTAGTCACAGGTTATTTATTGCAACAGCTGCAATAGCTCAAGCAGGTTTAGAATTAGTTGAGTATCCACCATATTCGTCAGATTTGGCCTCCAGCGATTACCGGCTATTTCCAAAACTTAAAGAACACTTGCGTGGTAAATAATTTCCGTAAAATAATGATACGATATGTGCGGAAAATCTGTGGTTTACAGAGGTTGTACAATCTTTTTTCCGAAAAGCATCAGAAATGTTAGAACATCGAAATGTTGAAAAACAAAAGTAAGATATTTGCTCTTATTGTGAGTGGGTCTGGGGTGGAGCAACGGGATCCACCCTCGTATGTACATTAATTATTTTTATTGTTTTTTAAACTTATTCAGTTAGCGAGTTTTAATATTTCATTAAGAACTACAACAATCACTCTTACCAAAATAAAGTTTTGTCAATTATTTACACATAATTGTACACAAATAATTTATTACAAAATATAGCTTATGGATATAAAAGTTAAGATGATGTAAGGCATACAAGTTCTTAAATAGTATCCTTCTGAAACGATGAAAAGTCATGCAAGATGCCCTTCAGGTAAACATCATTTTCGAACAACTTTAGCCAATCTATTCATAAATACTGTCAATCTTGCACACTTGTATGAAATTTGTTAGAGAATTTCATAACAGCATAAATGTATCGTCGGATATGTAAAATGTCGGTAGTTGTCTAGTAGCCTCTTGGCGTACAACTTTAAGCTATAGAGCGGCTCCAATATCACAACCGCGTTGCTTTCATTACATTGTACGAAAGGTGAAAGAATACACGATAGATGTAACGAATGCTTTGTGTATACTACTATTGTTCATTTTGGAAGACTTTGGCGATGTTGTTGATCACCCTCGTACCGGTCATCGCCGTTCTGGACGTACGCCAAACACTGCGGCAGCTGTTCATGCAAGAATCGCCGCTGGCAGTTCACTAAGGGTGAATACATCGGACAAATAACACAAACTTACAAGAACAATTAAACGGACACAAATCTTCAAGCAATACTACAGCCTTAAGAAACACATCAAGCAAACCAAACACACAATTAATTTCTAAAAGACCTCTATCATTATACCCGAGAGAAATAACAAGTTAGAAATATAGTAGAAAGCACTCACGCCCAAAATATAAAAATTCGATATATGACAGAACCGATATAAACAATCTTTCAACAATATATTTGCCCATTATATGGAAATAAATACCTAAGTGTTCGAGAGGAATGTTCAAGAACTTCCATTCCAAAGAAAATAAAAGCAAACTCGGGGACCTCTATATCTTCTCGTTTTTTTCAAAAGCAAGCTAATGCCTAGTGATTTGTGTCGCTCGCTATACAATGTATGTTCCTGATGTAAACTGTGGTGTATTTGACACGAAATCCAAACCTCCGTTCTTAGCAACTATCATCTCTTGTTGATATATTTGCGATACTAGTCACTTCTTCTCTTGCTCTCTTTTAGGCTTTAGATAAACTTATCTACTTTATTTTTTGCAGAGTTAAAGTTTTTTAGCAATCCATGACTTAAAGCCAAGCTGTCAAAGTTGTAGTTTTTTTGGTTTATTTTTTTTTCTGTATTTCAGCTTTTAAGTGCCTGACATTTAAACTATTATTTAATAAAATATTAACATATATGAAAATTTTTCTAAATTGGAAAATACTAATTCAGGTACGTTAAAAAATATATCATTGATAAGTTCCAAAAAAAATGTAAATTATTTGCTATGATAAAGTGTGTAGTCTTTTCTGTGTAGTTTTGCTTATCGACCGTGTGTTTCTTGGAGTAGTACTTCGTTTATTGGAACGTATTGTTTGAACACTATATATGTGGAGAAAGTTAAGGATGTGTACTTTCATGTGTTTGTAGAATCAACTGCCCTAAACTGCTCTAAGTTATATATATTTGACTTTTAAGATTGTGTAAAAATAAAAAAAAATATGGATGTTTTAAAAATAAAAAATTTGGATATATTTAAATTTTGGTTAGAAAATAACCGAAGTGCTCCAACTGTTCTCAACTGGCTTTGCACGAAGTTTAATAGAAGTGTAGATGACGAATATATGATAACAATTAAGAAGAAAATTTACAATTTTTGCGCATATGCTAACCAGAAATGGAACAAAAACCAAAGATGTGCGAAGATATTTGAGAAAAAAGAAAGTTTATGGTTATTGAATGTGACTGCATTTAAATTATCGAAAAGTGATGTCGCGAACAAAAGAGGTCGTCCTCATGTTGGATATAGCGAGGGAAGTGCGCGGCAAAAGCGAAAACTTGCTTCCGAAATATCGTCCGCACAGGGATACTATACCAAATTATTGGTTCATGCTGCTTCAATATCAGCTCATGCATCAAAAGCAAATGATTTAAATTTTGTTTTTAAAGGCAGCAGCTTCATCACCATCTAGGGCTACTAAAATGAGAGATGTTTTAATCTCCAATGACAAGAAACCATTACCTATCTCCCCTGAAGAAGCATTACTATTTTTGATAGAAAACGATTTAACAAAGCAACAATATATAAACATTAGGGAAATGAGCAAGTCACGGAACTGTGATATTTATCCACATTACCAAAAATCCGAGAGTGCAAACTGCAATGCCGGCCTGAAGGGCTGTCGGTAACAGAATCATCAGCACAAATTCCTCTGCAGGGCTTGGTTAACCATACAGCAAAAAGAATTTTATCGTACCAAGAAGAAGTTTTGATGCAAATATCTGAGCTGAATGAAGTCACATTGGTTTTTAGTTATGGCTTTGATGGTTCCAAAGAACAAAGCTCATTTAAACAAATATTTAGTAGTAATGCCCCACAAAGTTTAGATAACTCGCTTTCTGTTACGTCGGTTATACCATTGAAATTAATCAGTTCACATAATGCAACCGTTTGGGTTAATCGTACACCTCAATCTGTTCGTTTTTGCCGGCAACTTAAAATTGAATTTATAAAAGAAACCAAGGAGCATATTTTGAAAGAAAAAAAGAATCTGGATGAGCAAATAAGAAATCTTGAGCCCTTAGAAAATTTTTTGGTAAATGGTAGAAAGATATCAGTAAAGTATTAACTAATTATGACGTTAATTGATGGAAAACTTTTGAACGTGCTTACGGAAACAAAGTCTTCTCAGTCGTGCCCAATATGTGGTGGAAATCCGAAGCAGTTTTTATCAATATATAATTTAAGCTCAATGGAGTTTCAGCGAAAACTAAATACATTAAAGTATGGCATAAGCCCATTACATGCCTGGATTCGATGCTTAGAATTTGTCCTCAATCTTTCATATAGACTTAATATTAAAAAATGGCATGTTCGAAGTGCTGAGGACAAAGTACTAATGCAACAAAGAAAACGTGAAATTCAACAACAATTCTGGCAGAAAATGGGTTTTCATGTCCATAACCCGAAAAGTAACGGGAGTGGTTGAACGAACGATGGCAATATGGCGCGAAGAGCATTTTCAAATCCGGAATTATTTGCGTCTATAACAAACGTTAACACCGAGTTTCTAAAACACTTGCAAGTCATACTAATTGCTATTTCTTGTAATTTTGAGCTAAGTATCGAAAAATTCAAGAGTTTTTGCTATGCAACTGCCCAAATATATTTTAAAAATTACAAATGGTACCCAATGTCCGCGACCTTGCATAAAATTTTAGCACATTCTTCACAAATAGCACAAGCCTCAATCGTGCCTCTCGGATGCGCTGGAGAAAATGCTTCTGAGTCGAGAAACAAATTTTATAAAAAGGATTACATTGAGCATGCCCGAAAGGACTCTAGAGAACATAATATCTCTGATGTTTTTAATAGAGCCATGGATTCCTCTGACCCATTGTTACGTGTCCGTAACGTTCAACGCTTCATCATGTTATTTTGTAATATAATTAATGATATCCTTAATTTATTTTGCTCCATTTCTAACGAAACTACCTGTATAGGTATCGTTATTCGTTATTTATCCATACATTTAATTTCTTTCAAGCTTTTTTCTTTTTTTTTCTCGAACCTCAGTGCTCGCCTTTTTAAAGGAAAAGTACGGGACGCGCTCTCTACACTCCGTCGTTAGTTGCCGAACTTAAAACGTGGTTACGTTCTCTCTCATCACCGATATTTATCGATGTAGCCTTACTGTAATTGGTATAATTACGGCCCCGCGAGGGATTTAATTGATATTTATATCGGAATTATTCGCTAATGCGATATCTCACTTAGAGGATTTTAAGTTATGGGATAAGAAAATATATATGTAAATACACGTAAACAGCACTTTATTAATTTCACCGCCATCGAACGATTTCTTCGGTATGTATCTGGGCTTTCTTCGTTTTTTTCCTTTCACTTATTTCGTTGTTTATTCCTTTATTTAGATGGTGTAACCGACGGGCGAGGAATAACAAAAAAACCACCTAAAATATTCCCGCATGTGACGCTTTTTCGGAAGGGAGAAGGAACATAATAGCCGTTCTACCCGACAGATAAGCTTTCGTTTATTATTTTATTTCTTTTTTTTTGTCATTCGCCGTTCTCTTATTTTATTATTTATATATTATTATTACAACTAACTAATAGACCGTTTTAATAAATTCCCAGGTGTTTTTCAAATGAAATAACCTGTGTTGCCTGACCTGTTTTTTTTTTGTGTAATTTCTTATACTTTTCTTCGTTCGCTTCACGAACAGATGTAAAACTTTTCAATATTAACTTGCTTTTATTCATGTATATTATTTGAATACTTTAGTTATATGCATTACATATTTTTGCCAATTTATTTGAATTTAAAACTTCCTAGCTTAAGATCGACTTATTTCAATGAATTGTTGAAATTGTATAATACATTGTGAACCAACAAGAAAGAAAGGAATACGTATTTGTTTTTTGTTTTTTGGGAACTAAGGCCATCAGCCGCATTGTAATTAATTCTATATATCGATTTATTTTAAGTACATCACCCATTGTTCCTAATTATTTTTTTTTTACTTTTGACTGGCCTTCAGCCGCATATTATAAATTCTATATATCCATTTAATTTTTTCGATTATATATTTTATACATGGTTTCTAAGTAAATTAATAACTTAATCTTAAGTTCACCAGTTCAAGATTTTTTTTTTCCCTTCATCTCATAGACTGAGTGTGTCACACTCAGAAAAATAAGAATTGTTTGGTTGGAAACAGCGTAGTTTTTTTGTCTCTCGATCCTCGAGAGTGGAACGAGTCTCAGTTGCGGAACCGGCCTTCTACCCCCCCCCCCCCCCCCCCCTACTTGCCTTTTTTTGGTTATATAATATTTTCGTCAATGTTTCCGAGTTTGCGACGTCCAGCGGCATAAATTCGATGGCGCCCTTGACCACCATTTTAGGTTGATTTACTTACCTCTGGGTCTCCCCACCCCTGGGCTGAGGCAGTATTTGTCTAAAGAACCGTCATTCAGCAAAGAAAAGTTTGCATCTTCCAAGAGAAGTCATTTCTCTTTTAAAGATACCTGATGTCCCTAAGTATCAATTGTCGACTTGGCCAAGTAGTATCGTAAATGTTTTTAATACCGAAGACTAAGGTACCCTCCATAGTCATCTGTACTAAATTTTGAAGGTCTAGCTGCTTCCTGTGATTTATTGCCTCAAAAACTGGTCATTTGACCCATAGTGCATTGGTGGAAGGGGAAGCACACAAACAATAGAAACAAATCATGATAAATTTATTGTTAATCTCTCGGCAAGTTTATTGTAAATAACATTATTCCTTACGCAATTAAAAGTAATTATAAATGCACAACAAATTGATTCTTAATCCAAAGGCGATTACTAGGTAAACAACTTTAATCCCTTAACAATAAATAAATATAAATTCAAACCACTGTACCTTAATTTCTAGTCAAGTTTAATGTAACGATAATTATAAATTTAAAATCAATTGATTCTTAATCCCTTGACGAGTTTAATAATGATCTCTTAACAGGCTTAATGCTTTTATTGCTTTACTTTACCTGGAAACAGTGGCGGCTATTTAATGAGAGCAAGTGAGCAATTGCACCCCATGGAATTATGAAACAAAACAAACCAAGCGGCGACTAACTGTGAAAGTATTTATTTATTATATATATTATGTATTCATAGTTATTGACGAGGAACGTGGCACGCTAACAACTTACATATACCGATCGTCGTCACAGATATACTGAGCAAAGCTCAACTCTTGCTCTTGTAAGGCATTAAAATTACATTGATGGTGGGGAGAACTGTATTTTGCCCTACTTCAATGTCGTATAATACATAGCGTTGGAGCAACTGAACCAGACTGCTCTCGGGCGTTGTTACAATGAATACGGTATCTTCTTTACAGAACAACCCGTTTTCGCGGTTAACGTATAATGAAAAAATCGCAGTAAAAAATCTTAAACGGCCGATGCCTCAATCATGTTTAGAAAATAAGCAATCTGTTAAAGGTAAAGACGTTATAAGAAAATTCAAAATGAATATTTATCAGAAAAATGACTGGATTTGTGGGTGTGAAATTAAAAATACTTTGTTTTGTTTTCCGTGTCTTTTGTTTGGTGGTGAACCGTCTTGGTCAAAGAACGGAATAAGAAACTTAATTCATCTTAGTGCTAAAATTATTAAATATGAAAATTCCGAAGGGCGTTTGAAAAATATATTTAGTCTAAGAATGTTAGGAAAAAATAACATTCAGAATGTTTTAGATTCATCATATAGAAAAGCAATTCAACAACACAATGAAAAGATAACAAAAAATAGGCATGTGTTAAATTTAATAATAAATTGCATTAGATTTTGTGGCGCGTTTTAACTGGCACTTCGGGGTTATGATGAACAGCAAACGTCGAATAACAAGGGCATTTTTCGGGAATTGATAAATTTTACGGCAGAATTGGATAAATCATTCAGAGATCACATCGAAGCGGCACCGGTTTTTAAGACCGGTTTCAACAACAATACAGAATGAGCTGCTTGATGCAATGTTTAACGTGTATCATGAACAAGTTACCAGTGAAATTAAAGCAACCGACTTCATATCTGTGATAGCTGATGAAAGCACAGATGTGTCCAATCAATTTCAGTTGGTGGTTGTTTTAAGATATATTGTGAACGCGAGACCGGTCGAAAGATTTTGGAAATTTCTTCTGCCTAGTGGACATGATGCTAATTCTTTATCTGCCTCCATCCTTAACGAAATTAGTTTACTTGTTGATGACCCAGAAAAACTGATTGCACATATGATGGGGAAGCAGTCATGAGTGGTGCTATTAACGGCGTGCAAAGACATGTCCAAGACCAGTATCCAAGGGCTAATTTTGTACATTGTTATGCACATCAGACAAATCTAATTATGTCACATGCTACATCGAGCAGTAGTAATTGCAGAATTTTTTTTGCCAATCTGACGGGATTATGTACATTTTTCTCCACTTCACCACAACGAGCTGCAAGATTGGAAGAATTCCTTCAGAGAAAAAGCTTACCTCGTTCTTCAAAAATAAGATGGAACTTCAATTCTAGGACAGTGAATACAATATATGAGCACCGAGAAGAAATAATTGAAGCTCTAGAACAAATCGAGGGAGAAGCTAGTTTACAAACTACCATTCATCAAGCTGGTGCCAATTTGCGAATTTTAGAGGAGGAAAATTTTATCTATTGGTTAACTCTCTTTCATAAAATTATGCCACATGTGAATATATTGTTTAATCAATTACAAAATGTCAATACAGATGCATTAAAAATCAAGAATAATTTAGATAATTTTGAACGCGCTATTGAAAAAATTCGAACCGAAATCGCTGACACAGATAATCAGTTGGTTAAACAAAATTACCCAGAACTGACTCCTCGACCATCAAAGCGGCGAAGAGTAACTGATGGTAGCCAAAGAAGGAGGGAAACTATTGAAGTGTGCGATATTATTTTGCTAGATATAAAAACTAGATTTCGGTATACAGGGCACTTAATATTAGCAAACTTAATTTCTTTTAAACAGTTCTCCTCTTTTCAAAAAAAATTTCCGGAAGATTGCCTTAAAGAAGCAGTAAAATTTTATCCATGCCTCAATGAAAGCAGACTACGAACTAAATTAAGCGTTCTATATTCTAGAGAAGAATTTAGGCAAAATATAGAAGTCGGTGCTGTAGGTCTGCTAGGTCTTCTGCTGGATGGATTAAGCGACACCTTTAATGAAGTTGTTACGCTTCTAAAAATTGTCATTACAATCCCAATGACAACGTCCGAAGCGGAACGCCAGTTTTTACGGCTGAAGAGAATAAAAACCTTCCTGAGAAATACAATGAAAGAAGAGAGATTAAATGCCCTTACTATGTTATCTTGTGAAAAAGAATGTTTAAATGATTTCCCAAACTTTAGTGAAAAAGTGATAGAACTGTTCTGCAAGTCAAAGACACTTAAAATGGACTTCGTTTATCGTCAGATGTAATTAAACTGTGTAGTGCAATATTTACTATTCCCTCAAAACAAACTCTACAATGAACAGTACCTGTCTGGAACAGTACGTCGCGTCGGTGAAATTTATAAGGATTGGGTAAGCGTTTTTGTATTACACTTTTTAATTTTGAAATTATGCACTCCCTATGTGAACCACCCCGAGCCGCCACTACCTGGAAATATTACGCACAAAATGGGATTCAAAAAAAGAAATATAGTTTGGATGCCCGAAACGGGATTATTTCAGGTAACATTTTGCGAAGCCCGAAAGGGGAACGCACGAAACGGGAAGATGCCTTAGAAACATTATGTTTGAACAATATATCCTATATTTACTTCTATTTGACCATTAAGAAAGTTTGAAATTAAAATATTAATAACGATTATTAAACATATCCTCAATAATCCTTTTTAATTATTTATTTCAAGTTTTATACACCGATATCTTTTATTATTGATACAAAATAGTTGTATTAGTAAACAGT
Organism: Melolontha melolontha; assembly: GCA_935421215.2. Classification (NCBI taxonomy): domain Eukaryota; kingdom Metazoa; phylum Arthropoda; class Insecta; order Coleoptera; family Scarabaeidae; genus Melolontha; species Melolontha melolontha. Next base: position 114,287,705 of record OW285242.1, on the reverse strand, counting down.
TTAAACATAAAAAAAGAAAATAATTCAAAATATAATAAAAAAGACTAATAAATAAATCGAAATATTCAAACACCAATTGAAAATTATATGCAAGATATGAAGCAATTACTTACCGTAAATAATGATGCATTTCACTTCACATGTTTTTAGTGTTTGCGGAGGGTTGATTCGTTGGTGGTTCGTTTAAACGAAGCCAGTTACTTTACTAGCTTGTCGCAAGTTGTAAATCGAACTGACAGTATGAAATTGAACCGAGGCGCGTCAAGGTGATGCAAGCAACAGGTAGATGTACAGACACACATACGTAGACCGTACTTTTATTAGAGCACAATTATTGCAATATTTAGCACAATGTCATAAAATTAGCAAATATATAATTATACATTTCGTGTATATACAATACGTGTATTAGTTGAACAAAAAATATATACATTTTGGACTTGACGATTTGAGAAATCACCTCTTATTTAAAAAACGCTTTTGAGAAAAAGAATTTTAAGATTGTTACCTTAGATTATCGCATTTTATTTACATTTGAGCCAATATAATTTATTTGCATTTTCCAGTCTGAATACAAAACAGTTTACTAATAAAATGCGTCCTATTTATAGCAAAATAGGTCATGAGATGGTTCATTTGAAATTGAATTTACCAGAGCATGTACAGAATAATATGCATAAATACTTTCTTAAATCTGAAACAAGTTATGAAAATTGATTGCAATCAGTAACACAATAAAATGCGTTGCCGATTGCTTCCTAAAAGTATTATACTCGCAATATATTAAGGAGAGAAGAAACTGAAAGAAATAATAATAACACAGGCCTACAATGATTTCCCTTTAAAATCTGTGTACGGTTGGCAATTATTTTTAATGCGCTGTTCACGAGAAAACGAAAAAACAATTCGAAAATGGATAGAATTTTTTAAACGAATTCTAACTAATTGTGAATGCAATTAGTGACTCTATTAGGATAATAGATTAAATTTTGGTTCATAATTTGTTAAATACTACATTAACTATTATCGGGATAAAACAAAACAAATTTTAATAACTTTTTACTTTACACCGCACAGTGCGAAATTTCTTGACTTTACCGGAACTTAATTATTCAAAACAGTAAAACAGTTCTATTTGTTGGTTTTTAAAATTTTTAATAAAAATTAATATGTTTTATTTAAAGTTTTTGAGTTTATTTGTGTTTTTTGTTATAGAACAATTAAAAAAACATACATAATATAACAACATGTTGAACACCTATTCAGAACTAGACTCATTGCAATCGTCTGAACACTCGCAATCATTACACGGGCCTGCACATATTTCTAACAACACTAAAACTTCTGGCGTAACTTCACTATGCTTGGTTTTGGGTGCTTTACGAAGACTAGCAATGTACGGATCCGACGAAATAAGCAGTCGATAAAATAAATCCGTATTTGTGTCAATTCTTGATGTTTGTCTAGTAAAAAGTTGGCGATATGTTCTGCAGTCTTTGTTTCTTGCCTCCTGAGCTTCTTCAGAAAATTGTTCGATCGGAAGAATGCAAGAGGCTATAATATCCTTCCCGTGACAAAAGACTTTATGCACACTTTCGGGCATTGAGTACCAGAAATATTATTTCAAATACAATTCCAAAGTTTCTCTTGCATATTCGCCGAACTTTTCTGAATCAATTTTAAGACCACAATTTAGGCACTCTAACAGCACATGAAAACGTTTGATCAATTCTAAGTTAACGCCAGTTATTTCGGCAGACTTTTCGGCATTTCTAAAGAATTTCCTCGCGGTATTACCATCGTTTGTGTTTCCGGTCTGCTGTTTTGGCATATCTATAAGCAAGCCAAGCTCCTCTTTGAATTTTTGTTGAATGTATTTTTTCTTCTCTGCAACTATTTTTTTATTTTCTGCTCCACGAGCTTGCCATGCTTTAATATCAAGTTTGTACGATATATGTAAAATACATTCCAAAAACCTTATCCATGCATGGAGGGGCGATAGTCCAAGGAATAAAAAGGATTCGTTTATATTTTTTTGAGGTATATCGCAGATGTTGTTCATTTCACTAGGTTTAGCCCCACATAAGTAGCATGTTTGTGATGATGCACAGGATGATACAGCATTGCATACTTTACCGTCAATCATAAAAAAGATCATATTTGCTGAAACCTGAAATTGCTTGCCATCTACAAGTATAGTGGTTGAAGTAAGTTGAGATATTTGTTCTTTCACTTTGTTTACTTCTGAGGTAATTACACTGACTGTTTCTTTGGTAAAAACGAACTTAATGGGGCGACAGTACCGTGTGGAAGAAGAAGCAGGGTTTTTCCAAATTAGTGACTGATTATCAACATTATCATTTACGGAGCACATTTGGATTGGTACCATTGATAAACTAAACATACTATCATCAGAGCTATGTTTGTCCATATACTTTTATCGATAGTTAACTTGTTCCGCCCCATCACAACCCCACTTTACGATAATATTTAGTGCTTTAACGTTTGACAAAGTTCTAAGAGTCTCTTCTAGCCCTGTACAAAGTCTTGCTATGGTATGATTTATAAGAGACTGAACTGATACTTCAGCTGAAACTTGGGTTATTATTATGTCCTTTGGATAGCATAACCTCTTTGTCTCCTTTACAACATAATAAGGTGGATACAAAGTGCAACCGTGATGTTTTGCTTGATCCCGAACAATGTTGTATTGATTTGACGATAAGTTTGCATCAATAAGTAGCGCCAGAGCCTGGTCCGGAGTTAATTTTCGTGGGCTGTTTGAAGAAGACATGCGAGCCATTTTGATTTTGCTTCCCCTTTCTGGAGAAGCAGATGCCAGTTCCTTGACAATTGCTGCAGAGTTTCGTTTTCCAGATTGGTATAGCTTTGTTACGGTTGCTTTAGCTAACTCGTCTTGACTACCGGACTTCAAAAGATGATGCACTTTTCTTTTTTGCATTTTAGGATGACAATAACTAAATTCTTTTTTAGGTCTGCCTGCATTGGTCCTCGATCCACTGGGCAATGCATCCCTTACAGCATTTGAAAACTTTACATTATTTTCAAGCCAGACAGCATTTTTATTCAGAAATGATGCTAAATTCCGACTGGATTCCCTCCACCTTTTTCGTATTTTACAAACCAGTGCGCGAAGAGTTGCCTTTAAACTGCAAAGAGCATCAGATCTTAACATTGGTGAGCCTATTTTTTCCAAAACAAAACCAATGATGGCATCCGATGTTGGTTCTTCCTTCCACTTTTGGAATATACAGTTATATGAAACTTGCAAAGTCATTCTGGAAAATGTTTCATTTAAAAGAAGATCGCAAAATATCGCAGAAGATCTTTTGAGTTTTCAACAGAGGGGAAAAAAACTTTAAAATGTTGTGCGTTTCAAGCTGGTATTATCTGGTATCACTTTTTAAAATCTCCACTAAAGTTAAAAATGTAAATTTAACTTACTTCTTAAAAATCACTTTTTTCATGAACAAATCACACACGAGCAAGGAAAGATTTTGCAATTAATTAAATGCCAATAATCGACAATTTTCTAATAAAATACATGAAGAAAAAATCATGGCCTACTGATTTGCCATTTGTATGTACCACTCTATTAACTTTAACAACTCGAGTACTTTTCTATAGGCAAAAAGTATGATTGAATAAGTAATGCATTTGCATTACTTATTCAATCATACTTCAGGTGCATTTTGCGGTTCTTTCGCAGGGTAAATCCCCAAACTGAGTATGAGGTTTTAGAGGCGGGGTATTTACCTAACAAAATAATAAATAATCTTATGCATTTTACGTATTTCAAAAATTGAATAAAGTTCCGCTAAACTTCCTAAATTTCGCACTGTGGCACCGTAACGATCGTTTCGCTCCAACCTGAGCTTCATCAGACATATAACTAACTTATGGATATATTTTTACACAAATGTACCGTAACAAACACATGTTTTGTTTTGAATAGTTGAAGGAATGGGTACTTTTTATTACTAAAATGTCTATGCACAAAACTTTCACCACAGTTTATACAATACTCGATCTTAACCCTTGTCTCTATGACCGGGGTCCTTTGGCGATCCCAGCACCACATTTTTCTTCACAGTTGCCTACCCTGAATTAGTAGGCGTTTGGCCGTCCATCTATTTGTCATTTGCAGTTTGAGGTTATGTTGTGCAGTGGTAGTTTGACTATAAGTTTTTCCCTGTTCTAATTAAAGTTAAATTAGGTAAGTGGGGTCTGTAAAGGACCCCATCTGTACTTTTGCGTACTAAATATAACATTTTAATATACACCTGTTTTTCTAGTTTTTGAAAAGAATGAGTCGTTTAGATCGTCGCCGTCCATTTACTAGCACAGAGTTGACCCATCTTGCTGAGAATATCGAAGATTTGTCGGGTATAGAAGATGAATATGATGTCGATTTTCAAGAAATTCTTTCTGAGTCCGAAGATAACCTCGAAAGTCAGAGCGAAGAAGATTCCGATGAATTACCAGATGAAAGTAATACTGAAAAATTTCATTGTACTCAGTACGTTGCCAAGTCAGGTTTGAAGTGGAATAGTTTACCTTTTCGCAGTAGTAAAACGCCATTGCGAAATTTAGTAAATGCACGTCCTGGGCCGACGCAGTTTACCGAAGAAGCGAATGATTCTATAGATATTTTCAATTTATTCATTACAAATGAAATGAAAGATATTATATGTCGTTATACAAATGAAGAAGCAAAGAAGAATTATGCAGAATGGAATAAAAAAAAACCTAATTCACCAATGAATTGAATGTATTTCGTAATTTTATAGATCACCACCCGTTTGTTTTCCAATTATATAAATAAAATTAATTAATAAATATGTATTTCGTAATTTTAGATAGATAGATCACCACCCGTATGTTTTCCAATTATATAAATAAAATTAAAGACTTTATAAATACAACTTTTCAACAAATAAATATGTATTTCGTAATTTTATAGATCACCACCCGTTCGTTTTCCAATTATATAAATAAAATTAAATATTTCAGAAATACAGCCTTTCGCCAGTACTGCACTGGGCTTTGCGTCATGTGGTAAGCGTGTCCGTTCTCTAATCATCACACACGTCCTGGAACTTTGATGAAACTTCACCAGCACCACTAATTATTTTATTATCTTAGAATAATTTCATTATTATTAGCACGGCACATCTACATCCAATATCCAGCGAAGCTGCCGTTTGTAATAGTGTTTAAATACGATATAAATTTATTGAAAAACATGTCCTGAAGATGTGACGCGATAATCGACAAAAATGACAAATTATTAATGCAATTATTAATGCAAGTTCTCTCCGATGAAAACATCAAAGTCATCAAAATTAGTTCGACATTTGGAAACTAAACATGCGGCTCATAAAAACAAATCCTTGGTATTTCTCGAAAGAAAATTAAATACCTTGAGAAATGGACAAACTTCTATTTGTAAGTCAAGCCATACTGATAAAAGTGTACTTGAAGCATCTTATCTCGTAGCATTAAGAGTAGCTAAGATATTCAAACCCCATTCAATCGCTGAAAACCTCATATTGCCAAATGCAATTGACATGGTCAATGTTTTAATAGGCGTGGAAGAAGCAAAAAGATTGAAAAAAAATCCGCCTTTTAATACCACAATATCAAGGCGAATCGATGGCGGCTGACGATGTTCGCGATCAGATAGTTCAGCAAGTGAGTTCAAGTGGATTTTTTAGTATTCTATTTAATGAATCAACAGATGTAGCAAACCTGTCTCAGTTCTTATATTTTGTTTGGTATGAATGTGATAGGGACACATCAATCAACGAAAATATGTTGTTTTGCAAAACAGTACCGGGATATGCAGAAACTATACTAACTAAGATTGGACAAAATGTATTTCAGTCTGTAGTTGTGCAAAGGCGATAACAGGAAATAACGGTGGATTAATGAAAATATTAAAGATCGTCTTATACCAATGACGGAATGGACGCTCTGCTTCCATTCTTCACAAACATGCTCTTGCTCAGTGGCGGCTCGGGGTGGTTCACATAGGGAGTGCATAATTTCAAAATTAAAAAGTGTAATACAAAAACGCTTACCCAATCCTAATAAATTTTACCGACGTGCTGTTCCAGACAGGTACTGTTCATTGTAGAGTTTGTTTTGAGGGAATAGTAAATATTACACTACACAGTTTAATTACATCTGACGATAAACGAAATCCATTTTACGTGTCTTTGACTTGCAGACCAGTTCTATCACTTTTTCATTAAAGTTTGGGAAATCATTTATACATTCTTTTTCACAAGATACCATAGTAAGGCATTTAATCTCTCTTCTTTCATTGTATTTCTCAGGAAAGTTTTTATTCTCTTCAGCCGTGAAAACTGGCGTTCCGCTTCGGACGTTGTCATTGGGATTGTAATGACAATTTTATTTTTAAAAGCGTAACAACTTCATTAAAGGTGTCGCTTAATCCATCCAGCAGAAGACCTAGCAGACCTACAGCACCGACTTATATATTTTCAGTTATAATTCAGTTCGTAGTCTGCTTTTATTGAGGCATGGATAAAATTTTACTGCTTCTTTAAGGCAATCTTCCGGAAATTCTTTTTGAAAAGAGGAGAACTGTTTAAAAGAAATTAAGTTTGCTAATATTAAGTGCCCTGTATACTGAAATCTAGTTTTTATTTCTAGCAAAATAATATCGCACACTTCAATAGTTTCCCTCCTTCTTTGGCTACCATCAGTTACTCTTCGCCGCTTTGATGGTCGAGGAGTCAGTTCTGGGTCATTTTGTTTAACCAACTGATTATCTGTGTCAGCGATTTCGGTTCGAATTTTTCCAATAGCGCGTTCTAAATTATCTAAATTATTCTTGGTTTTAAAGCATCTGTATTGACATTTTGTAATTGAATAAACAATATGTCCACATGTGGCATAATTTTATGAAAGAAAGTTAACCAATAGATAAAATTTTCCTCCTCTAAAATTCGCAAATTGGCCCTAGCTTGATGAATGGCAGTTTGTAAACTAGCTTCTCCCTCAATTTGTTCTAGAGCTTCAATTATTTCTTCTCGGTGCTCATATATTGTATTCACTGTCCTAGAATTGAAGTTCCATCTTATTTTTGAAGAACGAGGTAAGCTTTTTCTCTGAAGGAATTCTTCCAATCTTGCAGCTCGTTGTGGTGAAGTGGAGAAAAATGTACATAATCCCGTCAGATTGGAAAAGAAAAATCTGCAATTACTACTGCTCGATGTAGCATGTGACATAATTAGATTTGTCTGATGTGCATAACAATGTACAAAATTTGCCCTTGGATACTGGTTTTGGACATGTCTTTGCACGCCGTTAATAGCACCACTCCAGACTGCTGCCCCATCATAGCTCTGTGCAATCAGTTTTTCTGGGTCATCAACAAGCAAACTAATTTCGTTAAGGATGGAGGCAGATAAAGAATTAGCATCATGTCCACTAAGCAGAAGAAATTTCCAAAATCTTTCGACCGGTCTCGCGTTCACAATATATCTTAAAACAACCACCAACTGAAATTGATTGGACACATCTGTGGTTTCATCAGCTATCACAGATATCAAGTCGGTTGCTTTAATTTCACTGGCAACTTTTTCATGATAGACGTTCAACATTGCATCAAGCAGCTCATTCTGTATCGTTTTTGATAATCCCTTAAAAACCGGTGCTGCTTCGATGTGATCTCTGAGCGATTTATCCAATTCTGCCGTAAAATTTATCAATTCCCGAAAAATGCCCTTGTTATTCGACGTTTGCTGTTCATCATGACCCCGAAGTGCCAGTTCAAACGCGCCACAAAATCTAATGCAATTTATTATTAAATTTAATACATGCCTATTTTTTGTTACCTTTTCATTGTGTTGTTGAATTGCTTTTCTATATGATGAATCTAAAACATTCTGAATGTTATTTTTTCATAACATTCTTAGACTAAATATATTTTTCAAATGCCCTTCGGAATTTTCATATTTAATAATTTTAGCAGTAAGATGAATTAAGTTTCTTATTTCGTTCTTTGACCAAGACGGTTCGCCACCAAACAAAAGACACGGAAAATAAAACAAAGTATTTTTAATTTCACTCCCACAAATCCAGTCATTTTTCTGATAAATATTCATTTTGAATTTTCTTATAACGTCTTTACCTTTAACAAATTGTTTATTTTCTAAACATAATTGAGGCATCAGCCGTTTAAGATTTTTTACTGGGATTTTTCATTATACGTTAACGCGAAAACGCGTTGCTCCCTAAAAAAAAAGACACGGAATTATTGTAACAACGCCCGAGAGCAGTCTGGTTTAGTTGCTCCAACGCTATGTATTATACGACATTGAAGTACGGCAAAATACAGTTCTCCCCACCATCAATGCTGTTAATGCCTTAACAGAGCAACAGTTGGGCTTTGCTCAGTATATCTGTGACGACGATTGGTGTATGTACGTTGGTAGCGTGCCACGTTCCTCGTCAATAACTATGAATACATAATATATATAATAAATAAATACTTTCACAGTTAGTCGCCGCTTGGTTTGTTTTGTTTCATAATTCCAGGGGGTGCAATTGCTCACTTGCTCTCATTAAAGAGCCGCCACTGCTCTTGCTGCAAAAAACATTCCGGAAAATCTCAATCAAATTCTTTGTGAAGCTGTAAAAATGATTAATTTTATTAAAAACCGACCGTTACAGAACAGGCTGTTTGCTAAACTATTCGATGAAATGGGCGAAAATAAAAAAATCTCTTCTTTTTCATATAGAAGTTAGATGGTTATCGCGAGGGAAACTGTTAACCTGTGTATTGGAATTGCGAGATGAATTAACAGGATAAACAAACGCCATTCCCATTGGCTTTACAGAATAATGAGTGTATGTTGTTGTTGAGTTACTTAGCTGTTGTATTTTCACATTTTACCATTTACAAGGACGCGATAAAAACATTTTATTAATGACAGACGAAGTTTATACTTTCATTAAGAAGCTTGATATCTGGTTTATTCGTCTTCAAATCAAACATTTAGGTATGTTCCCACTCACTTCGGATTATATTGAGAAAAATTTGAATGAACAAGACACTATTATCCACCACAGTTTGTATTGCATGAAGAATCATTTGCGTCAGCTAAAAACTCGGTTGACGAAGTATTTCCCGGAAGATAAAAATTATTTCTCGAAGAGATGGATACTGAATCCATTTAAAGCGTTGTTGCCACTGCTATGTTACCAGTTGAGAGTTACGACCAGCTCATCGAAATATCACTAACGTCGACAAAACGCTACAACTGCACTTTACATATAAAGATTTAAATACTTTTTGGCTTCTTCTTCGAAATTAATATAAAAAATTAGTCACAGAAGCATTGAAAATATTAATCCCTTTCGCCACGACATATCTCTCCGAAAAAAGTTTTTCGTCTATGGTTGCGCTAAAAACCAAATACAGGAAGTCTCTTATCACTAGAGAACGGACACGCTTACCACTCAGTGCAGTACTGGCGAAAGGCTGTATTTCTAAAATATTTAATTTTATTTATATAATTGGAAAACGAACGGGTGGTGATCTATAAAATTACGAAATACATATTTATTTGTTGAAAAGTTGTATTTATAAAGTTTTTAATTTTATTTATATAATTGGAAAACAAACGGGCGGTGATCTATAAAATTACGAAATACATATGTATTTGTTGAAAAGTTGTATTTTTAAAGTTTTTAATTTTATTTCTATTATTGGAACATTTTTATTTGTTCATTTTGTCGTTCAAGTTGAGTAAAGGAGTATTAATATTGACTAGCAATAGTTTCTCAAGGTTTTCTTCTGTCAACTTTGTTCTCTTTGAATTAAGTACATCCTTATAAATAGAAAACGTCCTTTCTACATCGCAACTGGTTATAGGTGCATACTGGAAATATTCTTTTATTTCTTCATATTTAGCCGTTAGATTTTGTGGAATTGTCTCCATACATAATTGCTGCAATGTAATTAAATCTGGATTTCTATTAAGAATTGCTTCAAACTTTTGCCGAAGGCCACATCCGAGGGCCACATCCGAAGTCACTTGGAATAGTTTTCAAATTATTAACAGCCACATCTAATGTGGTTAATCCGTCATTTAATTTGAGATTTTGATTTTCAAAATCAGTGATTAGTTTTGGCAATTTTCCAAAGAGTTCGTGAAGAAAGTACAACTGATTTTTTAAATTTGGGATTTGTGTGAGCTCCTTGCACTCACCAATACTTCTAGCATCCTCCTTTAGCAGTGTTACGAAATGTTTTAGACTATCGAAATTCTCAGCATAATAACTAGTAGCTTCCAGCCATGTTCCCCATCTAGTTATTACTGGAGTGGGAGGCAGTGACAGAGATGGAAATTTTTCCCTGAAAAGAGCTACTCTCAATGGTGCTTTTCTGAAAACTTTTTTAAAAGCTGATACAAGTCTATCAACTTCCGGAAAAGTGTCTCTGATATATTCACAGATTCTGTGGAGAGCATGTACTACACAAATAATATGCAGCATATTAGGATATGTTTTCTTCAATAGTCTGCCTGTTTTTAACATATACGCAGCACTATCACTGACAAATAAAAGTATTTTTTCTTTGTACGTGGTGTCCGAATGAAGCATTTTTTGCATATTCTCCTTAATGGTTTCAGCAACTGTTTCCGCATCAACTCTATTTATAACACTTGTTGCTATTACATATGAGTTATAGGGAATAGTTGGATGTAGTACACCAGCTACAACATTTACCACACAGCGTCCTAACATATCCACCGTTTCGTCGGCGCTTATCCATATGTATTGATTTAAAAGATGGCTTCTAATGCGTTCTACTGTTCTCGTATAGAACCTAGAAACATAATATTTCCGTAAGTTGATTCATCAGGAACATTTCGACCAGTATATTTTTGAAGAAATATTTTTAGAGTGGGGTTGCTAAGTTTATTTAATGGAATATTAGCCGCCATAAAAGTTTTACAGAGTTCAGATGTGTTTGCGATCCTAAGTGACGAATTTTTGACGATAGTTTACGGATTTTGTAATAAATTTCGGAATCACTGACAATGGACATACAATCAGTATGACCGTCAATCCAACTCGCCATTGTTTTACAATGCCGTTCTCGACATTCTTCCATATCATGTCTGAAAAAGTAACTTAAACAATGCTCTAGATCTAAATTAATGAAAACTAAAAATGTGTGCGTAAGTTATTGAAACTGAACGAAATTCAATGCACACTCTTACGTCGAAATAATTGGGAGAAATAGATTCAATCAAACAATATTAAACAGGATCTATCACAAAAATTACGATGTAATTAACAGTTAAAACTATGAAAACAAGAAACTTACTCACAGCACTTTATTTATCTTACGAAATATAAACTAATAAATAAAATACATTATAAAAACCCCACTTCTATCTACGCTCATGAAAACACTTTAAAAAGCATTATATTCTCGGAATACAATAGCTGGCTTGTCCATTGTTATCGCGGCGAGACCAGTGTCCGAGTAAGTCAATCAAATACTTCATTGAATTACGCCGGGATGTACTGAGCGACGTTAAACACAATTCCAATTGCCGATTGCGTTTTATGGAAACTGCGTCCGTTCTCTACTTATCACTCGAAAACAATTCGCCTTTGTAAGTTTCTGACGTAGATCCACGTACGTAGAAACTTTTAAATAAAAAACAAATGCAAGCATCACATTAATTTGTTTTCTTCACATGTGTATTTATTGTAAGTAAAATGTTTATAATAAATAATTTTTTGTGATAAAATGATTTTTTTTAAATATTTTTGCAACCCCTCCTTTAATATAATCGCGACCCCTTGGTTAAGAAACGATGTCTTACCACAACTAGACAAAATATTTATAGAGCGATAATTTCGTACACCATTTCTTTTTGTAATCGGAGTTATACGACCTAATTTCCTGAACCCTGAAAAAGTGGAAGTTCTCAAGGATGAATTTAAGATAGTCAGTAAAGTTTCGCATAGCACTGACGTGCAGTGGCGAATAAAGAACTTTGGAAATCCACCGTGGCCTGATGTATCTGATTTTAGTTGATTCATCGCATTCAGTACGTCCTGAGAGTTAAACGGATTCAAGTAAAGGCAATTGAAGGTCGATTTAAACGTAGATGTCGCGTCAATAGTAATTGAACCAGGCAGAAAAATATCGGAACACAACTTCGCAAACGCATTGACAATACCCACAGGATCTGAAATTTCCTCGCCGTCAAAAATAATACAATAGAAAACAATAGGGACTGCTTTTATAGTACAGCGTGGAATAAACTATAAAAATAAAAAACAGTGACGACGACTTAAAAAAACAATTTAACGTAAAATAAAATAAAAATAAAAGGACAATAAGGTCGGCTTAATAATAATAATAATAATTTATTTTCATCCCTTTGACTACAATAGCATAGGATAAATCAACAATTTAAAATAAAACCGTGGTCAGTTCTCCTTACATATGTGAAAGCGTCAATATCTATATACATATATTGTTCCACAATAATTTACTTACAAAACGCGCACTTTGAAAGACCTTTCTACACACCAATGATTAAATGTTATCTGGTGCATGATAACATCTAGGTGGAATTCACGCACGGGATAAGTACCTATCAGTCGATTTATAACAATCGTAAGATCAAAAAGTCTTTGGATCGCTATTACCGTGTAATTTACGAGATATCTATGAAATTATTTATTTCAATTAGTTTTGACATTTACTTGACAACTTTCAAGTTAGCTGGTTATAAAATATACATAAAATGCGACTAATTACCATAACCTAAAATCTATTTTATTTGTGACTTATGTCTACTTCAAAATACAGAACTAAATACTTCTATAGATAGTCAATGAAAACTGGATATTTAAGATGTAAACTGCACACATATATTCTCAATTTTCATCTCAAATATGTAGTTTTCATCCACCCGATGAAGCTATTGCATGGCGAAACAATATTGCAGTTTTTACAATAAATGTTTAACTATAGTTATTTCATAAAGTTATAAGTGATATATAAGTGATATGGTAATACCTATTATACGACATGAATGAACAATGAATTAATGCAGAGTTGCAATGCAGCAGTAAACGCTAACTTAAACTGGAGATTGACATATAAGCGTGCGAAGATTTCATGTCTTCACGTTAAGGTTAACGTGCGGTACGTAATTTTACGAACTTCCATAGGCCAACGTAGGTTAATCGAAGATTCGTCGAATGGTACCGATTAATCCCGAAACACAATTTCTTAATAACGTATGTCTCAATTATTTTGGCACAAAATAGAACTCTATAAACAAAATTAAGAATATCAAAATATGGGGTTGGCTTTGCAAAGAAGAATAATTCAGTCATTTGTCATTTGTCGTTTATAAGTTTGTTGAGCGGATGCCTAAAGTTCTAATACTTCAACTTTTTGAAAATCAAAATGTGTCGCAGAGAACCATATATCGTGCGATAGCAGAATGTGAGCAAGGTTTTCCATGCCTAAATCTTCCGAAATGTGGAAGACCAAGACTGTTAACTGGATATAGAGCAAACCAATTGGTCGAAAGTTCCAAGAATAAATAAAATTGGACAGTCATTGAGAAAACTTTCACGACGTTACGATGTTTCCAAGAATACAATTTCCTGAGAACTGAAGAGAAGAAGTGTAGAATATCGCAAGAGAAAGAAATGTCCTAAATATACGCCAAATCAGTTAGCTAGAATACCGAGATGTTGCCGTGCTTTAAGGCGCACACATTTTGCAAATAACCAAGTCATCGTCATAGATGATGAAAGGTACTTTACTCTACACCTACAATATAGAAGTATGTCCAGGCGATATAAAATACAATCCAGAGGCCAAATTTACTGAAAAAGTTTTAGTTTACTGCGCGATATCAATTGGTGGGATTTCCATACCTTATGTTGGACGACTTAGAGGCGCAGCTGTGGACAGTCGAAGTTATATTAACAATTGTTTAATAAAATTAATTAATTTTATCCACCAGAATCGTGCTGAAGATGATATTGTATTTTGGCCAGACTTGACTTCCTACCATTATGCACGCAAAACTCAAAATTGGCTAAATGCTCACAACATACCTTTTGTGCCGAAAAACGACAACCGCCGAAATTTCTCGCAGGCTCGGACAATTTTTCAAGATTTCTGGACCGTTTTGTCTCGAAAAGTTTATGCTGAAGGTTGGGAAGCCGAAAATGAGCAACAATTCAGACCACGGATTTTTGAAAAAATTCGAGAGATTGATGTTGAAACAGTCTAACGCTTGAGCTTAATGCGAGATGTTCCCAGAAGACTGCGTATTGTTGAAGACTATGGATCTTTACATTTAATTTAAAATTCAAATTTTGTTGTTAATAAAGCTTTTAATAAATCTGCTCTGAAAAATTGCCATAAAACCAAATTTACTTTTTAAAATGTTCTAAAGAAATTTAGGCCAAAACTTTTCAGACATACGATAATAGGCACCGGACATCCAACAGACTGTATATATGCATGACACTAGACAGTAGAGAGGTTTGAGATTGAAAATTTGAATGTCTGTATTACCCTGTATGTACCCAGTATTGCTTTAAGGTGAAACCTGAAACATGGACAAATCGATTTACCGAAGAATTCGATACTCATTTAGCCAAAGAGGTACAAGTATATGGGCAAAATCTTAACCAAGATCCTACAAGATTGGAAACATAAAGTAAATATGAAAGAAATAACCAGAAGAAGTGTTAATCATTTGGACATTTCGAGAAAGGATACGAAACCTAATAACAAAAATATGAAGTCAAGAGTGTTTCCGTAAAGTGTTGCCAATGATCTCTATCAGAATCTATTGAAAATTATGTGATAAATGGCAACACCACTTTGACAATGTACTTCAACTCTATTTTGTTGTAATACGTAAACGTTATTTTTCTTCGTTTACGTAGACGTTAAAGTTTAACGTATTGCGTATCACTTCAACTCTATAATATACTCGTTCATATTGCGTACGTATAGATACGTATGCCTGTACACATAATGCACATTTTAGATGATTTTGTTTTTAATAATTTATTTATATATTTTGCACCATTTTAAAAAAATATCTTTCGTGTAATGCGATTAAAATTTTAGAATATTTGAAGTGCGACGAGGTGGAGCAAAACTTTCGATTTTTAAATCACATTTTACGGCAAGTTTCACATATGTCATAGAGCTTCAAGAACCAAATATTTTAATATACAGAATGTCCTTGAAATAAAAAGATGTATAAAAATGAAAAGATATATTTGTATAGAATATGAATCCAAAATATTGTGTCAACTACGACGCGAATTCCAAAATTAGAAATCTCCTAAAAATTCTAATATGTGCCGTCAATAAATTCAAGATCTTCAGAATGTAAATATGTACCTCTATTAAAGTTACACACATACCGTATGTTTACATACTAACGGCTGTCGATGTTATAAAAGGTATAATATCCTGTATGCTAAAGTTAATATGTCATATAAAATCAGGTTTTTAATACATTCCAGTAAATATGTAATTAAATATTAAGCCGTATGTTAAATTTATTTACAAACCCATTTTAAAAATCATACTAAAATTTCATGTGTATCACGAAAATGTTTCCTTTTTGTTGGAGAATTTTAAATAGGAATGTCGGAATCAGAATACCCCATTGTATTCAAAGGCGGCAATGTTTATAAACACAAGTGATCATTTTCTTATGGCAAGAGTTCAATAACCTGAGTCTGCTGTTTATTTATACAAATTTATAATTGTAAATCCTAAAGCTGATATATTGAAAAGCATGCAAGATGTAAACTTTACGTGCATTTTAAGTTCCAATCTATTACCTTTAACCGAAAAATTGTAACAATCGACAGCAGAACGAACTTTAAGCGAGATATATAATAACAAGACTGTTCATTTTGTTATTGTGGGTCACCTTTAAGTTTCACACACAATTTTTTGTGTGTGAAACTTAAACGTAATTTTTTAAAATACTATATAATAAATTAGATATATATATATATATATATATATATATATATATATATAATATATATATATATATAGGTATATAATAATATATATATAATGAATATGAGAGAGGGAATTTTTCATACGTAGTCCTTTTATTTCAAGGACATCCGGTATAAAACACCAATATTTTACCTATTTTTATTATCAAGAAATGACAAAAACTAAAAATCGTTTTACATTTAAAGGTGCTTTCGCCCTCTTTCAAATGATTTTCGACACAAAAAATTGTCCTGAGCATATACTAGGGTGAACTTTAATTTTCAAGTTCGGAACCATTTCTTGTAACTTTAAAAATACTAAACCGAAATCCCACCTTATCCAGTATATTCGTTGTTCGATTTTTTTAAGTGAGCCATACATACACATACATTATATTATATCTAAAATTTTAAAATCAATAATTTATGTAAATATTAGCGACATTAATTTGCTTTAATTTAAAATAAATCGAAAATAACGCTCAATTGTTTAAATAACATTATTTTAACATGTGTTTCTAGATATTTCGCCATGAAATATTTAGCCAACAACTTTTTTACACTGTTTGTTGAAAAGCGAATATTGGCCGGTGCACCATGAGCGTAGTGTCTATATCGAGTATAATTCGAGCGCAGTAGGTATGACATCAAATATGTAGACTTCTGTACGGACTGTTGCAGGTTATAATGCCACTGTTAGTAGTTCAACAAAACGACCATTATCAGACGTAGTGAATAAATTTAGTATTATAAGCACGGGTTTATTACAAATTACAAATAGGAATATAATCGGTAAATTTTTCACCACGTTTTATAAATTACTACTTACTATTTATTTTATGTATTATCAAGCGTACGCTTATGGCACGCAGGTCAATTTCGCTGCTTTAGACTCCGAAAAACTGAGAAGAGTTTTTCTCAATACACAAAAAAAGGTTTTGAATGTATTTTAACGTCATGCATTTACCTACTTAGATATGTTTTTATTGCAAATTCCTTACTTTACATTTGCTAAAATGAGATGAAATTTCGAAGCGCATTTTCGTTCTGGTTTTAGAAGTGATCGAGAGGGGTTGTTCCTGGTTGTAGCAGGTATTTTGTAAATTTCTTAAATAGATATATTTAATTTATCAATTACACTTTTAATCTTTCTAGTATTTAGCTTAATTTTATTCTAAATAAAATATTAATTACTTATGTTTTAAATAAAGATATAAATAATTTTTTTTTTCTTCTCAAATCTACAATTAAATTAGTAATTCTTTATGTATTTCATAATATTTTTAGATTTAGTATTTTTATTTGACAACTATTAGAGAGCTTCAAATTATTTTTTTTATATAAAAGTTTTATTCGCTTCTTCACTTTTAGTAGTGTAATAAATAATTAATTTTCATCAAATTTAAATTAATATTTCCAGAAATTTGTCTAATTATATTTCTGGCATTTCTTTTTATTTATGTTTAATATTTTTGGCTTGGGGCTACATTTTTATAATTTCCTTTTTACAGATACGAACCGGGAAAATGATCTTTTGTGCTCGTCGTTTAAGAAAGATTACGCGTGTCTACGATGACTAATCGAACTATATGACGTACTATCGCAGAATATAGTCAAGTGTTAACTAAATATACGGTGCGTTGCGTTAAATACGGTTAATATAAAGTGTTAAAAGCGCTATAAAAATTCGTTCGCGTACGGTTATTAAATGAAAGTGTTTGGAAGTGATTGGAACCACGACAAATGCTGTCCTTTGTCCCGTGAAGGTAATGAAAATATTTTTATTGTATTGATTTAATTTTTATTTGGTACAGATTAATGGTATATTCATTATACAATAAATTTATAATTTAAGTAGACAAGTAGGATTTGCACGTACTTGTGAACTACCCACAGGGTTCACTGTAAACAAATATCAAAGATATACATTTGGGCTCTAAATTATTAACAAATATCCTTGATTTGTATTGATATTTATAATCTTTATTAATTATTTCGGTATTTGAAAATATATTTACGTTAAAATCGAAAGCATGATTTCCCAATTAATAGCGTATCAATGTGATCTTTTTTGTATAAACTCTTTAAAATATAAAATAGACCATTTTATTTTTCTCAAATTTTAACATTTTAAATTTTGATAGTACAAGAGATATACTTAATAATAAACTAAATACTTTCAATATGCCCAGGGTTTAATAATTTGTTTCTTTGTTGCAGATTTAAACACAGACACAAAGTGTTATAAAAAATTCGTTCGTGTACGGTTATTAAATGAAGGTGTTGTGATGTGTCATTTGAGCCACCTTAAAGATGTCCTTTGTGTATCCTTTGTAGCAGGATTCTACGACGAAGGTAACGATTTTTTTTTATGACTGTATCGTGTAGATTAATTTTATTATATCTTAATTCGATTAAACAATATTTAATATTGAACATATTCTTAATTAGTCTTAATTAACATATATCTTCTAATATTTATAATAATAAACCATTAGATTCTTAAAACCTTTATTTAATAAATTTAGTATTCTCTTTCCTAATATCTCCAGCTTCTCCTGTTCTTTATTTCCATCTTGTTACCCACAATTTCGTTGTCATGATTTTTCTGGTCAGTAAATTCGACTTCTGTATTTTGAGCTGCGACACTACATTCCTACTTCCCAATTAAAAGTCCTGAATTTATTTCTTTTGTTTGCAGGTTCTCGTTGTTAACGTTGCTATTCAAGTATATTATTGAATTTGCTCACAGAGATAACGTTATATATTCTTAGCCTACTATTGAAACAATTTAAAATTGGGACTTTATTATTGTTATTATTATTCAATAGTCTCTTAGCCTCCGCTTAAATTATACATACTTTTAATACAGCGATTCTGCAACGCCTTTAACCCATCTAAGAAGAAGATTCTTCTTTGTCTGCAAACTAGGTCTTGGAGAACCATAATGCTTCCACTTCATCGATTGCTGCTTTGCTTTTGGATTGTAAAAATGGACCCATGTTTCATGCAATGTCACAAGACTGTTAAAAAAATCTGGACCTCCTTCAAAACGGGCAAAAATTGAGCGTGATGCTTTCACTCTTGCTCGTTTGTGTTAATCGACGTGAACTATATGATGGACGCGTTCATATGAAATCTTTAGTGCCTCACCTATATGTTTCAGCCCAATTTGGTGGTCTGATAATACCATATCATGACCTGCCTCAATATTTTTGGGGATGGACATCGAAATCAGTCTTCCTAATCGCTTCTAATCTTCAACGGAAAGTTTTCCTCTTTTGAATAACGCAATTTAATTTTTGACAGCCGCATATGATGGGCATTGATCGCCAAGTGTATTAAGCAAATCTGCATAAATTTCCTTCACTTAACCTCTTCAAATACAAGTATTTGATGATGCCTCGATACTCCAATTTATCAATTTTCACATTTACATTCGACATGCTTCCTTTCAAAGTTTACTGCACAGCAATACTTCAACTTCTCGACGTAAGATTTTACACGAACACTTTCAATATGTCGTTATTTCTTGTCAATATAACATGATTTTGTTTCGTTCAAGGAAAATGGCAAACTAGATATCAATACCCACTCGTATTGTTACACACAAATATTCATAGGATATTCGATGAACATTTTCCTTCTGCGTAATTTTTCAGACATCCTCTACATTTCAGAACACAGTTATAATAATTTTTACATATGAGCTGATATATCAATTTGTAACTTCACTTGGTGGACGTAAGAGTGATCTAACTACCGATCATATTCGCTATAAATATCAAATATATACCATTTGGATTTTTAAATTATTTACAAACATATATTTTGTTAATCGATATCTATAAACTGACTTGTTTTGATATTTAAAAATATATTTAGGCCCATTTTTTACTTATTTGTTTCTATTGTTACAGATTTGCAGAGGTTTGCAATGATTCGTCGAAAGGTCAGAGTTTTTTTTCTAAGCATGCTTCTATACATATTTACACGTCTGTTGTTCCATCTATTTATTTTGTTTTTGATTATGTATATTTCGCTAATTTTATAAATCTAAGTATTAATTTAATAATAATTATTAACTATAACTTTTGAATATAATTGGTAATTTTGTTCATTTTAAATAAAATTTAATTTTTTTCAACATTTGCAAAGTTTAACAATAACTGGTTATAAACATTTAATGCGCCTTTTTTTAAAATTTTTATCAATTTCGTTTGTTAGTGAATAGGTCGACATGTTAGCGTTAGGATTATTTATTGAACGACGTTTAATCCAATATTTTTTTAATATATATAATATAATGTTAAAATAGACCTAATTGTATTTATATTCGATATTCATATAAATCTCAAAATTAATATTTTATTATTTAGTTAAATATGGCACTGTTCAATATTTAATTCGCATGCTCTTAGATGGACAATAGACGTGGTTTTTATGCTTCAATTACTGAAGTTTCCGGTTGACGCGGTCATTTCAAGACAGTCGTATTTACATTTTGGGACCCAATTGGGAACCCTGTTTCAGTTCGTTTTTCAAACTCGTTACGTTCTTATTGGCGGCTCAGTTTGTGTATGTAGGAATCATAAATTGAGCAATAACAGTTATACAAAGTAAATCTCATTATTTCTCATTTTTGAGTATACCTTAAGATATTCCGTTTTCACAAAATTTCTTGAGGAAATAAAATGATGCTAAAGTACATTTTCTCTTCAATAATGGAGACAATATCTGCAATTATAGCTCGCTAATTGTTTGTTTTTAAAGCACTGGTACCCTACCGAAATGCAATTGATAAACTGCATTTTTTCTTAATATTATCTCACCAATTACTTTAATCATACCAATTCTCAGTTTCTACATAAACAAGTGAGATCCACGATTATATATTTTTATACTCGTGGAAAAGACAAGTGAAATATAAGTGGTTAGTTCTTTTAACTGGTGGATGTGACCGAATTAGGGTATGTGTCATAATATATTTCAAAAAATATCTAATTTTACAAATAATGTAATACTCGAAATTTCTTTTTTACAGATACGTACCGGTAAAGTGATGTTTTGTATTCGCCGTTTAAGAAACATTACGCGTGTCTACGATGACTAATCGAACTATATCGCGTACTGTCGCACTATATAATCAAGTGTTAATTAAATATACGATGCGTCGCGTTAAATACGCTTAATATAAAGTGTTAAAAGCACTATAAAAATTCGTTCGCGTAAGGTTATTAAATAAAAGTGTTTAGAAGTGATTGGAACCACCAAAGTGGCCTTTGTCTCAGGATTCTGTGATTGAGGTAATGAAAATCTTTTTATTTATTGATTTGACTTTTATTAAGTATAGACTAATGGTTTTATTTATTATTCCAACTAAAACATTAATTTAATATTGCTTTGAAAATTTTACGAAAATATATTTTCATGTCTATTAATAATTAATAAACACACGTTTTTTTTATACAAAATTATACGTAACAGTTCTTTCGTCACATAAAAGCTTCTTTAGATATTTAACATAAAGTAAATGCTAAGTTTCTTATATAAGAATCCTATAACCTGGACACCAATTAATTAAAATTTAGAAGAAATTCCTTTCAAAAAGCTGTCAAATACATTTTCAAGCTTTTATAAACCACAACCAGATTTAGTTTTTATTAATTGTTTACCTCATCTTGTTCATTTATTAAATAAATTATTAATCCCTTAATAAATTAGCAAACACAGGTAATCAATAAATCTCTTCGCATAATAATAATCTCTTGAACACATCTAGACAAATTTTCTCATAATTGCAACTTGTTGGTATTTACTTCAAAGGTTTATTATGCATTGTATAAATACAATAACCCTTACGAAGTAATTTACGATAATAATTGTATAATTAGAAAAAAAGATAATAGAAATTGTATAATAATTAAGAAATTACATACAAAAAGCGAAGATTTTAACAATGTGTGTTTATTGTTAATGAATATAACACAATATTAAAGAGTAGCATCCACCACCTGATTGGTGAACTAACGGGTATCCGTTAATCTTTGAAACTGACAGTATTTGTCAAATTTTGGTTAAGTTACAACCACTGCACTTGACTTCGGACAATTAACATTAGTGTATCATGCGGTAATCACATTTCATGTAAACATAAAAATTGATAAAATCAAACACGATACTCTTACTTTGCGAAATGTTTATTGCCAATATTTGCTAATTACAATTATTTAAGAAAATGGGATAGGTAGTGCCGCGTTCCAAGCAAAAAATGTTAACAATGAAATCTAACGGAAAACAATACGCACGTTTATAGTAGGTTATAGCTCATTTACAGTAACTTTAATATATAAATTGTGAGATTTTACCAACTCAAGTATGTTTCAAATAGCTTTACCAAATAGGTTGTTTATTTTTAACTCATACAGTGTGTCTTTAAAATAAAAAGACAACGCATGAAAATGGAAAAATGCAATTATATGGAATATTAATCCAAAAAATTGTGAGTGAATTACGACGCAAACCGCAAAATTAAAAACCCTCTGAAAATTCTCGCACGTGGATTCAGAATATCTATAAAAAATACCGCTATTGAATTTACTCACAAACACATGCTACAATGTTTATGTTCATAAAAACTCTAGAAGATAACATTGTTTATGCAGTTTTGTATGCTAAGAGTTCGATAACCTGGTATAAAAAAGTCAGATGTTAAAAATTTATACTTGCATAGGTGCATTTGGATATCACCAATTAAGCCAAGACATTTCCAAAAATTGCCAAACGTCAGCTTCAAACATTAACGGACACTTGATATATAAATTTAGGGTTTAAATTATTAACACATATTGCAGTGAATTGTGATGTTGGTAGCTTATTTAACTTAGATTCACAATACACAGTAGCTTTTCCGGGCTATCTCAGTGGGGTCGCCTTCCTGGAGCTCTTCAATCTTCAGAGTTTACCCTCATAGGGTCCGTGGAAAAATAATTAAAACAACAGGTATTAGGAACAGAAACAAAATTTTTCCCCGAAAATTATTTACTCCCAAAAAAAAAAGAAAGAAAAAAAAAATTCAAACTTTACAAAGTATAAAGTTGTATTGAAACATCTATCAAGTGAGGAAAACTTGTGTAAAATGACTGATACACTAGGCTAAAAACCTCACACAAAAATGACCGCGAGCAAACTCCTAATTAAATATAAAAAAAAACTATCGGATATCATCAATTACGTTATCCCAATGTCAAACGTCATATAGAAAACTATCTATTTTCGCAAGCAAGCAAAATTAATTCATGCGCACAAATAACATGAAGCAAATAGATTTTCCAACCTTCTATCCTTCTAGAACATTTTGTTTAAAAAAAAACTACACTTCAAAAAAATCTGATAACTTTTCTTGATATTTCTCTGATTACAAAAATATTATAAACTAGAATCTAATGATTTTACTGAGCTCATCAAT